>JAPXFY010000028.1:20287666-20327666 GCA_030674185.1 Monoplex corrugatus
GTTTTCTTTGGAAGTGCAATGAAAATTGATTTTGACATATCTCTGGGGATTTTTCCCGTGTCATAAATTTCATTTAGGAGGACTGTTATTTATTCAATACCGAATTCCTCCAGTGCTTCAATCATCTCTGTAATAATATTGTCTGATCCTGGGGCTTTCCTGGTTTCATCTTTTTCAATGCTGCTGTAACTTCATCTTTCATTATGGGTAGTCCTTCAACGTTCTTCCTTATAATGTGTTCTTCGTTTCTATCATCGTTAAAAAGGTCTTTAATGTACTCTCCCCATCTATCTAATAGTTTCTTTTTCCATGATAAGCGTACAATCTTTCGATTTTAAGCAATCAGTTGATGTGCATGTCTTTTTCCTGTGGGCAATTTCTTCAATTCTTCTGTACATACCCTGGGGATCTGTTTTGTGTCGGTCTTCTATTTCTTTGCACTTTCAATTTATCACAAAGGGGATTTAACATTTCTTAAAATTTATCACACAGGGGATTTAAAAAACATACCTGAATACAATTTTAAACATAACTAAGGACACCAAAACATAAAAACGGGCCTAAAATTGCTTCCGCATATCTCATTTCCCCAGAGCCAAAACGCACTCAATACATGTACCCAATTCTCAATCCTAAGAGAAAGTATGCAATACTTTATCGAACACATACAGGTGAATGGACCAGCAAGGCAGAAGGCAGAAAGAAATGACAGACAGCAAAATAACAAGGCGGAAACAAAGAGACTGACAGAAAAGAGGGTATATCTAGCACAGGATTTCCAGAAGGTAGGGATACTGTTTAGGGGGGCCTGTAGTCGAGTGGTTAGAGCGCTCGTCTGCGGTGCGGAAGGTCGGTGGTTCGAATCCGCTAAACGCTGGTTCGATTTTTCCCGCCTGAAAACTCCCTCTGTTCCACCCAGCAGTGAATGGGTACCTGACTTGGTCGGGGGAAGGTATAAAAAAAAAAAAAAAAAAAAAAAAAGGCGGCGAAAGGAGAGGATGGGCTCCGCCTTTCATAATGCGTGCCCTAGACACGGTGAATCTTAACAGTTCACCGCCCCTACGGCCATATTGGCCATGGACCTTTAACCTTTTTTAGGGATACGTTTATATTGAAAGAGACCCTAGCAACCCCATGGGAGTGACCTTCAACTGTTTCTCCTCTTGACACCCATAATAGTAAAAACAGACATAAAAAAAAGAAGAAAAAAAAAAAAAAAAAAGAAGAAGAAGAAAAAGGAGGAGGAGGAGGAGGAGAGAAGTATGACATCTAGGTCTGTGGGATTAGGCCTACTTGCGCTGCATGAATACGTGACAAGAATTGAGATTGACAAGTAGAGGCATAAAATCTGAGACGTTTTCACAATGTCATGATAACAAGAACGGGGATGACAGTGGTGATGCTATGGAGTTTCTTTTTTGGATTAAGATTGGATGACAGGGCTGCACTCTACATTTCCTGTCATTAGATATATTCTAGTGTCTACCAGACAGAAGAGATACAGACACCTGCTGTGTTATCAAGAAATTTGAGCACCGCCCTCAACGACACATCCATGAAGTGGACAAGACTACACAGCGAGTCCCAGTCTTCCCAACGTGGGACGTTTAGGTCTTGGTAGTATCATCATCATCATCATCATCATCAGGTGCCCTGCCGCATGGCGTTGGCGATCATGGACTTCCATCTGTCTATCTCTCGTTGCCCCTAGCATCTCCCCCACCCTCCTCGTCCCCAGCCACTCTGTAAGTCCGTCCAGCATTTTTTCTCTCTGGGTCTACCCGGTGCTCTCTTTCCCTCCAGCTTTCCCGCCGTGACCAGGTGCTCCAAATCCCCCTTCCTCATAGAATGGCCTTGATAGTATAGCTACAGTAATTTTTGACTTATGAGGGCTCCAACCCACAGACATCCTCCCCCCTTCCCCCTAGTTAAAAGTCCGATTTGTTAAGCACTTGAGCACATTGTTTTAAACTTATACACTCATGGCTGGTTACCCAGGCCTGGGAACTGCTAAAAAAAAAAATAAAAACCTTTTTTTAATGTAAGGGGCGGGGGGTTGGTGGGTGGGGGGAGAAGAGGTCCAGGAACAGACTCTCCCAGAAATGGACTACCAGTTTCCAGTTTCTTCTCTCATCTGTCTGCAACGCATACAAAACTCAGCTGCTCGTCTTGTCCTCAGAAAGAAAAAGGTTGATCATGTCAGCCCTCTCCTTCGCTCTCAACACTGGTTGCCTGTTTTGAACAGAACTGAATATAAGCTGGATATCTTGTGTTACAAATCTATTCACCAGCTCGCCCCATCAGATCTTTACGATAACATCAGTACTTATACGCCAACTCCCACCTTGCGCTCAGCTTCAGACACTCTTTCCCTTCAGGTTCCTAGACTTAAACTATCAACTGCCAGCCAGCGTTCCTTTTTGCTCTTTCAGGACCATCTGCCTGGAATACATTTCCATTAAAACCCTTCATCTATCACCCACCCTTTCTGCTTTTAAATCCAGTTTAAAACCGCACCTCTTTTCCCCGATAATGAATTCTGCAACTACCTCTTTCCATCAGTTTGTATGTGTGTGTGTGTGTTGTGTGTGTGTGTGTGTGTGTGTGTGTGTGTGTGTGTGTGTGTGTGTGTGTGTGTGTGTGTTGTGTGTGTGTGTGTGTGTGTGTGTGTGTGTGTGTGTGTGTGTGTGTGTGTGTTTTGCGTGTTGTAAGGTGGTCTGCGTTGATCGCATGCGTATGCCTGGTGCTTGGGTGCACATTGATTTGAATTGTCAAGATCTGGCGCAAAATACTGTAATTATTACTATCATTATTATCATTATATTATTATTATCACCATTATTTTTGCAAGGGATTAAAATCTGTGCAATCAGGCACACTTGCAGGCATCAAATCAGATTTGCAGGCATCTGATCAGACAGCGTAGATTTTCACATCTTTTTGGCAGAGAAAACACAATACAGTCCCCACAGCCACAAGTTTTCACATGACAGTGAACCACGAAATCAGTCTTAACTAGCATTTTAGGCATTTTGTGATATACATATCACTGGAAAGTATACATTCTGCAGATTATTTTGATACTTGAATAAAGCTTGTACTCAAAAAAATGTAGAAGTTATATACGTTTAAAGTCATTAAGTTGTATGATGGACATTTTGAGAAAACGGCCTCTAGATTTTTTGTGTGCTCTCCTACACATTTTCCTTAAATTTCTTTATTTGGTGGCTTTGACCCAGTTTGTTTCTAATTTTCGCTGCCATTATCTGAAAGGTGCACCAAAGAGCTTTCCATCAGTGTATTACATGTGCGGGTACTGTACAGGTTACGGTTCATAATAAGAGACAAAAATAGGTACATTTGGTAGGAAATTGCGTTCTTTCTGCTGCGATCAGTGCATTAAAATACCCTTTTAAATTGATTAATAATATTTTTTCAAGACAAAAATTTCTGTGGGATAGATTATAGTCTACAGAAATCAATTTTGAGAAAAAGTCAAAACACCCCAGACACGACCCTCAGTCACCTTTTCAGCTCCTTGTGCTGTTCGACTGACTGCGAGTTAAGACTGATTTCGTGGTGGGAGGTCACATTTTCCTTTTCCTATCATTTTTTTTTTCATCCATTACTATCTCAATAAATTTTTAACGCCACTGTCCTCTAACTTGTGCTGTCCTCTCTTTACAACATCTTGTCAGGTAGCCATGTTTGCTGTTGACGGTGTCCCATGATGCAATATATGCACTGTGCAGTGAAGGCTGTCTTTCCAGAATACACTAAATAAGAATCAGGACAGTTCGGGAAAAATTATAATAATTACAATATTTATATAGCGCAAAATCTTGATAGAAATCAAATCTAAGCGCTGAACATACACATACGCACGCGCGCACGCACACACTCACACATGGCTATAAATGGGGAAAAAGAATAAAAGCGATGGAAAATTATAGAGAGCATACTATATACAAATATATATTACAATGTGATTCCACTCCGAGCGAAGACAGGCTACAGAGGTGGATGAGTGAGGTCAGGATTTCATGCAGAGGAGAAAAGGTGAGTTTTGAGAGCGGACTTGAAGGAGACAAAAGTAGGTTGCTGACGGACTGAGAGAGGAAGTTTGTTCCAGGAGAGTGGACCAGAAACAGAGAAGGTTCGTGGACCGTAAGTATTGAGCTTAGTGCGTGGAAAGCGAAAAGTCAGAGGATAGGAGGCAGAGCGGAGGGTACGTGAGGGAAGATAGATCTCAAGTAGGCTTGACAGGTAATCGGGGGCTGCGTTATTGAGGCTTTTGTAGCACATGGTGTCTAGTTTGTACTGTATGCGCTTTGATACAGAGAGCCAGTGAAGTTGTGCCAGGAGAGGAGAAATGTGGTCAGCTTTTTTCTTTTTGAGTACAAGGCGTGCAGCATTGTTTTAAATGCGCAGTAGGATGTGGATGGTGGAGGCAGGAAGACCAGACAGGAGTGAATTGCAATAGTCAATGCGAGACATTATGAAGGAGAGAACGAGTTTTGCAGTTGTTTCAACAGAGAGATACTTCCTGATCAGGCTTATACGATGGAGGTGATAATAGCAAGATCTGGCAGTTTGAGAAACAAAGTTGTTCATGGAGAGGGTAGAGTCAAGGCAGACACCAAGGTTTTTAGCTGAGTCAGAAATTGGGACTGATGTGTTACATAATGAGAGAGAAAGAGGGGGCAGCTGAGAAAGTTTCTGACGGGTGCCAATGAGGATAGCTTCCGTCTTGTCGTCATTAAGCTGGAGTTTATTGTATGTCATCCAGTTCTTAATGTCCGAGTAGCACTCAGTGGTGCGAGTCAAGAGGCGCTGTACATTGTCAGGTGAGTCACTGTCTTGAAGTTGGGTGTCATCAGCATAGAGGTGGTGTTTTATAGAGTGGGAGTTGATGATAGTGGACAGGGGGGAGGTGTAAAGAGTGAAAAGAACAGGGCCAAGGACAGATCCTTGTGGAACACCACAGGTCTGGTATGCAGGTTGAGAGTAAGTGCCATTGATGAGAACAGTTTGTTTTCTGTTTGATAGATATGAAGTGAACCAGGAGAGAGCAGTGTCAGAGATGCCAAAAGTATGATGGAGTCTAGAAAGGAGAATACCATGATCAATGGTATCAAAGGCTGCAGACAGATCGAGGAGTGTGAGGAGAGAGACTTTGCCAGTATCAGTTGCAAGGAGGAGATTGTTGAGAATGTGTAGTAGGGCAGTTTCAGTGCTATGGCACTGGCGGTAGGCTGATTGGAAAGGATTGAGGAGATTGTTGGCAGCAGGTGAGAGTTCAGCTGGTTGAGGACAACTTTTTCAAGGAGTTTTGACAAGAAAGAGAGATTAGAGATAGGCCGGTAGTTTTTCAGTTCATTTGGGTCTAAATTGTATTTCTTGAGGAGAGAGTGAACGATAGCAGACTTGAAATAATCCGGGACAGTTCCAGTTTGAAGAGAAGTGTTGATGATGTCAGTGATGAATGGGAGGAGAGTAGGGAGACAGTTAAGAGTAGAGAGAACTTGGAAGAGGATCCAGTTCGCAGGTTTTGAACGACATGGATCTGATTGTGTTGAGAATTTCTTCTTGTGAGACTGGGGTAAAAGTAGTAAAAGGTGTGCCAGAGAAGGAAGGGTCAGGTGGGCATGGTTGACAGGGTGTCCTATCAAGCTTGTCACGAAGAGTTTGTATTTTGGTGGTAAAATACTTGGAGAATACAGATGGGAGTTCTTCATTATTGTGTTTTGTTGGGAGAGGTAAATCTTTTCGTGTGCCAAGGAGATGATTCATGGTTGTAAAGAGTTCTTTTGAAGAAGAGGCATTCAGGATCTTGGTTTGGAAAAAGCTTGTTTTTGCAGATGCGATGAGGGTGGATACTTTTGTTCTTGAGGCTTGGAAAAGTTGCCTATGAACAGTGAGTTTGGATTTGCGCCAGCGGCGCTCTGCTCTGCGGTGGGCACGTTTTGCACAGGCAATCTCATGAGTGAGCCAGGGGGTAGGGGGGCGGTCAGGTAAAAGACGGGTTGTAGCTGGAGCATGAGTGTCCAGAGTTTGCAAAGTCGGTAGTTTGAAAACTAAACTTCACAGATTTTATTTTTCAGGGGAAAGAACCCATGTAATATGAAGAAACTGATCTTCCTGCTGCAGAATCTGTGGGTGTAACTAGCAGAATTCTCCCCCTTGCTTGCTGACTTGCTACATAATATCTATCTATCTATCTATCTATCTATTATATATATATTTTTTTTTATCCAATAAAAGATCCATCAGCAAGCAAAGAGCTAAGAAATCCTTGGCAAATAATTCCTGGTATTTGTCACACTCATTCTTCAATGGTCAACAGAAAGAAAAAACACAGAAGGAAGAAACGTAACACCTGGCAACAAACAGTAGAAGTCAAGGTCCTTAATGGTTTGACTCCATCACCCTGTCGGACAGCATCCTTGCATTTGTCAGCCATGATAGCAATGCAAAAGCTTTTAAAACCTTTTCACTCCCTCACCCTGGTCGATAGGGGGATGGAGAGAAAAGGTTAAATTTTTGCAGTTACGGACAGGCGGCGGGAGAGAAAGGGTTAAATTTGCCTGTGGTACCATAAAGAGGCTGGCCCAGAATGGACAAGAGTAACGTAGTGGACAGTAAGTAAATGTTATAATGGTCCCCAGCGATAAAAGGCGAGTTTTATATATATAATATATACATAAAAATCCTTTTGACCTTGTCCATCAGCATCCTGCATTGTCAACCATGCTACCAAAACAAAAACTTAAACGTTTGACTCCCTCAAATCAAAAGATTAAGTTTTAGCATCTGGTGGATATGGTGTGGGAGTCAAAGAGGTTATTGACCTCTTTAATATCGTTTGTACATGTTATCCATTAGCAATCTATGCAAAAAAAAAAAAAAAAAAAAAAAAAAAAAAAGCTAGCATATATATATATCATCATCATCATCATCATGAGGTGCCCTGCCGCATGGCGTTGGCGACCATGGACTTCCAACCATCTCTATCTCTCGTTGCCCCTAGCATCTCCCCCACCCTCCTCATCCCCAGCCACTCTGCAAGTCCGTCCAGCATTCTCTCCCTGGGTCTACCTGGTGCTCTCTTTCCCTCCAGCCTCCCCGCTGTGACCAGGTGCTCCAAATCCCCCTTCCTCATAAAATGGCCTTCAAATGTTGCCTGTCTTTTCCTAATCTTCCTTATGAGTGATCTACTTGTGTCTGCCTCCATCAAGACTGTCTCGTTTGCTTTCTTTGCTGTCCATGGAACTCTCAACATTCTTCTGAGAAACCATATCTTGGCTGCCTCGATCCTGCTCTGGCTTTGCTTTATTATATACACTACGCACAAAAAGTTAAGGATCACTTGCACAAAAATTCATAACTTTCAAAATAAGAAAGCCAATGCGTTGAAGTTTGGCAAACATTTAATTCCATGCTTTAGTGATAACGATACACAATTGCCTTCAATTTCGAGCAATCGTTTGGTGTGTACATTTGATCAAAGTGGGTACGTATCGAAATTTGATTTCCCAAAGTCATTGAAATCACAAGACAGGGCATTCTGATGCTCCCAAAAGTTCAGTAATGCGTGTAACCGCCATGGCTGTTCTGGCAACCGCGCAGCGAGTCCTCATCGAGTTGACCAGGTTGGTGAAGATCCTCTGTGGAAGCGCCTGCCACTCAGCCTGCAGCATCTGGTAGAGGTGTTGGGCATCCCTGGGAGAGGGGTGATTGCTCATCCCAGAGGTTCTCAATCGGGTTGAGATCGGGACTGCATGCTGGCCACTCCATTCTGTTGACTCCAGACTGCTGCAGGAAGTCGTTGACCACCCTTGCCCTGTGGGGGCGAGCGTTGTCATCCTGGTAGACAGCCGTCGGTCCCATCTGCTGCAGTGTAGGCACAGCCAGCGGTCGAAGGATCTCATCCCGGTATCGGAGGCCAGTCAGGTTACCCTGTACATGATACAAGGGTGTTCTGTGGTGAAGGCTGAAGGCCCCCCAGACCATTACAGAACCTCCACCAAAGGCCACCTTTTCTTGGACAGTGGTGTCAATAAAGCGTTGCCCTGGGCGCCTCCAGACCCTCAGTCGGCCGTCGTTGTGGTTCATGGTGAAGCGTGATTCATCACTGAACAGGACCTGGGACCATTGCTGACGTGTCCACCTCACGTGACGTCTGCAGAAGGCGCGGCGTGCTGCCCTATGGGCTGGAGTTAAGCGTGGCCGTACTGCTGGGCGACGAGAACGGAGGTTAAACCCATGAAGGCGGTTCCGTATGGTCTCTGCTGATGTTGATGTTAGTAGCCATCCTCACTGCCTTCGAATGATGCGGAAGAGGCCTGTTCTTGTCTGCAGGCTTGTCGTTCAATGAGACGATCTTCACGTGGTTGTCTTCTTCGGTCGACCAGATCTGCGTCTTTCAGACCCTCCATGGCTGTGAAGCGTTGAATCAGTCTGACAATGACCGAGATGACACTGAAGTCGCTGGCCGCTCTCGCTTGGAACCCATCTTGGAACCATGCAACAGCTCGTCCCCTCTCAAACTCGCTCAATTTTCGTCGTGGAGGCATTGTCAGATCAGGCCTACTACTGGTGGAATGTCTTCTTATAAAGCCAAGCAAGAGACAGCATCTCACACATAAACAGCAGTGCTTGCACGTGCATAATGGTTTTTCCATCTGGCTTGTGCAATGTGTTCAGGCAGAACGGTCCAAAACAAGGTCCTTTTTCGCAAGTTTCCGCTTTTCCGTTTGCGGCCAAGCTCAGTAGTAGAGAATCCCGTGCAATTTTCGCACTAACACAACATCGCCCACTTACAGCTGAACAAGAATTCATAACAATTTGGCTGGACTGAGAAATAAATAACAGTAGCGAACTGAGTTTATTACGCACCTGTTTTCTCATTGTGATCCTTAACTTTTTGTGCGTAGCTTATGTACATATATAATAATAATAATATATATATATACTTTTTTTCCCTGAAGGCATACTGCAGACAACTGGACCACCAAGGGCTGATCTGAGTTTCCCCTACTCCCTTTCAGTTTCACTGATGTTTCAGCTTTAGTATACAATCTACGTAAATTGATAAAGTATATATGGAATTGTAATAATGCATCATGCTCAGTTACCATACATGATGCAAACACATAACGTATCGTGTCTGTAACACACACACAAACACATTTTATAAACACACACACACACACACACACACACACTACACAAACACACACCACTTGACAACTTCTGGAACACAGTTGTTGTTTTTTTCATACGCACCTCTTTTGACAAGTCCTGAACATAAGATTTTTATTTATTCTTTTTTTACAAACACGCACTACTTACCAACTTCCCAAATGTATTTCTTCACACGCACACTACTTGACGATTTTCCAAACACATGATTTTTCTACAAACACACACACTACTTGAATACTTCCCAAACACAGTATTTTTCACTCACACATACACACACACACACAAAGACACACGATATTATTTTTCACACACTACATACACACACACACACAGTATTTTTCACTCACACACACACACACATGACACACACGCGCACAAAACACACAAATTTCACACACACACACACACACACACAATCACACACACACACACGTGTACACACACACACAAAGACACACAGTATTTTTCACACACACACACACACACACACTACTTGATAACTTCCCAAAGTATTATCACACAAAACACACACACATTCTATTTGACAATATCCAAAACCACAAGATTGTTTTTTCATACAAGTATACACACACATTACCTGACAAATTCACAAACACAAGTATAAATTTTCTTTTTTATTTCAACATTACTTCATCATTTACACTGTGACTATACAAACTACAAAGTAACTCCCTCCACACCAACATCCAAACACAACATACACCAAACATGACAATGAACCAACAACAATTTATCCATTTCCATTGTTTCATCACTCTATGCTGTACACACACACACACACACACACACACACACACACACACACACACACACACACACACACACTGCTTGACACCTTCCCAAACACATATAAATTTACATAATCTTCTTTTATTTCAGCACTACTTCAATTTACCTTATGACTATATATCTATACAGTGGCACCTCAGGACACGAGCGTCTCCCCTTATGAGTAAATCAGGTTACGAGCACAAAATACTTGGAAAATTCGCCTCGGTATTCAAGCATTCACTCGCGTTACGAGTGACGTTGTGGTTATGCCACGTGCTTCCCGCCGCTGCATCCTGCTCTCAGCGTGCGTTGTTCTCTCGTAGCGGAAGCATCTCTGTGTTCATTTGCGCTTTTCAGTGTTTTTTTTGTGGTTTACGTGAAGAAATTTTGTAACCCACAATGTCGTCCACAGTAACCCCTCTCCTCCTCCCCATGGTCTCCCTCAAGCCAGCCACAACTCTTCATAAAGGTAAAGTACAGTATATTATTTATCATTGTTAAATGTTATAAAAATTACTTTAATTCTGCATAAAATACCATGTTAATTGATCTTTATATTGATATTTTTGGGGTGTGGAACGGATCAATTGGATTTCCATTATTTTAAATGGGTAAATTCATTTCGAGATATGAGTTTTTCACAATACGAGCTATGTTATGGAATGAATTAAATTCGTAACCTAAGGCGCAACTGTTAATACAAAGTAACGCCCTCCACATCAACAACCAAACACAACAACCTCCTCCTCTATCCACTCACACACAATATAAACCAAACATGACACTGAACCAAACATTTTTTGTCCATTTCCATTGTTTCATCACTTTATGCTGTGCACACACACACATGATACATGCACACAAAATCAGACTACAAATACAATCATTATCATCAAGCCATTTAATATCAATTTAACATAAAAGTTGTAGCCTACTGACAACACACACACACACACACACACACACACACACACACACCACACACACACGCACACACACACTCTCTCTCTCATGTACACACATGCACTTATAACTTACACACAGATATATCATTATATGTACATACACAGACATGCATACACAGAGTGATGAGTGATACACACATAGATCTATTTTACACAAATGCCAACAAACACACATCATCACAAGTAATCTAATGTCAGGTTAACATAAATGTTATACTGACAACACACACACACATTGTATACGTGTACACACACACACACACACACACACACACACACACTGACACACACACACACACTACACACACCAGCACACACACACTTGTACACACACACACATGTCATGTAATGATGTTACTCACAAATAACAGACAATATACGCAGAGTGATAAGTGACACACACACACACAATATGCACACAAACACATATTGTCACAAGCAATTTAGTATACTATCAGTTTAATGTAAAAGTTGTACTGACAACACACACACACACACACACACACACACACACACACCATCGAATCAAGAAACTAAAACATATAGTCAAATAAAACATGCATGCACACAAACAGGCCATTCATCAACAAATTACATCACAGTACTGTATGTATTGATATGCAGAGGCATTCATCATAAAAAAGGAAAAAAAAAGGCAGTAATAATTATCAATCCTACGACTGAAAACTACATAAGACTTTATCAAACACATTCAGGTGAATGGAAGACTTTATCAAACACATTCACTGATTCAGATGAATGGACCAGCAACACAGAAAATGATAAGCAGAAATGACAGAAAACAAAGGAACAAGGCAGAAAAAAAGACAGTGAGACTGAGAGAAAAGAGGAAATTTCTAGCAAAGAATTCCCAGAAGGTAGGGATACTATTTATACTAAAACAGCCCCCCCCTCCCAACCAGACTTGGCTTCAGAAGGGGAAATAACCAGATGTATGGAGCTAGGTCATGACTGTAGGATGGATGTGGAAAAACTTGGAACGGATTGCTATTGTAGAGATAATAATAATAATAATATATTTTATTTATATAGCGCAAAATCTTGATAAAATCAAATCTAAGCGCTGAGATAGATTACAGTGACCTTTGCTTATAGGCTTGCACTGTCATGCAGAAATAGCATTTCACGGGTACTCATATTTGGATCTGCTCATGGATGGACCACACAACTTTGGGAAAAACACTTTACCACATAATATCTAGCAGTACTTCAGAATAGACATTTCAGGCAATATACATTGACCGCTACAGAGCTTGGAAATTGAACAAAATGGAGAAAAGTTTCTTCCGGCTTTGAAAACCAGACCCAGGAAAAAAAAATTGAGGAAAGTTTCTTCTCTATCCTGCTTTGAAAACCAATCCCAGGACAAAAAAAACAAAAATGGAGGAGGAAAGTTTCTTCCTGTTTTGAAAACCGGGTTAGTCCAACTGTTTTTCTTCCTTAGTGCCTACAGGCTACATTTGATTAGACTGTTTGTTCAGGATACCACAGAACATGATCCACATTCTGCCTCCTGTGATCACACCATATACTTGTTCAAGGCCCTCTGGCTCAAATATTTCAAGCAATTGTTTAGAACTCTGAAGTCTCTGTTTTCTCTGCTTTTCTCTGTTTCTCTGTCAAGATGAGGCATCATCTGGCAGCCACTGTCCTCATCTCAAGATCATACCGCAAATTTCTTTGACTGTGCCATATGGAACACTGTATCATGTGTATGTTTCACTTTATTTCATGAACTGAATTATGCAGATCTTCTATGACTACACTCTTTCTAAGCTGAACAGTCTGCTTCTCACGCCCATACTTGTCTTTCAAGTCAATTTTTCCTCTTTTAAATCTAACAGTCCAATAGCAAGTGACCAATATGATACACACTTGTCTCCATACACAAATTTGACAAAAGTCCATACTTGTCTTTCGAGTCGATTTTTCCTCTCTTAAAACTAACAATCCAAAAGCATGTTTTCAATATGACACACATTTGTCTCCATACATAAACGTCCACGGATACTTGACTTTCAAATTGATTTTTCCTCTTTTAAAACTAACCATCCAGTATATATATATCAAATGTTCAATGTGACACACACTTGTCTCTATACACAACTGTCAAATCAGCATGAATTTTGATCAGACCATGTTCAGGTTTGAGTTGTGTGAAGACATGACAACTGAGCTGGTCTGTATGCCAGGACCCATTTTGGGGATGCACAATTTGTATTGAATTATGTCATACAATTGAACTAGATAAAGCGTCATTACAATTATGTGCATATTAACCCTTTGACTCCCACACCCTATCCACCAACTGCAAAAACTGTAACTGACTCCCTCATCCTATGGAATAAGAAAGACAGAGGGTTAAGTTTTTGTTTTGCTAGCATGGTTGATAATACTGGATGCTGATGGAGAAGGTGCAGGAGTGAAAGGGTTAATGGCGCAATGGCTAAATGCTATCTCAATACAACCTAAAAGTGTTTACTGCAAGTGCTGAAATGGCAGCCTAGCAGACAAAGCTTTTGGATCAATCCTCATTATAATGCATAATTACGTCAAAGTACACTCCAACCATGTAGGTATATCATAAACAAATTACAGTGAATGAATTGCTGATAACGCCATATGATATCCCTTCCTCCTTCATGCACATTCACCCAGCCAAGCCCACAATGGACACATACATTCCCAAAGCCAGATTTACTTCACATAATTTGTATTGATCAAAAATGTTCTTTTTACAGAAAATTTATCACTCTCACTGCTTCACACTAATATAGATCTACACACCACATCATTTCTCAGGAACACTCATCATCCTCATCCTTGGCAATGCCAGAATTAGGAAACGGCTGGGACAGACATCTTTCATGCAGCAGAAATCCACATTTGCCACAAACATTCCTTCATTCTTCCACACTTTTTGATGAATATCTGCCGTTCTTGATAGGCTAAGAAAACGGTCAGGCTGGAATATTCCCACACTGCAGATATCCACATATGACACAAACATTCCTTCATTCACTTTACCCCCACACTTTTTCATGAATAATTGTCTTTCTCACCAGGCTAAGAAAATGGAGAGGCTGGAATAACCCCACTGCAGAAATCCACACATGACACAAGCATTCCTTCGTTCACTTCATACTTCCACACTTTTTCATGAACAATTGTCTTTCTCATCAGGCTAAGAAAATGGAGAGGCTGGAATATTCCCCATTGCAGAAATCCACATATGACACAAGCATTCCTTCGTTCACTTTGTACTTCCACACGTTTTCAAGAATAGTCGTCGTCTTCATCCTCATTTGGTTTAGGAAACGGCGGAATAGAGATGTTCCCTACGGTAGGAACCCACGTCGTGGGTGCTTGCCCTTGGGCCTGTGAGGAAAGGTCAATCAAAGACGGCGACTGCTGGGTTGCAACAGCGCCACTGGTGGCGATGGGGATGCCAGCAGACGCTGGGCCAGACTGATTCAGCAGCTGCTGTTGCTGCGATGCCAGTTGTTGCTGTTGCAGGACCTGTTGCATCTGTAGCCACTGCTGCTGTTCCAGCTGGGCTTGTTCCTGCCGTGCCTGCAAAACCAACAGCCACCGTGATTTAAAAAAAAAAAAAGAAGAAGATATACAATACATATATATCAAAATAAGAATAGTAATGTTTTGACGAATAACTGCTGTTCTTGTTAGGCTAAGGAAATGGCGAGATTGGCTTATTCCCCATAGCAGAAATCCATCTATACAACACAGGCATCCCTTCCTTCACTTCATACTTCCAGGTTTTTCCCCCATCACAAGCATGACCATTGGGGAGGGCAGTGTCAAAGACCCCAACTTCTCTCAAGGCCATATCAAAATGGTTAACCTGCATAACCATGAACTACGAAGCGAAAACTGCAGTTAAGCCATTCTAACAGTCCCTTTTTCACAGAACAGGACACACACACACACACACACACACGCACGCAAGCACACACACAAACACGCATGCACACACACACACACACACACATACACGCGCACAGAGTATCTGCCACCGACCCCCTCAAGCATTTTTTTCTCCTTTGGTTGTTGCAATACAATACAATACAATACAATACAATGCAATACAATACAATACAATACCCAGGGTCTCCAGACATGAGCACATATACATCCCCCCCCCACATACACATCCTCTTAATAAACAAATAAATAAACAATTAACTACATATATACATAACATCCTCTTCACTCCTCCTCTATTCACCCGAACTCTTTGTGTGTGTGTGTGTGTGTGTGTGTGTGTGTGTGTGTGTGTGTGTGTGTGTGTGGTGTGTGTGTGTGTGTGTGTGTGTGTGTGTGTGTGTGTGTGTGTGTGGTGTGTGTGTGTGTGTGTTTTATGTGTGTGTGTGTGTGTGTCTAAAATCACTTTAGTGAATAGATAATAAATTGAAGACCACCACACCCCCACACACACACACACACATGCACCCCCCCCCCCCACACACACACATACCCACACACTCTGTCAGCCACTGACCTTCTCAAACAGTTCCTCCTGTTGTCGTTGCAACTCCTCTTCAGGTATACCCAAGTTCTCCAGACGTGTACTGCCACGTCGTTTTTTGGCCGCCACTGCTTTGGCTTCCTGCAGTACAGCCTTGGCCTCTTCCTTGTAGTCCCCAAAACCCAGAGTGCCTAGAGCTAGTACACAACATAAATAAATAAGTAAATAAATGAATAAATGAAAGAATGAATTATCACAGCATCAAAATAAATAAAATAAATGAACGAATGAATAAATAAGTGTGTAAATGAATGAAAGAAATGAATGAATAAATAGATAAATAAATAAACAATTAAATAAATAAATGAAAATATCAACAAATAAGTAGGTAAATTAATAAAATGAATAAATGAATGAAAGAATGAATCAATCAATCAATTAACAAATAAATAAATAAAGAAAATATCAATAAATAAGTAGGTAAATTAATAAAACAAATAAATAAATAAATACATAAATGAATAAACAAACACATTCCCGTTACAATCATCACACCATCAATTATCACAGTATCATGAAAAACGCCTCAGATTTGTGGCCCTTTATTCCCTGATCTCGAGATGACCTGTTCGGGCTTCCTCTACAGAGTTCATGCCTGAGGGAAGTTCAAATTGAAGTCTTTAATGTCAAAGGTTCATGGTAGCTGTCGTTGGTAATGGTAGACAGTGGTGGTGGTCTCCTAATCGCTCACTTGGTCTGGCTCTGTGACTGAGGTTAGTAGTGTGTAGTAGGCAGTGTCCTTAGAAAGTTGGATCAGACCAGTTACCACTGAATCCAACAACTGTGATCCAGCAGCAGCGGAGGGTCACCTTTGACGGGTGACCCCATAGCGACCTGACAACGCCGACTCTTAAGGGCTTCCTGGCACTGACCTGCCGGAAGCTGGTGGGTAAGGTGAGGGAGTCAAAGGTTTAAGTTTCTGTTTTGCTTGCATGGTTGACAATGCAGGATGCTGGTGGACAGGGTGCGGGAGTCAAAGGGTTAAGTCAGGAAGCCCACAGGAGCCACAGACGTCAAGCAGCCATGTGGCAACTATAAGAAGAGATCACCTTGCACTGCTGCTGGGTCACTGTGGTAATGTTCAGCAGTGTCTCTTCTGATCCAGCTTACTGAGGACATTCATCACCAAATGTAACCTGACCACAAAGATGATTGATTAGGTTCAGTTTTTACGTTGACACCCACCTCAGGTGATATGGCTGACGGGGATAACCACCCCAGGGAAGTGGGGGAAGGGGGACTTATCTAATCCTATACTGACACCACCAGTACAACAATGATGTTAAGATGGGACTGTGAGAAGGCCAGTTTTAATGTAGAGCACCCCAGGATTCAAACCCACAACCATTAGGATGTGAATCCGACGCTCAACCAATTGTGCTACTCGGACCCGCCACAAAGATGGCGAATGAAGGAAAAAGAAAATACATGGAACTGAGCGAGATCAATCTCTCTTTAACCCTTTCACTCCTGCACAACCTTTTGACTCCCACATTGTCCACCAACTCAGAAAAACTTAACCCTCTGACTCCCTTACCCTATCCACCAGCTTCTTGCAGGGAGCTGGTGGACAGGGTGAGGGAATCAAAGGGTTAAGGTTTTGTTTTGCTAACATGGTTGACAATGCAGGATACTGGTGGACAGGGTATGGGAGTCAAGGGGTTAATGAATCCCTCCAGAACATGCACAATGCTAGCACACACACACACACACACACACACACACACACACACACACACACACACACACACACACGCGCAGTGACTCACTCTCACTCTCTCTCTCAATCACTACCTCATTCCTGCAACTTCTAAAGTTCTCTAAATTACCTTCAAGAATGTGTTCAGGTGAGATAGTCTTTTTCTGCTGCTTGACACAAAGTTCGTTGGCCTCCGTGGACACCAGGTGGATGAACTGCGTACAGCAGTTGAGGACAAGCTCCCTTGCATCGTTGGCGACGCGGATTCGAGGAATGAGCTCCTTGATCATTTTATTGAGGGCAGCCCTGGGTACACTCAGTTCATCATCCTGACCCCCTTCTGCCATTCCTGCTGCCTTGTCCATGGTGCCGACTTTTCACTTCACAATACTGTAATACATGGACTAACAAATAAATACACATGAATGAATAAAAGACACGTCATCAATTACTGATTTGATTTCATAAGCCAACCAAAAGATCTTATCAGGACTAACACTGCAACTACAAGTTTAATTTAAAAAGTCAGTAGTATTACTAGTAAAAAAAAAAACAAGCACATGATGAGTCTGAACTTTTCAAGTCTTAAACACATCTAAAAATCTTTCCTGTTCATATGATCTGTATACATATGTGTGTGTGTGTGTGTATGGTGTGTGTGTGTGTGTGTGTGTGTGTGTGTGTGTGTGTGTGTGTGTGTGTGTGTGTGTGTGTGTGTGTGTGTGTGTGTGTGTGTGTGTGTGTGTGTGTGTGTGTGTGTGTGTGTGTGTGTGTGTGTGTGTGTGTGTGTGTGTGGTGTGTGTGTGTGTAATATATGAATCTCATGCAAAATAACAGCAAACGACACAACTTTGAGACAGGTTGATAAGTTGAAATATCTGGGAACGATCATCTTACCAGACGGCAGATGCACATCAGAAATAGCCAGCAGAACTGGCCAAGCCAAAACAATATTCAAGAAGATGAAAAGTATTTTTACCAACAAATGCCTATCAATTAACACATCAGGAAGAGTTCTTGAATGTTACATAGAACCGATAATGTTGTACAGTTGTGAGGCATGGACAGTCAACATGCAAAGCCAGAACAAGACTGAGGCAGCCGAGATGTGGTTTCTTAGAAGAATGTTGAGAGTTCCATGGACAGCAAAGAAAACGAACGAGACAGTCTTGATGGAAGCAGACACAAGAAGATCACTGATAAGGAAGATTAGAAAACTCAAAAAGACAAACTTTATAGGCCATTTTATGAGGAAAAGAGAATTAGAGCACCTGGTTATAACAGGAAAGTTGGAGGGAACCAGAGCACCAGGTAGACCCACGGAGAAAATATTGAACAGACTTGCAAGTTGGCTGAGGACAGAGAAGGTGGAAAACATGCTTGAGGCAACAAGGGATAGATACATATGGAAGGCCATGATCGCCAACACCATGCAGCAGGGCACATGATGATGATGCTGATACATATGGATGATGTAAATAGGGATTCCACTGGTGCACCGTTGTCCAGAAGGGGAAGTCATGCTGAGCAGGTGACACCTGACTGTCATCAAGTTACTGTGATCAGATTCAAAAACAGAAGAATTGCAACATGGAATGTTAAAAGATGATTGAGAAAGGAAAACTAGAAAAATCAAGACAGAAATGGAAAGATTGAAGTCACTATTTTAGAACCAGGAGAGATGAGATGGAAGGCAGCAGGCATGATAACATCAGGCAAGCATAAAATTATACATTCTGATGGAGACACATCCCCTCATATCAAATGAACGCAAACAGCACAACAATGAGACAAGTTGATAAGATTAGATGTCTAGGAAGTTTCTCACCAGACAGCAGATCTATGCACATTAGCAATATCTAGCAGATCTGGCCAGGCTAAAACAGCATTCAAGAAAATGGAAAGTGTTCTTACCAACTAATGTCTATCAACTAACATCAGGAACAAAGTTCTTCAGTGTTAAATAGAACCAATACTGTTGTGGAGATGTGAAGCCTGGACAATTAACAAGCAAAGTCAGAGCAAGAATGAGGCGGCTGAAGTATGGTTTCTAAGAAGAATGTAAACGAGTTCCACAGAACAGGACAGAAAACAAATCACAAATGAGACAGTCTAGAATTTAATGTAAATACAGAAAAAAATGTTGATGAAGAATAGGAAAAGACAAGCATCATATATAGGGCATTTTTGAGGCAAAAGAAATTTGAGAAGGCAAGAGAAATTTGAGAACATACTCATGATACTGACATACTATAGGCTAGTCAGGAAACAAGAAAGCCAGAGGGGGAAAGAGCACCAGGCAGACCCAGGAAGAAAAAATTATTAGGCTGTTTTGCAGAATGAGTGGGGGTGGGGGAGGGAGGACAGGATATACTTGCACTAAGTTGCAGCGACGAAAGATAGACTGAAGATTCGTATGGAGGACCATAATCGCCACCGCCATGCACTAGTCTAATGCAGCATGGAACATGACGATCATGGTGATGTTGACGCATGATCTCTTCTACCATTGCCATATGCCGCCCATTATGATTATGCTCCATGTCATATAACAAATTGCCACACTTTCTCCTTGATAGCTATGGCTTATCATGGCTTTCGAGGTAGGTTTAGATATTTTTAATGTTAGGCTAACGCATTATATTAGCAGTGGCAATATTCAGTAAAGAAAGCACATGTTCATGATCATCATGATGTTGATGTTTGTCGATCAGGAAGAGCCGGCTTAATAATTGTTCAGATTTCGTAGTAAGTCAATAATCTAGTAAGTACTTCCATACTCCTACATTGGAAGAAAAAGGCTGCTAAAACTTCAGCCTCATGCACATACTGTTCGCAAGCAAGCTGTCAAGTTTATATATCAACTTACATTCACTTTCTTCGTGCTGGCAGGGAGTGAAACAGGCCTACTTTTGCGGGCATTTATAGCATAAGAACGCAAACATTCGAGGACAGCTCCAATTGAGGATAAACGTCTTGTGACTCGTCTCTGCAGTTTAATTACATAGTGGCCATCATAATTCACACCCACTGAAAAAAGAAAACCACCAATCAATCTGTCAATTAACGAATGAATGAATGAATCAATGAATGAATGAACGGATGAATCAATCAATCAACAATCAATCAATCAATCAATCAATCAATCAATCAATCAATCAGTGACTCAATCAATCAAATTCACTGAAGACAACGTGACACAAAAAGGAACCAGAAAAAAACACGGGAAAAAAAAAATCAGAACACGTGTATAATACAGCCAGACAAGACAGGCGCAAATTTTCGGACAACTGGCTTTTGTCAAGCGTAGACATAAGATCACAAATTTTGATAAACAAACACCAAATACATAATTAGGAGACAAAGACTGAAACTTCCCTGCTGTTTCGTCCAGTGGGAGAAAAGGACTAATTTTAGGGCAAATTTCTTCAATGTCTCCATACATAATTTGAGGATCTGTTTTGTGTCAGTTTTCTATTTCTTTGCATTTTGTTTCCAGCCAAGCTTCCTTAAGCTTCATTCTACCTATTCCTGATTTCCTTCTTTATCTTTTTGCATTCTTCCTCTTTTCCTTTTGCCTTCCTCCGTTCTTCCATCAAGCCTAAAATTTCTTTTGTCATCCAGTTCTTTTTTGCTTTTCTTTGAACTCTAGGGATTTCTTCACAAGCTTTATTTATTGAGTTTCTCATCTGTGTCCATTGTTCCTCACTGCCACCAACGTCCTACAGAGCACTGAATTTGTTTTGAAATCTATCTATCTATCTATCTATCTATCTATCTATCTATCTGTCTGTCTGTCTATGTATGATGATGTATGTATGTATGTATGGTATGTATGTATCTATCCACACACACACACACACAACACAACACACACACACACACACACACACACATATATATATATATATATATATAGCCTATATTATACACATGTATATATATATAATTTTTATATATATATATATTTGTGTGTGTGTTGTGTGTGTGTGTTGGTATATATAATAATATATTATATATATATATATATATATATATATATGTGTGTGTGTGTGTGTGTGTGTGTGTGTGTGTGTGTGTGTGTGTGTAAGAGAGAGCACACAGATTTATGCACATTTTTTTTTCAGGCTCGGCTTGAACTCATGCGACCCTATCTGGAGACAAGAGCATTATGTTCTGTGAGATGGGATTTTTTTCCCTATGCAAAGATGCAATTTTCTAGACAAACGTATTGATTGCACCATTGTCATTTGGAGAAGGGAATTACATACAGGTGCTTCTTTTCATTTATTTATTTTATCTAGTCATTTGTTTATTTATTTATTTGTTTTTATTTATTTATGTATTTTATTGTCAACGGCCCTAAGAAAAGGACAGTAGGATTGTCTCCCTTGCTATGGTACATCCAAACAAACAGATTAAAAACACTAAACAGACTTTATACTCCGCGCGTGTGTGTGTTAGATGATGTCTGTGGTGTGAGTGTGTGTGTGTGCGCGCGCGCGAAGAACCCTACGCACAGAGACGGTCCTGAAATTGTAAGGGATGGGTGTGGGTGAGGAAGGGAGCTACAAGCAAGCAAACGAAAACTACAACAAAACAAAACAAACAAAAAATTGGCCGAGTATGGCCGTTGAGACGACATATTACAGATTGGGACAACTTCCTCTACACACTACCATTATAATTATTGTTGTTGTTGTCGCTGCTGCTGTTGTTGTTGTGTCTGATTTTCTTCTTGTTGTCGCTGCTGCTGTTCTCTTTGCTGTTATCACGAAAACAGTACCTACATGCGATGATGTCTGGTTGAGGTCGATAGAGTTAGAGTTGTTTCTCGTTTCAGTAAAAAGGTAAAACAAGAAGCGCGCGCTCGTGATTGGTTCACGTGGGTTCTTTTCATCCTGAATCGCCAGAACAAAACAAACTTCCTTGTGAAGTTTGTAGGATACTAAATGCACGCACAGTGAGTCGAAATGCGGAGTACCTTCTTCCGAGACGTACGCTGAATGCGGAACTAGAAACTAAAGCGTAGAATTAAGACAGACTAGGAGCAGAAGATCATCAGATGTGTAGAGTTTAGATTAGAAATCGGCGATCATGTATGTTTATCTCAAGTTTGGACCAGGATCATCCCACGTTAAAATTATTAGTAATGTCACTATCGACATCGACGAAGAATGTGGCCCCATGGTTGAAGGACAACTTATTCATCACACATCTGCGACGAAGACAGAAGGAATCAGTGATAGGAGAGGAAGAAGCTCCATCAATGCCGTGAGATGGTTCAAAACCTTACCCTTGCAGGCAGTGTATATTGACTGCACTTCCAAAGATGTTAGATGGTGTCCCAAACCGGTGAGGATTCGAGACTCGAAATATTCGGTGAGTGGTGTGTACTCTGAGTAACACGAAAGACATTTTTACTAAGTTAACATTTGTATGTCATTTACAAGGGTTAGCATACACTGTGAACATCGCGAAATCTGGAACCATCACACACGTGACTTTGAGTGTTTGTTGACTCTCTCAGTCTCTGTCTGTCTGTCTCTCTTTTGTTGTCTGTCTGTCTCAGTCTGTCTGTCTGTCTGCTCTCTGTCTCTGTCTCTCCCTTCTTTCCCTCCTCTCTTCTCAGTCTGTCTGTCTGTCTGTCTCTCTGTCTCTGTCTCTCCCT
The DNA here is from genome assembly GCA_030674185.1 of Monoplex corrugatus. Taxonomy (NCBI): domain Eukaryota; kingdom Metazoa; phylum Mollusca; class Gastropoda; order Littorinimorpha; family Ranellidae; genus Monoplex; species Monoplex corrugatus. The sequence goes on from JAPXFY010000028.1 coordinate 20,310,568, forward strand.
TCTTTCCCTCCTCTCTCTCTCTTCCATCAGCAGGCTTGATTACTCTCGATATGAGCCCTATTGTTTGATCATTATTATCTTATAGTTATAGGGCCTAACTGTTTGATCGTTATTCTCTTAAAAATTTCATCTGTTCATCCAGTTATTGTATGAACATTTCATTCATTCATTCATTCATTCATTCATTTTCATTCATTCATTTATTTATCATGTCCCTTTTCAGTCATGTGGTTGTTAATTTCTTCAGTGAAAATGTTTGTCCCCTTAATTCACATACCTTGTATATATATATATAGGCCTATATATCAAGCCAATGATCTCATTATCATGGAATCTTTTCACTCAGTCGATTATAAAGCCCATGAGCTTCTGCAAGGCCCCATGTAATGGAAAAATGCCCATTCTATGATTACCATGACCAGATCTATATTTTACTGCACACAGCATTTGACATTATTGATAATAATATAATATATTGACTGATCTCTTTATTGTTGTTGTTGTTTTCAGACTATTGATCATAATATATTGACTGATCTCTTTAGTTGTTGCTGTTGTTGTTGTTGTTTTTGTTGTTGTTTTCAGACTAATGATCATAATATATTGACTGATCTCTGTAGTTTTTGTTGTTATTGTTGTTTTCAGCATCATGTAGGTCCATTTGTTCGTGTATAAAATGTTTGTGTGTCTTTGTGTAATGGGGTAGAGACAGGATGACAACTTGGGTCAAGGGTCACACCAAACAGGATGAATGTGATGTAGCTCAGCATCCTGTGACAGTGTGTGTGTGGTGTTGTGTGTGTGTGTGTGTGTGTGTGTTGTGTGTGTGTGTGTGTGTGTGTGTGTGTGTGTGTGTGTGTGAAGTGTAGTGTAGTGTAGTGTTGTGTGTTTGTGCATGTACACATGCGCATTGTTTGTGTACCTGTGAATACTTGTTCTCATTTATTTTATTTTTAAAAGAAATTACTTCTTTTAATTTTGTGTTACCATTCCACCATTCTGTGCTCTGTTTTTGCTTGACTGAAAATGGGTAATATTTTGTTCATGTAAAGCGCAGCAAGCATGCTTATGAAATTATGATTGTAATAATAATATTCTTCTTATTCTTAGTACTAGTAGTAGTAGTAACTAGTATTAGTACTCAGTAGTAGTAGTTGTAGTAGTAGTCATCATCATCATCAAGTGCCTTGCCACATGGCGTTGGCGATCATGGCCTTCTATCTGTTTCTATCCCTTGTTGCCTTAAGTGCCTCTTCCACCCTCTTTGTCTTCAGCCACTTGGCAAGTCCGTCCAGTGTTTTCAGTACTATCATCAATTGTTATTGTTATTATTATGAGTAGTAGTATTTGTTGAACATTGTTGTCGTTAGTGTTACTATTCTTATCATCATCATTATTATATCATCATCATCATCATCATCACTACTTGCTATCATTATTATCATAATTATCTCAGGATATATATATCTATAGATATATGATACATGCATACATACAATATACATATAAAATCTCAAAGTCTCTGTTGTCATCAGTAACATTTGATCAGCTCTTCCTTTGCTGAAGTATATAGCATCTCACAGGACTGTTCTGCATCACGTTCACTGCATAATTTACAACCTCTTAGCTCTGTTATTGAGCGGTCAGGAGCATTCTAGTTAGTACTGTTTCTTCGTTGATGACTCATAAACTTGTGCACCATTGCTTTCCTACTGGGAGACATTTCAAGCACTTTTTATTAGTACAACCAGTGAAATGAAATGCTCTAGTGAGAATATGAATTAGCTGCCCTGATGAAAGCAAACAAATTGAAATTGAATGAAGAAGAAGAAGAAGGTGAATAAGAGGGGGAAAAAAAGGAACTCGTGTACATAACATTAACAACAGAATCCAACATCAGCAAAGTAACCCCAAAGACCATATGGAAATTTCAAACTGTACTTGAAGCTTTCAGCAAATCGGCAAAGGAATCTTATGTGTTTCTTGATGAATCCCAGTCCTTGGAAACTCACATTAAGTAATAATGACAATGATAATTACAATATTTATAAGGCATCAAATCTTGACAATTCAAATCAAAGTGCACGCATGCACCAGGCATGCATGTACAATCAACAAAGACTACCTTACAGTATATAATTTACACACACACACACCACACACAACACACACACACCAACACACACACACACACACCCACACACACAAGAGAGGGGGGAAAAAAAGCTATACAAACTGAGGGAAAAGTGTAGTTGTAGAATTTATTGTTGACTGGATTTAAAAGCAGTACCTACTCAAAATCTTACAACTGTTGTACACAGAATAAGCAAGATCTGCCCATTTCTTTCTGTGGATGTTAAGAACAAGCTGTGTATACTTTAATTCTGTTTAAAACTAGATTACACAAACCACTCTAGTGAAACTTGTGTGAATTGGATTTTCTGATTTATAAAATAAGCTATTTTAATTTAAACTCCCAGTCCCAACAAGGCATGTAGGATGTCTACTGTTGTTACTGTTTGTAACTGTTTTCTTTTTCTTCTTTGTCTTATTCTTCTTCTCCTTCGTTTTTCTTCTCTCCTCCTTCTTCTTTATATCAGAAGCTGTCTACATAGTCTGGCCATGTCAGGCAATCATTGTCTTATTCTTCTTTTTCATCTTCTTCTTCTTTGTTTGTCTTCTTCTTTTTCTTCTCCCTCTTCTTCTTCATCATCATATTTTTTCTTCTTCTTCTTCTTTGTCTTATTCTTCTTGTTTTTTGTTTATGAGAATAGTTTGAAGTCGGGTGTCTCTGGTTTGGCAAGGTCACACAATTTTACACACATACACATCTTCATGTTCTTCAATATTTCATGTTTATTGTTTCTTTTAACATTAACATATAAGGAAATAAGAGGAAGCAGGGAGAATTTTTTTAAGATTAATCAAAGATAATAACTCTTGAGAGTCATGTAGGAGTTATCTCCCATGTAGAATTTCTCAAAATCCAATATTTGATATCATTTGCACTACCCATTCAGCTAGCTTAGAAGCAGCCACAAAGCACAAGACTGTAACTTAGTGTAAGCTCAGAACATTCCCCAAAAAAGGAATGCCCAAGCCTACCTTTATACCCCGTAACTACACCTACACACAACTATGAGGGAGGAGAGAAATGCACACAGCATATTGGTCTCATATTCAAGATTGACATAGTCTTTTATTCTTGAACTGACCAAACACACACACATAGACAAGACAGAACATATGTTCACCTAAATGCTTTTAGACAACCAATTAAGTGAAAGTGTTTAGTGGGGTGAGGTAAAAGAGCAGGGAGGGGGGGGAGGAAGGATTTCTTTCAAGGTCAGAGGCACTGTAACAAATGGTGATGAAAATAAATTTAAATAAACAAGCAAAGAGGGGAAAAAAACCCCAGAACAGTCAGGCTTAAACCTTTGACTTCCTCCAGGAAGCTGGTTGCTAGGGTGAGGGAGTCAAAGGATTCAGATTTTGTTCTGCTAGCATGGTTGACAATGCAGGATGCCGATGAAAAGGGTGTGGAAGTCAAAGTGTTAATAAAAGGAAATCAGCTTCAGAAGCATGCATTAAATACCTTACAGTTTGCAGGTGCATGAGATCAACGTCTTTTTGGCATTTATAACTTGGTAAGAAATGCAGGAAAATAAAGTCAAATTTTCTGAAAATAACTTAAATATGTTCCATTTTTGTTTACAGGTGCAACTTAGAAAGACTGATGCATGCTTCCATGTGAATGCAGTTGACACAGAGGAAGAGCAAGAGGATGAGTCCACATTAGATAAACCCTTCATGCCTGAGTCAGCTCGTCGCTTGTACTCTGAACAACAAGGCTCGTTAGACTTCAACCCCCTCTTTGACGAGATGTTTGAACGTGCTGAAGAACTTTTATGCGAGTGGGAGGCGCTGTTGGAAAATGGACAGATCAATAAAGAGGTAGCTTAACACAAAAACAGTATTTATATATATTACTTGTTTTTTTTCTGCCCGAATTTCTGTGCCACTTCATCTTTTTCTTGTTCTTCTTCTTATCCTTCTTCTTCTTCTGCTTCTTCTTCATCATCATCTTCTTCTTCTGCTTCTTCTTCATCATCATCTTCTTCTTCTCCTTCTTCTTCTCATCTTGTTCTTCTTGTTCTTGTTCTTTTTATTTTTCTTCTTCTTCTTCTTCTTCTCTTTCCTCTTCTTCATCTTGTTCTTCTCCTTGTTCTTTTTATTTTTCTTCTTCTTCTTCTTCTTCTCTTTCCTCTTCTTCATCTTGTTCTTCTCCTTCTTCTTTTTCTTCTTCTTCTTCTTCTTCTTCTTTTTCTTCTTCTTCTCCTCCTTCGTCTTCTTCTCCTTCATTCTGCTTCATCTCCTTTATCTTGTTCTCTTTCGTATTCTTCTTTTTCTTCTCCTTCTTCTTTCTGCTCCTTCTTCTTCTTCTTTATCTTATTCTTCTTTTTCATCTTCTTTTTCTTTTTCGTCTTCTTCATTTTCTTCTCCCTCTTCTTCTTCATCATCTTCTTTTTTTTTTTCTTTGTCTTATTCTTATTTTTCGTCTTCCTCTTCTTCTTTTTTGTCTTCTACTTTTTCTTTTCCCTGTTCTTCATCATTGTCTTCTTCTTCTTCTCCTTTTTTTTTTCTTTCTTTCTTTCTTCTTCTTCTTTTTCTTCTTCTTCTTTTTGTTCTTCTTTTTCTTCTTCTTCTTCGTCTTCTTCTTCTTCTCCTTCTTCATCTTCTTCTCATTCTTCTTTCTCGTCTTCTAATTATATGAAGTGTTGTCTACATGGTCTGACCATGTCAGGCAATCACTGTGGTTGCGGTATGCCATTCTCAATCTCATCCAATGTAGATGATCATGTAGACATTTACAGTATATAGTATGGTACCATGGTTTGCTAGAAGACACCTGCAGGCCTGGTGCCTCTTGGTTTCAGCTCTTTAGGTTTTCTGTAGAGGTTACCCTGCACATGTTTTCAGTTTCAGTTTCAGTTTCTCAAGATGACGTCTCTGCACTCTGAATGAATTCCATATGCACCAACGTCACAAGTGCCGTGTGATGTAGAAAATCTAGAATGATCACGATACATGCCTTAAGCCTGCACATAAACCCAAGAGCTGGCCAGGTTCTGAGGTCCTACCTAGATAGTTCCTTAACCCTGAGGTCATAGGGGAGCGAGGTGACAGAAACCTCATCTTTTCCCAAGGCCAGCACCATGAGGGCAGCACCCATCATCTCTCCCTCGCTTCAGATTCATAATCATATTCACAAATTTTTTTTAACTAAGAATTCAGAAAGGCAAGAAGGCTTATTGGTTTTCAAGGGTGGGTCCTGAGAAATCAACCTATCTCTGCAATGTTTTATACCAAGGCAGCCAGGTAATGCCTGCTCTTCATGATTTTCAACTGCTGTGGGATCTTTAGCATGTGCAGCCAGAAGGCACACAGGTCTGATTTGTTTTTCGTCCCCTTCTGAAGGATTAGACGTTCAGTTCGATTTTCTGGTCAAACTGAGGAAAAAAGTCAAGGCCTGTACAGGAGCGAACCCTGGAACCTTAAGTTTAATTATTGGCAGGTGAACATCAGAACCATTCTGCCACTTTTCTCCCTATGGTGCCGGAACCCTGCTCTGAGATTGTGGCTAATAGACCTACCCTTCTGTGACCTCGGAGGGGCCGGGGCTTTAGGCGGCCTTTATCTGCCTGATGTCTCCATTATTCCTATGACATATGGTATTCTCCACCTGGTGGCTCTGTCTTAGGACATTTAGGGTATTGTGTGATTGTCAGTGTGATGTCTTTGTAATAGTATCTTAACCCTTTGACTCCCGCAACCTGCCCACCAGCATCCTGCAATGTCAACCATGCTAGCAAAGCAAAAACGTAACCTTTGATTCCTTCACCCTGCACACAAGCTTCCTGCAGGAAGCTGGTGGATAGGGTGAGGGAGTCAAAGTGGATACGTTTTTGCAGTTGGTGGATATGGTGTGGGAGTCAAAGGGTTAAGAGTTTTCTAGGTATGACTTACCAAGAGCCACCCTACCCTGTTTTGATATAGATCTAGAAACCATGGTCAGTTGGTCTGGGACTGCTTGTTTGTCAAGGCAAGCATGTCATATTTTGCACCTAACCTCTGTATCATGTGACGGTCATCCACCACCCACCACCTGTGACCTGTGGGGATGGTGATGGTTGCTTCACTAATCATGTGGAGGTAGAAACCTTTCCCAGCACACAACTTCAGTGGTTGCAGAAGCTGGGATAGTTTTTCACGATGCATTATTGATGCATGATAATGACAAGTAAAATATAATAGAACTAGAAGGGCTGGAGCTAAATAACAAGAAGACTGAAATCATGGTAATCAGTAAAAAACAAGAAATCCCTTCATGACAAATAACAGCAGATGGAACAACTTTTGAGACAGGTTGATGAGTTTAAGTATCTGGGAATGGTCATCTCACCAGATGGTAGATGCACATCAGAAATAGCCAGCAGAATTGGCCAAGCCAAAACAGCATTTAAGAAGATGAAAAACGTTCTTAGCAACAAATGACTATCAATTAATATCAGGAAGGGAGTTCTTGAATGTTCTATAGAACCGATACTGTTATACTGTTGTGAGGAGTGGACAGTCAACATGCTAAATCAGAACAAAATTGAGGCAGTCGAAATGTGGTTTCTAAGAAGAATGTTGAGAGTTCCATGGACAGCAAAGAAAACAAACGAGACAGTCTTGAAGGAGGCAGACAAAAGAAGATCATTAATAAAGAAGATTAGGAAAAGACAAGCAACATTTATAGGACATTTTATGAGGAAAGGAGAATTAGAACACCTAGCCAGAACGGGAAAGCTGGAGGGAAAGAGAACACTAGGTAGACCCAAGGAGAAAATATTAGACAGACTTGCAGGGTGGCTGAAGACAGACAGGGTCGAAAATGTACTTGCAGTGATCTTATGCTTGACAAAGGCCAGTTGGCCAAAAATTTGCACTTGTCTTGTCTTGTTGTATTAAATACGTGTTTTTATTCTTTTTTCATGTTTTTTCTGGTTCCTAGTACTTAAATAGAATCATTAATATATCAGTACTATTGATAGAAATGTTTCTCTGCCCACCAATTAATTTTTCTGTTTGTTAGATATAATTACTAATCTAGGTTAATTAAAAGAAAACACCACCACCAACAACAACAACACAGAACTACGTAGTCTTAAAATTTGGTAGAAGCATATATGTGACCTCCCACCACGAAATCAGTCTTAACTTACGGTCAGTCGAACAGCACCAGGAGCTGAAAAGGTGACTGAGGCCAATGAGGGTCTGGGGTGTTTTGACTTTTTCTCAAAATTGATTTCTGTAGACTACAATCTATCCCCCACAGAAATTTTTTTCTGGAAAAAATATCATTAATTAATTTAAAATGGTAATTAAATGCACTGATTGCAGCAGAAAGAATGCAATTTCCTATCAAAAGTACCTCTTTTTGTCTCTTGTTATGAACCGTAACCTGCACAGTACCCGCACTTGTAACAATCTGACGGAAAGCTCTTTGGTGCACCTTTGACTAGTTTGAGATAATGACAGTTAAAATTAGAAACAAACTGGGTCAAAGCCACCAAATAAAGAAATTTAAGGAAAATGTGTTGGAGAGCACACAAAAACTTTAGAGGCCACGGCTGTTTAAACCGGCCGCAGGGCGATCACTTAGTTTTTGGACACGGTGTCAGTGATTCGCACGCGAGAGGCGTGTTTTCCTGCTTACCCGCTGCGCTACACGGCCCGTCAGCGGTTTGGAGCTGTGAGTCATCGGTAGGCAAGCGGTACTGTGTGGCTGCCTTTGTGTGACGTGATTACTACTGTTTCTACATTTCCCGCAATACTGCTTTGGTCATCTAGCCATATATGTAATTATCAATCTTACCGAAAAGTAGACTCTCTCCCCTACACATACATATCAAACACGAACTGGTTTGTTGCCATAATGCGTTACGGGATTACACAAAAAAGGAGGAGAACGATTCTGAAAATATCGCGCCTTCACTGTTTCATGAGAAAAATAAGCCAACTTCCAACAACGAAAACAAGAGTTCACCAGTTATTACAGCAGAAAGAAACACATACAGAGGAAGAGTAAAGTATGTTTTAACAGACTGACTTACCAGACAGATGTTCCGTGGCTTCTTGTGGAGGTAGCGGTGGGTAAATCGAGATCACTGATAACGGCATAGACTCCATTATCCTTCACACTAAAACCAACATTTCACTGATAGTGATAGTCTTGTATACCGCAATCTCCTTACTGCCATAGTAGGAACGTATACACACATGTCCGTACAAGAGTCAAGATTGGGATCACGATACTGAGACGACCATTCATTAAAAAAAATGGAAAGACACAGAGAGAGAGAGAGAGAGAGAGGGGGGGGGGGGGGGGGAGAGAGAAGACAATACATTTACGAGAACTTTAGGTTCACTGGTATTAAAAAGAAATTAAAACTCCTGAATATCATACCCACTTAACTACACTGAAATCTTTCTGTCTGCCTGTCTGTCACTCTCTCTCTCTCCACACACACACACACACCACACACACACACACACACACACACACACACACACACACACACACACACACACACGCACAAGAATACTATGTATTTTGCTTAACAATGATAATAATACTCAAAAGTCTTTAATTACTTATTTCATTCATAAAATGCATACACTTAAACATACAAGCAGACAGACATATAGACAGACAGACAGGCAGACAGACAGACAGACAGACAGACAGACAGACAGACAGACAGACAGACAGACAGACAGAGAGAGAGGAATACTTTGCACTTCACTTAATGTCTTTGGGCCCTTATTAATTGTCTCACTCATGAAATATGCACACACACACACACACACACACACACACACACACACACACACACACACACACACACACACACACACACACACACACACACACACACACACAACACACACACACACACACAACAAAAACAAAAGAAAATAAACAGAGATAATCAACAACTACAACATGCAAAACCTGACTCTGGTCGTCTCAGTACACTGATATTTCAAACAAAAATGTCCAAGGCAACACTATACACAATTATCAAGCACAGAGGAATTCTGCCACAGTGTGTACATGGTAAGCTTTATCCAGAGGACTGAAATGATATCAACATTCACTGAAGACTAAAGATTAATGAGCTGCCAGAACCAGTAACCATCAACCGCCTCGCCGGCATCCCTGTTTACCTTAGCTGTCACATGTGTTATTACGATACGCTATACGTGGCCCCTAAGCTGCGAAACATGAAAAATGAAAAACAGCCGTCCTCTACAGACAACATTCTTCTAATGTGTGCCTTTACTTTCATTCGAGAACTGGCATTTGGATTTTACCGGCGTTGGAACATTGATCATTTCACGGTCGAAGATTGAAAATCATGTCAACACCGTCTTTCATTCTCTTTCTTCTCTGTGCGTTTAGTTAGACACTTACATGCACGTAACGTGTTGAGTTACATATCATTTTATTGAGAAAAATCTCAGCTTTTTAATGATGCATATTACAGACCAATACAAACAAAGCTCTTGAGAAAATTAGTGGAAAACTGAAGTTACTTGTTTGTAATAGTTACTACTGCGCTTATACGGCGTAGCGAGATCGACAGTAACAAGGCGGAGCTACGAGCTCGTATTTCTAGGTCAGGGCAGCACTAAGTTGGCTTCGCGCTGCTACAGCTGCCGCCACGGGACGAAACTAAGTGATCACCCTTAAACAGCCGTGAGGCTGTTTTCTCAAAATGGCTGTCATACAACTTAATGACTTTAAACATACATAACTTCTACATTTTTTTGAGTACAAGCTTTATTCAAGTACCAAAATAATCAGCAGAATGTACACTTTCCAGTGATATGCATATCTCATGGATACTCTCAGAGTTATGGTCCTTTCGGACTTTATTGTTTATGAGGCAGGAATGGCAAATCGCTGCCGCTTATTGCATCAGTGAGCCACGGTAAGTATGTTAGATTAAACGTAATTTTAGAAGGAAAATTTCCTTAGTTTAAGACTGATTTCGTGCTGGCAGGCCTCATATGTAACTGATAAAATATGATGAATCTCTCTTTTAACCCTTTGACTCCCGCACCTTGCCCACCAGCATCCTGCATTGTCAACCATACTAGCGAAGCAAAAAGTTAATTCTGACTCTCACCCTATCCACCAGCTTCTTGCAGGAAGCTGGTGGATAGGGTGAGGGAGTCAAAGACTTAGCTTGTTGCAGTTGGTGGATAGGGTGTGGGAGTCAAAGGGTTAAACAAATTCTGATAATTGAAATTTCAGTTTGCTTTCTTATATATGACATTTGACTGGAATGTATCTATAGACCATCTCTTGTGAGCATGGTTTTTAACTGTTGTCTTTTATCTTAACCTGATTGTCGTTTTTGACGTGGTGTTAACCCTGACATGGCTCTAGTAGTCGGCTGGGCTATAAGCAATATCAACTTGAACTTGAACCATTTCTCTTTGTTTTCACAGGTGGCCAAATTTCTTCACATCTATGTTCTTCCAGCTGTTTCATTCCTGAAAGAAGACATCCCAGTTCTTCAAGAATGCTTGCGACTCGTAATCGTAAAACACGAGTCCCTGGACAGAGAAATTGTGAACAGAGAGAAAGACATTGAGATCACAGATAGATACCTCAGCAGACTAAAAGAGGTGATTATGGGAAACGAGATGATCGATGCTCAGTCCTACTTGCAGGCTTGTAACACGGTCTTTGTGGATACGCTCTATGTATATGTGGCGAAAGACATTAAGAATAAAAACATGAACCTTGAAATTCTTCAGACCAAAATCAACAACTTAAAAGAAAGTGGAAACGATGCAAGTGAACTAGATAAATTGAAGAAAGAGCGTGATGTTTTGCATGGTTCCGTGCAGAAGTTGTTGACTGTGCGGGAAGCCATACGGGATCACCTCTACCGTCCGTTTGTCCCGCAGAAGAAATGTAGGAAGAAGGTGAAGAAAATTAATACTAAAGAGGCAAGCCTCCACACCAACTTTGTGTCCGTTCACCAACAACTGGTGGAAGACAAGGACCACCTCAAGCGACTTTGCTATCGAAAACTCCACTTAGCGTCAGTGCGCGAAGCCATTGAGTCCACAGTGAAGAGTCTTCAGAATGAACACACGACGTCTTGTGGAGACTTCACCGAGTTCTCTTTCTTTTCTGAAAGTGAGGAGGCAATCCAGAAGTCATGGAAGTCAATGCAATCCAGGGTGGACGGATGGCTGGAGAGAAACAGTTCCCTGAGCCGCAGCCACTTGGAAGGGTGTCAGTTAATCAAGGATCTGGTGGATGGGATGCTCAGCGATTCTCAGATTGCTTCCATGGGACAGGACACTTCCCAGGCAGGCCAGGGAGAGCAGCTTGGTGGCTTCTCATCAAATTCATTTTCTTTGCAATTGAGTGCAGACGTTACGTCGACACCAAGGATCGGATCTGGTGGTGGGGAGGAATCGGAAGGCATGTATTTTCTTTTCACTTTCTTCATCTTCAATTTTACTTGCAATATGATTATGGTGATTGTGCCTGTGTGTGTGTGTGTGTGTGTGTGTGTGTGTGTGTGTGTGTGTGTGTGTGTGTGTGTGTGTGTGTGTGTGTGTATGTGTGTGTGTGTGTGTGTGTGTGTGTGTGTGTGTTGGGGTGTGTGTGTAACCAAAAAAGAGCTAAAAATTTTAGTTGTGATATTTTGGGATTGGTTGGTTATTGTTATAAATGCTGTATTTTGTATGTTTGATTTTTATATATTCTCTCTCTGTGGAGAGTGGTCAATGCCGGGGACATGTCCTTAGATTATGTGCATGAGTGCATTGATATGTGTCCGTAATTTTCTTTTCTTTTTTGTCTGTTTTGTTGTTGTTGAAAGTTTGTATGTTTTTAAGCGGTTATAGCCCTGACATGGCTCTCCGTAGTTGGCTGGGCTTTAAACAACAATAACAATAACAATAAGCAGCTGTGCAGGGTCTGTTTTGGTGGGTGACCCTATGGCAGCTTGACATGTCTTCATTCTGTGGGCATCCTGGCACTGGAGCTTCAATTATATGAATATATGAGGTTAGTGGTGTGTTGTGGAGTTGTAATGAGCAGTGTGGGATTAATGCTACTGATGTGGCACAGAAGTTGTTACAGAAACAACAGCAACAACAATTTCCCCGTGTCTCGATACTCTATGTTTGCCTTCGTCTCCGAAACTTCCGTTTTCAACTGATGATACAGTGGGTTCCTGGCCACAGCAACATCCCCGGGAACGACCTTGGGGACGAGGCCGCAAAGCAGGCAACAACATCCCCTAGCCCAGGCTGATCGATATCCTACTCCCAGTACAGCATGCGAGAAGGAGTGAGGTGTACGGGGCATTCTCCATGCAGAGACAGGCGGAAATAAAGTCCCGCAGAGATCAGACTCTACTTGCAAAGCTGAGGTCGGGTCACCACCCTTTGCTGTGGGCCTATATACATAGGATCGACTCAACAACGGATCCAATTTCTCCCCTGTGCAAGGAGGAGGAACAAGATCTGGCACATTGGATCCAAAGATGCCCTGCAACCGAGTACAGGCGATGGCAATTATTTGGGGAGGACGGCGGGAGGCTGGAGAACCTCACTAAGTATGCCGTGAAGGCGGTGGATCTGGCAAGAACGCTTCTTGGATCTCGACAACAACAGTGATGTCGCCCATTTCCACGCACACACACAGCAGTAACAACAACAATAACAACAACAAAACAACAACAACAACAGCAATAACAATAACAACAGCCCCAAAGCTTCAAACTCAGTAACTCATATCTGATTCTCTTTCAGGTACCAATGGAGATATATCTGTTCAGCGGGCGCCTCTGGTCCAGGTGATCATCGACCAGGCCTTGGTACATATCAAAAACATGGCAGAGAAGATTGTCCTGCGTATGAACTTGGACGCTGCACCAGACAGTCGCTACATCAACCGAGCTTGGATGTGTTACAGCCCTCTGTTTTGGAAAGAGTGTGGAGAAGTGATCCAAAAAATCTACGCCCACTACCATGCTCCTGGAGCTCACAAAGTGTACCAGCAGGTCAGCTCTGCTGCTGTTGCGGACATTATGGACAGCAGGTTCTTTCAGGAGGTCCTCATGAAAGCCATCTCCACAGATGCTGATGATGCCCTAGAGGGGTCTAAAGAATCCGTGGCTGTGGGCCACTTAACGCATCAGGACTCTGTGTCTGGCCTGAGTTTAGACCTGCAGAGGTGTTCTGTGACGGATTTGTATGCGCTGGCCAATAGAGACGGTGCCAGACTTAACTGTCAGATGTTGGATCTGGAGGACTTCAGGTCATCCATCCCTGTGGAATCTGTCGGCAGTTCCAGCAAGGATGGTTTGAACAAGGCCGACCAGATCAGCAGTGAACGTGGCACTGGCATGAAACAGGAGTGTGGTAACCATATCAATGCTGCAGATTCTGGAAGCAAAGACACGCACCATTCAGATAGCGACTCCTTGTCTAGCGTTTGTTTAGATGATCTTTGTATCAGCGACAGTCTAGTGATGGACGGGTGTCAGTCAAAATCTTCCACCATACGCAGCAGTCAGACAGTAGCGTCCATACTGAGCGTGTTTGACACCATCGTCGAACCCTACCATGACAAGGTGCGTGATGTGCTCCAAGTACCAGACCTCTTTGAAAAGATGCAGGCGGTGTGGAAGTCTGTGGAATTCCTGAACATCAGGCTGGAGGAAGTCTGCAAGGGGCAGGGCATGGATTCCTTACTTCCCATGAGCATCTTTGCCACTGCCAGTTTTCCTGAGGAATTGTTTGTGGAGTATTTCATCCAGCTGCTCATTCTGTTGGACTTCAAACCACCTTTTGCTGTCCATTCCATTTATGACTTCAGTCTGTCCAGCGCTTTTTCCACCTTCATGTATTTGTTCGACAGCAAGTTCTGTGCTAAAGAGCACTTTGGCGGAAGTGACAATTGCTAAGAAGATTATATTACAGAGCGTTGAATACTAAAGAGAACTTCAGATGATAGTCTGCACCAGGAGGCGTTGTGGTCATGACCTGCACTTTCTGCTGTGCAGGCTGGGGAATTCTCAGCGGATTCGTTATTTTCAGCGGAAAACGACAGGATTTCCGCGGCGAAAAAAAAAAATTCAGCGGTGAAAAAAAATCGGCAACGAAAAAAAAAAAAAAAACCTCGACGAGTTTTGCGCATTTTAGGTTAGTTTCGGTCAACTTCCGGGTTGATATGTACCGGTAGTGTTGACTTCCGGTCAGAGTCGCCATCTTGTGCGTTGGACAACATGTCGCTTTCAAAGATAGTCAATCGTGGCGATAAATTTGTTTCTAACACAGTGTTGTTGCACAATGTATGACTATAAACGTGCACAGAATACAGTTACAAAATCATTGAAAAGAACTGAAATTGTAGGAGTTGAAAAAAAAAAAAAAAACAACATTTAACTTCAAGGAGAGGCCTTGAAAACATCTGAAAATTGTAAAAATGCTTCAGCTTAAGGGGGGCGTGGCCCCCCTGACCCCCCAGCAGGGCGTTGCCCCTGCACCCCACCAGGGGCCTGGCGGCCCCTGGACCCCACACCATTTTCAGAGGAAACACTTGCCAAGTGTTCCCCACCCTGGCTGTGGCTGTGCAGGCCGATTCTTGAGTGGCAATCTCTGTCACATCTGCCACATACAAATTGAGTCGCTATTGTCTGGTTTCTGGAACGTTGCTTGCGAAGAGCCCTTTTCTCATCTGCGCTTTGCGCTCTCCTCCTCTCCGCATTCACAACGCCTTGCTGAACGGCTGTCCGCCACGCTGCCCGTGTTGTGTCGATGCTGTGTTACCAGTGAAGCTGGAGTGATCTCTCCAGGTGCAATAATATAACAGGATGTTTCCTTCTAAAGAATAGTTTGATGAAAGCATAATAGTCAATACTAAAAAGGTGACTCGGTATTGAAAGTATGGTGTATGATATATAAATTTGCATGTGATATTTGTTTTTGTAATTTTTTTTTTCTTTTCATTTTCATGTTTGTATTTATTTTTTGTGAAATGTGTTAATGCTAGAATGGATAACCACATCTCGCATCAAATTTCCTGAACAATTTAGGTTGAATTATACATGAATGATGCGGTCATTTATTGTTTTGCTTCAAAAATTCAAGCGTTGTGTTGAATGAAGGATATCAAAGTACTTAACTTATCCTTAGTATTTATCTTTAAAGCTTTAGTTTTAAAGTATGACAAAATCATGCTGTCATATTTCTTTCTTTATTAGTTTTAATCTTTTAAACTCAAGGTTTGGATCATGAGAATTTAAGGAGGTAAGATCTGGTCTGTCTTTTTTTCTTATTTATTTATTTTTTAAATTTTTTTATTTTAGCTTTACATAGATAGATCCAAATGTAGGCATACATAAACAGCTTTTACTTTATCCACTACCAAAACACAGTGTATCCACTGTCAGTTGTAACCTCCTACAATTCTTTTCTGACCCTGAAAATGTTTTGGAAATCCATTATTTTAGTGTTAAAACTTAACCCTTTGACTCCCGCACCCTGTCCACCAGCTTCCTGCATTGTCAACCATGCTAGCAGAGCAAAACCTTAACCCTTTAACTCCCTCACCCTATCCACCAGCTTCCTGCAGGAAGGTGGTGGATAGGGTGAGAGAGTCAAAGGGTTAAGTTTTTGCAGTGGGTGGATAGGGTGAGGGAGTCAAAGGGTTAAGTTTTTGCAGTGGGTGGATAGGGTGATAGAGTCAAAGGGTTAAGTTTTTGCAGTGGGTGGATAGGGTGAGAGAGTCAAAGGGTTAAGTTTTTGCAGTGGGTGGATAGGGTGAGGGAGTCAAAGGGTTAAAGAGACTAAATGTCAGGGAGTCATTTTTGACCAAAAGTTACATTTCCTTAGTGATATATCCAACATCATAAAACCTCTCGTTTTAACTATGACAAATGAAGGATATCGTCTTGACAAATGAAGATATCACAGTATCTTTACTATGTTTTAAACTGAAATGTTGGTATGACAAATGAGTGATGTCATCGTGGTTTTTATTATTATTATTTTGTTATGTACCTCAGTTACATGTGAGTACATGTCAAGCATCTTCAGCGCTTAGATTTGATTTTATCAAGATTTTGCGCTATATAAATATTGTAATTATTATTATTATTAATTATCTTCCTTTCTTTATTTTGTTCTTTTTCCTTTTTCTCCTTTTTAAAGTATTCTATATATGTCCTTTATCAGCACTTTTCAGTATTTTTTTTCCAGCCCTTTTCATTATCTTTTTTTTTTTTTCATCTTTTTCTTAACTTTCCCTTGCTGTCATGTTTTTCTTCCGAATGCTTTTTCCGCATACTGACATAAGTTATTCATATTTTTTAACAGTGTTGTTTGCCATCTGTGGAATGGGCAATTTTGGTATTTTCTCTCACTCTTTCTGTCTCTCCCCCCTTCTCTCTCACTTTTGCTGTCCGAGATAGATAATTTTTCATAATTTTTTAAATGTCTGTCGCCCTCCCTCTTCTCCTCCTAATGTCTGTCTCCCTCCCTCTTCTCCTCCTTTATTACCTGCTTTGTCTCTCTCTCATCTCCTTCCTTCTCACCTTTCCCTTTTTTCTCCCCTCCCTCTCACCCCATACTATCTATTTTACCTTGTAACCCCTCTCCAAAGAAATATGTAGAACAGTTGCATTAATACATAAAACATTGATAAATCAACAACAGCATTTCAAATAGAAGCAGATTTGGATGGTCATGTCTTTGACATCAAGCGTTTTGTGCGTGTGAACGTGTGTGAGATACTCTGCTTGCTGATTTTTTGAAGGCGGGCTTTTTGGCTCAAGTTGTATCGTTACTATCTTTCCAGTCTGAAGTGTTGGATTTTGACAGTGATGTAGCATCTTTGTTTTTATTTAACTCTCAGCTTATATGTTAGATTATGACACGTAAATAATATAATATCCTTGTTCTTAGCTCATTTTTGATTTGTGTATGCATATTTGTGTATACATATTACT
>JAPXFY010000028.1:20330166-20350166 GCA_030674185.1 Monoplex corrugatus
GTGTATATCATTTTTGTCACCTTTGGTAAATAATCAGTGCTTATTCAATTGTTGGATGTAATGAAGTTTTACATTTTTGAAATCTGTAATCTTTAATGAACATTTTGATATAACAGATTGGGTGAGAGAGTCATAGGGTCAAGTTTTTGTTTTGGTAGCTGTGAGAGGAGTCAGAGGGTTAAATTCTACTTTGCTAGCATGGTTGACAATGCAGGGTGCTGATGGACAGGGTATGGAAGTCAAAAGGTTAACATGTCAAAATGGATATCTTATTTGGATGACTAGGTTCCAAAAGATCAGTGAGACAGCTTTGTTTCTGACATCACTTTTTCCTTTTTTTTAAAAAACCTTTTATCATCATCGTCATCATCATCTCATAATCTGTTCTTGTATGGTGCTATTCGGCAGATGCATTGGGACTTTCTGTGCATTACACAGATATGTGTAGACTTTTTAGTGGAGCTTGCACAACTCAAGCTGCAGGGCGAGCAGACCACAGTTCACTATGTTGTTACACAGTCTGCATCTTTGGTGGATGTCTGTGGTGGGTGTTTTCATGTTTCTGTAAGTCACCAGTCACTGACATAACTTACAGAATCTTTAATTTTTTAATTATACTTTTAATTGTGACAGTAGAGTAGTATTGTATTAATAATTATATTCTTTTTGTATTTATACATATATTCATTTCTTTTTGTCCCAATGGATTTACCCTGGGAAACACAGGCTGCTTTCCCCATTGAGAACGCATCAGTGCAGTGCAGTGCCCTCCCTCCTGCTTTTTATTTTTTTGCTTCAAGGGGAGGGAACTGGGAAATGAACCTATCTCTCGCAATATTTTATACCAAAGCAGCAGGCTGAATGCCCTGCTCTTCATGATTTTCATCTGCTATGGGATAGATTTTTTAATGTGTGCAGGTTGAAGGCACAGGGATCTAATTCTTTTTTCATCCCCTTCCAAAGGACTAGACATTCAGTTCTATTTTCTGGTCAAACTAAAGAGAAACGTCAAGGCTTCAGTGGGTGTTGTGGATCGCGTGTGGCAGTAGTACAGTCTGGTGATGTGTGCTCATGCATGCGTATGAATACATGTGTGCACATGCGCATTTGTTTCCTTTGAGCTCTCCGATCTGAAGATAATTAAAGTTTAGCAACGGTAAACAGTTTTCCATGGTGGTGGTTTTCATTTGTTCGAAGTCTAAGTTTAGTTATTGGCAGGTGAACGTCTGAACCATTCTGCCACCCTTCTCCCTTAATAAGTTAATGTGCATATTTGATATTCTGGATGTCCACATAAAAAGAAAGATGGGGGGGTGGGGGGGGGGGGCAGATGCTGGCAGGTCTGCACACATTAAATATATGAGATTGGAAAAATGTCTACCCTTTACTCTGCAGGCTGAGTTGTCTGGTTGGATCGAACCCAGGACCGGGACATGGAAGTCCATCGTTTGTCCACTATGACTCCCCCCTGGATGCGGGGCATCTTCAGTAACTATAAACAGTATCTCACCACTTCTGGAAATTCTTACTAGAATTCCTTTTCTTATGCCATTTCTTTGCTTCTACTTTGTTCCTTTGCTTTCTGTCATTTCTTTCTATCATTTTCTGCCTTGCTGGTCCATTCACCTGTATAAAAATCTTTAGTATTTTTTCGTAGGATTGATAATTGGGTACATGTTTTAATGCATTTTTTGCTTTAGGGAGGTGAGATATACGGAAGCAATTTTAGGTATTTAGGCCTGTTTTTAGATATGCTTTGGTGTCCTTTGGTATGCTTAGATCTGTATACAAGTGCATTTTTTAAATCACCTGTGTGATAAATTGGAGGGAGTGGTCAGCGCCAGGGACATGTCCTTAGATTATATGCATGAATGCATTGTGCACTTAATTTTCTTTTCTTTTTTTTTCCTGTTGAAGTTTTGTATGTTTTGAAGTTATGAAGTGGTTATAGCCTGATATGGCTCTATGCAGTAGGCTGTGCTGTAAACAACAATAACAATAAATCCAGCTGACTACCATGCCTATCATGTTTTCATTTTGCATTTTTTGTTCAGAATGACAAGTCATTGATGTATGTGTGAAAAGTCATTGCATGGAAATGGCAGCTCAGCAAGATTTGAAAACGGATGAATTGATAAATTATGCTTTATAGAACACCACTGAATACACTTACTCAGTGACCATACTTCATGGTTACTGTTGAAAAAAACGTTTTCTGTGATATTTTTAGAATTTATTTTCTTTAAGCTTTAATCTTTTGCGCTTTATAGAATATGTATTATGTATGCATTAATTCATGATTTAAAAAATAGTTTGTTCTGCATCGTCTTATGTGCATTTTCATTATTATTACATTGCAATTTAAAATTGACAAACACAAGTCATTTATGCATTAATTCATGATTTTAGAAAATTAATGTACTTTAAGCTTTTGTCTTTTATATTTTATAGTATGTACATATATGCATTACTTCATGATTTAAAAAAAATAGTTTGTTCTGCATTGTCTTATCGACTTATGCATATATATTCATAGTTATTACATTGCTGAACAGAATTGACAAACAAGGTCATGTGTATTTTTTTTTGAATGAAAGTGATTACAAGCATTCTAGCAAGTGTGAACTAGGGCTTCAAAGCACAACATGATTCTGTCTCCTTGAAGTATTATGTTGAAATTGCGAAAACACTGAAACAATTTTCTGATTTAGAATATGCAGTGGAGTCCACCAACAACACAACTCAAGGGGAGATGATAAGTGTTTGTTGTTATAGCAGTAGTTTGTAGTAGCTACAAGTAAGAAAAATTAGTGACTTTATATCAGTAGCTTGTAGTAGATACAAGTAAGAAAAATATGTGACTTTATATCAGTAGTTTGTAGTAGCTACAAGTAAGAAAAATATGTGACTTTATATCAGTAGTTTGTAGTAGCTACAAGTAAGAAAAATCTGTGACTTTATATCAGTAGTTTGTAGTAGCTACAAGTAAGAAAAATCTGTGACTTTATATCAGTAGCTTGTAGTAGCTACAAGTAAGAAAAATCTGTGACTTTATATCAGTAGTTTGTAGTAGCTACAAGTAAGAAAAATCTGTGACTTTATATCAGTAGCTTGTAGTAGCTACAAGTAAGAAAAATCTGTGACTTTATATCAGTAGTTTGTAGTAGCTACAAGTAAGAAAAATCTGTGACTTTATATCAGTAGCTTGTAGTAGCTACAAGTAAGAAAAATTAGTGACTTTATATCTGTAGTTTGTAGTAGCTACAAGTAAGAAAAATTAGTGACTTTATATCAGTAGCTTGTAGTAGCTACAAGTAAGAAAAATTAGTGACTTTATATCAGTAGTTCATAGTAGCTACAAGTAAGAAAAATTAGTGACTTTATATCAGTAGCTTGTAGCAGATACAAGTAAGAAAAATCTGTTACTTTATATCAGTAGTTTGTAGTAGCTACAAGTAAGAAAAGTCAGTGACTTTATATCAGTAGTTCATAGTAGCTACAAGTAAGAAAAATCAGTGACTTTATATCAGTAGTTTGTAGTAGCTACAAGTAAGAAAAATTAGTGACTTTATATCAGTAGTTTGTAGTAGCTACAAGTAAGAAAAGTCAGTGACTTTATATCAGTAGTTCATAGTAGCTACAAGTAAGAAAAATCAGTGACTTTATATCAGTAGTTCGGAATAGCTACAAGTAAGAAAAATCAGTGACTTTATATCAGTAGTTCGGAATAGCTACAAGTAAGAAAAATTAGTGACTTTATATCAGTAGTTTGTAGTAGCTACAAGTAAGAAAAATCATGATGACTTTACACAATGCTAGAATTGTTCGTTGCCTTGCTGGTGGAGTTTCGATGTTACAACATTTCTTATTTTATACATCTTCATTATGTAGTTTGTCAGCTTAGTCATTTAAGTATCAAAAAAGAAAAACATGCACACACACACAACACACACACACACACACACACACACACACACCACACAACAAGATACACATACACACACACATACACAGAGAAATACACACACACACAGCATGCACACACACACACATACACACACTTGCATACACACACAAATACACACACACACACACAAACACACACGGCATGCACACACTCACATACACACACACACACACGCACAAATATATATACACGCGCGCGCACACACACCACACAAACACACACGGCATGCACACACTCACATACACACACACACGCACAAATATATATACACGCACGCGCGCGCACACACACACACAAACACATAACACACACACACACACACACACAAATTCATACACACACGCACACACACACACATGTATATGCACACACACAAACAAACACACACACACACGCACACAAACACAGGATACACATGTCGCTGCTGACGTTACTTCACCGGCATGGCAAAGTGGCTGACACAGTAAGATCTCAGTGATACTTGAAGAAATCTTGCACACGCATGCTGATTGCTGTGCTGTATATGTATGCACTGTGTATGATGCTGTCTTGAGTGCTTGTGTAGGGCAAGACTATTTATAACAGGCTTAGCCTTGGGAAAAGAACACCTCCTTTGTAGAAAGGAGTTCCTTGTACACAGTGCACAGTGGTCGATTTTGTTCTTTATGGACAGTATTTTGCAAGAAGGAAAGAGAAGGAAGTGGGTAGGGAAACAAAAGAGAACATTATTACTGGAAATTTGTTGTAGGCAGATTCATAATAATTATGTGACCTGCTCGCACGAAATGATAGATAAGTCGTGCCTGGCCAAGCCAATGACAGTGGTGGGCATCTGTCTGGATGAAATTGAGATTTTATTTTTCAACACCAGTTTGAGTTGATTTTACATTTTTTGTACTATAAATGTTTTCAATTTGCCTTTCTTTTTTGTTGTTGTTGTTGTTTTCTTTGACCTACTGATCAATTTCGAACAGAAAATCGCATCAGAACAGGTAACTTTTTCGATACCAGCCAACACTGAATCCCTTACAGAACCCCAACATGTATATAGTAATGGAACTGGGAGCGTGTCTATTTTTATGCTGTTGACTCATTATATTTAAAGAGTCCAATCAGAATGCTTGTAAGGGTTATCTTTGGAGTAAACAAAACCTGACGCTTCGACAAACTGTTCTAACTTCAAGGTCGTTTTTCTTAAAATGCTGTTTGCTGTACTGCTGTTTGCTGGATATAAACAAGCACAACTTCCACATTTTTTGTTGTACACACTTTGTTCTTATATCATCAGAAAGATCTTTTTCTGCTCTTTCCAATGATATGTATGTCTTAATATCACCAAAATTCGGCTGATCTGTCTTTTTGTGGAAGCAGGTCACATCAAAATTTTGTGGATGCCATTGTATACGTATATATATATATATATACACACTATATATATACATATACATATATATATATAATATATATATATATATATATATATATATATATATATATATCATCATCATCATCATCATCATCATCATGTGCCCTGCTGCATGGCAGTGGCGATCATGGCCCCCGATGTATCTGTCCCTTGTTGCCACAAGCACATCTTCCACCCTGTCTGTTTTCAGCCACCCAGCAAGTCCGTCCAATATTTTCTCCCTGGGTCTACCTGGTGCTCTCCCTCCACCTTTCCTGTTGTGACCAGGTGCTCTAATTCCCCTTTCATAAAATGGCCTATAAATTTTGCCTGTTTTTTCCTAATCTTTCTTATCAATGATCTTCTTGTGTCTGCCTCCATCAAGAGTGTCTAATTTGTTTCCTTTGCTGTCCATGGAACTCTCAACATTATTCTTAGAAACCACATCTCGGCTGCCTCAATCTTGTTCTGGCTTTGTTTGTTGACTGTCCATGCCTCACAACCGTATAACATTATCGGTTCTATATAACATTCAAGAACTCTCTTTCTGATGTCAATTGACAGGCATCCGTTGGTAAGAATGCTTTTCATCTTCTTGAATGCTGTTTTAGCTTGGCTGATTCTGCTGGCTATTTCTGATGTGCATCTGCCATCTGGTGAGATGATCATTCTCAGATATTTAAACTTATCAACCTGTCTCAAGGTTGTGCCGTTTGCTGTTATTTTGCATGAGGGGATTTCATGTTTTTCACCGATTGTATGTATGTTGTATGTATGTATATATATATATATATATATATATATATATATATATATATATATATATATATATATATGAAGGAGACCAAAACATGTACACGTGGGTCAAGAAACGGGGCCCATGTGCACCAAATGAACTTTATTTCTTGTATAGTGTTTGCATTTGATCTGTTCATATTGCAGTTGTATACATTTCTTACAGGATCATCAGACATGCGTCATAATGTATATAATCGCAGTGCGTTATAATGTATATAATTGCAGTGCGTTGTAATGTATATAATAACTATAATCGCTGTTGTATGCTTTTTTAACAGGACCATCAAATATGCGTTAATATGTGCTTAATCGCAGTGCATTATAATATATATAACCGCAGTTGTATGCATGTCTAACAGGATAATCAAACATGTGTTGTAATGTAAATAATATAATTTCTGTTATGTTTCATTCTGATGATGTTGACATAATGATTAACGTCTTGGGAAGTATTGTTACATGTGTATGAACCAAATAAGTTTGCCATAAACTAACATGATTTTTTTATGTGGTGCTGCTACTGCAAATGTTTGTAGTTTTTTATGGTACAGCTGAGTGTCTGTTAATTAAAAAAAAATTACTGTAGTTCTTAATGGTTAAGTGACCTATGGTAGAGTGCCATGTTGGTAACATTAAGGTCATGGGTTCAATCCTGTGGCTGGCTGCAGTATGTGTGTGTGTGTGTGTGTGTGTGTGTGTGTGTGATTTTTGTTATTGTTTGTTTTGATGGGCTGGCTGGTTTTAGTAGTACGGTAGAGTGGTGGACTCGTGGTGTCTGGAGTTCAGTTCCATGTTGCATCGTAAACACTGGCCTGTTCGTTGACCATCTGTTGGTGTCTCCCCCTGTGGGGATGCCAGGGGCTCTTTTAGTATAAATAGTATCCCACCTTCTGGAAATTTTGTGCTAGAAATTTCCTCTTTTCTGTCACTCCCTTTGTTTCTGCCGTTTTCCTTTGTGTTGTGTTATTTCTTCGTATCATTTTCTGCCTTGCTGGTCCATTCACCAGTATGTGTTCGATAAAATCTTGCATACTTTTTCTTAGGATTGGTAATTGGGTACATGTATTAAGTGCATTTTTAGATCTAGGGAAGGTGAGATATGCGGAAGCAATTTAAGGTAATTTATGCCCCTTTTTATATATCAGTGGTGCAGATCCTTCTAAAAGTCAAGGGTTTTCATACCCCCACTAAAAAAACGAGGGTTTTCATACCCCCAATAATTTTTTTAGGGGGTTTTCATACCCTTTGCCAAAATTTCTGGGAGTATGAGCCACCGATGCAAAGACTCGGTATTTTGTTTTCCCAAGTGATTTTTTGGCCTAATGGTTTAAATAAATTAAATTATAAAAAAGCAAGCAGCATGGCCTTCTACTAAATTAGAATAAAGATCAACTCTTTACAGTGACACATGCCAGTTTCCACACTGACACAGACAACACAGGAGGAATGTTTCCATATTACAAAATTTAATGTGAACTGATTCTGATTCAAGTAACTGTAACTAAGCAATCACATTACTAATGTGTTTAGAAATAAGAATATCTGACTGAGACAGAAAAGTACTTCTCGTTCTCTTAACTAAATTAAAATTCAAGAAAGCAGACAAATAATGCATGTATAAACTGTTGAAAGTTTGGCAGTCCAAAGCTGGAAAGAAAGAAGAATTTGGGACAGAAAAATTCACTTATTAAGGTGGACCCTCTTCTTTGCATTCTCAAATTCTTGGGAGGCCTTGAATACAAGGTCCCCTGTTAGCACCTTGGCACCCCTGATCTTCATCTTTCTTGCCAGCTTGGTGACTAACATTCTGTTTCTCAGTCTCGTCTTCACCCTATTCTGCTGACTGAAACCTCTCTCGCATGGCACAGATGTGAGTGGCATAACGAGAGCAATTTCAGCCAGCATGCTGAAGTCAGGGTAAAGAGTTGTAGAAAAGTGTGACGTAGCCTAGTTACTATTTTTACCGCTAATGTAATGCCCGACCCCAATGCTGCATGTGCCGCGGCGGGCAAGCTAAGCGATGTCGGTCGCGTCGTTAGCTTGCCTGCCGCGACTAGGCGAGCGAACGGAACGATAGGTCTATACCCCCACGGCTCAAAACCTTTACGTGATGAGACCGGCAGAGGAAAAATGCTTACATGACCATACCCTCAAGACGACAAAGTCTTATGTGTTCATACCCTTTTGACATAATTTTTGTACGTGATTTCCATCTTCCTTACGTGATTTACCCCCATCTCTACGTGATCTGCACCCCTGATATATGTTTTGGTGTCCTTATATATGCTTAAATTTGTATACAGTTGTGTTTTTTAAATCCCCTGTACGATAAATTGGATGGAGTGGTCAGTGCCAGGGACATGTTCTTAGCTTATATGCGCAAATGCATTGATATGTGTACTATATATATATTTTTTTTCCTGTTGAAGTTTTGTATGTTTTGAGACGGTCATAGCCCTGATATAGCTCTACACAGTTGGCTGGGCCTTAAACAACAGTAACAATTACAGAAATTAGTCCCACCCTACATTGTAAACACTGACCTGTTCGCTGACCATCTGCTAGTGTCAGCTTAGTAGTTCATAGATCCTGTTCCACTACCCCCACCCCTTCTTCCATGTCAAGCTCTTGCCAGCGTATAGTGTTTTGCACAAACATATGGAGTCTGCCAGGTAACAGGTGGAGTGCATTGTCCAACTGCGATAAATCCTTCACGAATCAACTCCAAATTCCAGACTCAAAACTCCTTTATTGTTGAAAACTCCTCTTGTTACTGAAGGGTAGAAAATATGTATTTAAACTGAAAGTCTTTGTGTAGACACTGTAATGTTATAAAAGGATTTTGAATCTTTTGAGTTTGTGTGATGATAGGTGAAAAGTTTCATTTTAATGCATACATGTTTAATTCTGTTGTATGGATGCAAAGCCTGGACAATCAGCAAGAACAGTCAGAACAAGGTTGGGCTGCTGAAATGTGTTTTCTGAGAAAATGTTAACGTTCCATCTATAGCAAAGAAAGCAAATGAGACAGTCTTGAAAGAATAAACACAAAAAGAATGTACATGAAGAAGATTGAGAAAAGACAAGCAATATTTATAGGATACTGTATGAGGCGAGAGAAATTTGAGCACCTAGTCACAGCAGGAAAGCAAGAGGGAAAAAGAGAACCAGGAGACCCAGGGAGAAAATATTAGTTTTGCAGAGCGGATGGGGACATAAAGTGCAGAAGATGTACTGTAGCGACAAAAGATAGATTCGTATGGATGGCCATGATCGCCATTGCCATGTGGCATGGCACATGATGATGATGATTTTGTTTAACCCTTTGACTCCCACATTCTATCCACCAACTGCAAAAACTTAACCCTTTGATCCCCTCACCCTGTTCCCCAGCTTCTTGCAGGAAACTGGTGGATATGGTAAGAGAGTCAAAGGATTAAGTTTTTGCTTTGCTAGTGTGGTTGATAAAGTAGGGTGGTGGTGGACAGGATGTGGGAGTTAAAAGGTTAATTCATTGATGTACCTAAGTATTTATTTTTTTGTATTATGAAGTTTTTGCTTTGCTAGTGTGGTTGATAAAATAGGTGGTGTTGGACAGGATGCGGGAGTCAAAAAGTTAATTCAATTATGTACTTAAGTATTTTGTATTCTTGACTCATGTAATGACATGAAAACTTACTTTATTTGAAAAGTTCCATTTTAATGTATGTTGGCATAAGTCATTTTTGTACTTCAGTATTTATGTACTGGGTGTTGTAGACTTATCCATGACATGAAAACTTACGTTGCGCTTTACTTTTTCTACCCACTTGTTACAAGAGGTATGCAGCTAGACAGGACCCCTGGCACAGAATCATGTTGTAGATGTGGAGTGTGTCTGCCATTCCCATCTATCTAGCGCCATAACGGTCTTCGTCTGGCTCTGAAGCCTGAGCAGAAGGTGTTGTAGGCTTGAAGGACTGGGTGGTTGACTGATGTCTTGGTCAGATGGTCCAGCCGTTGGATACGTTATTGTGTGATGAACTAGTCGACAGGTGTTGTTGGTACAACCTGTGTCTCTCAGATCTGTTATGACCTTTGTTTCTAACCCCGGGTGTTGTGCTGTTATGACCTTCTCTGAGATCTCTGATGACTTGTTTCTAATCTTCTTTTTTTCGAATTTTCCTGCTGTTCTTTTTGAGACGTCTGATCTCTTGTGATAAAATAGCCATGCAAAACATGCCATATAAAAATGTACACAACTACGTTTTGTACGTTTTTGAGTAACTGTTTGTTATTTATTATGTAATTCAATGAAGACCAAATAATGTAAGATAATGTATGTTAACCCTTTCACCCCTGCCCTCTATCCACTGACTGCAAAAATGTAATCTTTTGCAGGAAGCAGGTGGATAGGGTGAGGGAGTCAAAGGGTCAAGTTTTTGCTTTGCTAGTTTGGTTGACAATGCAGGATGCTGGTGGACAGGGTGTGGGAGTCAAAGGGTTAATTTGTGTATTCAAGTTTCAAATTGCTCCTTTATTAATTATTAACTCAGTAATGACACAAAGTAGTATATCATATGAATATATATGTGCATGCACACACACACACACACACACACACACACACACACACACACACCCCACACACACACACACACACACACACACACATATATATATATATATATATGTTATGTTGTGTGAGGTGGGTGCTGACATAAAGTTTGAGTTGAGTGGAACGTAAAAATGTTTACCAGGTAATTTGGGTACAGCAGATTTGAAACTTCCAGGTGTCATACATCTCTCTTGAACAAAGTCTGATCTCACAAAAACTCATGAACAGTAATGTTTAGGAAAGAGATAGAATCCCCATGATTGACTTTCGCAATGATTTGTATTTTAAGTAAGTACTGACATATATTGTGTATAGTCCTATAATTGAAAGTATTGACAATTGATTATTATGTAAAGTCACTATCATTGACCAAACGTTTATTGTGTACAGTCCTATATTGAAAATATTGACAAACATTATATATAGTCCCTATCATTGACCAAAGTTTTTTTTTCTATTGTGCAGTCTATGAGCATTTTAGAAGAGGTGTGTTGTTTCCATATATACTGATGTTTGCTGTTTTATGGAGAATCAATGAAGTTGATTGACCCTTTTGTTTGTTGTTGTGTGTTATTTTATTCGATGGAATCTGTTTCTGTATTATTCTCTCTCTCTCTCTAGCTGTTCTTCCTGCCTGTCTTCCTGTCTCTTTCCTTGTGTCTGTTTGTCTGTCTCTCATACCATTACCACCACCACCACCATCATCAACTGCAAAAACAGCAACAGCAACGGTGTTGACGACAACCATGAGAACAGAAATAAATGAAACTTTCATATTACCTGTGTATACATAAAACAGACCTGTTTATTCATCCAGATTTACCGGAATTTGTTCCTGAAATCGATCCCTGATTCCAGCATTCCAAGCTGGAAAGAAAATCCCAGTTAAAGAATATATATAAAAGTCCTAATACCACTTCAGAAAATGAAGAAAATTTATGTAAACTGTTAAACGATAAATATATATCCTCATTTGATAAAGTTTGTATAATGGGAGATTTTAATTTTCCTAACATCGACTGGAAGGGAAAATGGACAGGTGTTAGGGATAACACATTCATTGAATGCTTGAATGATGCATATTTAATACAAATGGTAAAATCTCCAACTAGAAGAAGGGAGGGACAAAAATCAAATATTCTTGACTTGGTGATAACAAATGATGAAGAATTTATATCTGAAATTAAACATCATTGTCCCATAGGCAAAAGTGACCATGAGGTACTGATTTTCGAGCTGTATGTTCAAACACCAAAAACTCAAAATTCCACAAATTATAAGTTTAATTTCAAAAAAGGAAATTATGCAAAGATGAAACAAGAACTGAGTCAGGAAGATTGGACAGTTTTAAATTCCATGGATGTTGATAAGACTTGGGACACAATAAAAAATAAAATCCTACTTTCCATGGAACAAAATATACCAAAAATAAAAACCAGTGATAATGTAAAAACTAAACCACTGTGGATTAACAAAAAAGTTTGGAGATTAATAAAAAAAAAAAGAAAAAAAAAAGCATTATCTTTTTAAGAGGTTTTTAGAAACTAAAGTGGGGAAAGACTATCTTCATTACATAGCGATAAGAAACAGTTGTACCAAAGAAATTAAACGTGCAAAGAAAGAATATGAAAAAAACATAGCAAAAGATGTCAGTTTAACCCTAAAAGATTTTGGAAATATGTGCAATCAAAGTGCAAAGTAAAAGTAGGTATTAGCCCATTGACTAAGGCTGATGGAGACACTGCATTATCCGACATTGATAAAGCAAATACCTTAAATAAATCTTTTGCTAGTGTATTTACAAAAGAGAACTTGGAAAATCAACCATCTATAAATATAGCAAATTGGTCAGATGGCAAAAGAATAACAGATTTGGTAGTTACACCTGAGGCAGTTGGAAATAAGTTAAAGATGTTAAATGTAAATAAGGCTCAAGGACCTGATAATATTCATCCGAGGATTTTAAAAGAACTGAGTACAGAACTATCTGTTCCACTCAGCATATTGTTTAATAAATCGCTGGAAAGGGAAATAGTACCTACAGAGTGGAAGAATGCATACGTCACAGCTTTGTTCAAAAAGGGTACAAAAAGTGATCCTAGTAATTATAGACCAGTTAGCCTAACTTCAGTACCATGCAAAGTATTGGAATCTATAATAAGGGATGTTATAGTTTAAGTAAACTTTACACAGAATGTCAGCATGGTTTCCGACAACATAGATCGTGCATTACCCAGTTATTACAAGTAATGAATTAATTTACTAATCTATTGGATAAAGGAGAGAATATAGATAGGCCCCTATTATTTACTTAGATTTTAGTAAAGCGTTTGATTCTGTTCCGCATGAAAGATTGCTTATCAAACTGCAGTATTATGGAATTACGGGTAAGTTACTAGCTTGGATTAGAGACTTTTTAAAAGACAGAAAACAGTTAGTTAGAGTTGGAAATGATTACTGTAAATATACAGATGTACTGAGTGATATACCTCAAGGGAGTATACTTGGTCCTGTTCTTTTTACTATTTTCATAAATGATTTACCTCAGAAAATTAATAGTTTTTGTAAGATCTTTGCAGATGACACTAAAATATACAATACATCTTCTAATCAAAGTATTTTGCAGAAGGATTTAGATCCATTGGTCAGAAACTTGGGATCTTTTCTGTAATGCTTCAAAATGTAAAGTCTTGTATTTAGGAAAAAGTAACCCATGTAACAAATATTCTATGATAAATGATGGTATTACCTGTGAAATAATAGAATGTTTAGAAGAAAAAGATTTAGGAGTAATATTTGATAAAAGTCTCAAATTTGATAATCACATTCAAAATGTTGTTAATAAATCAAACAAGTTGCTTGGAATCATAAAAAGAACATTCTCATACATAAACAGGGAGACATTTTTATATTTGTACAAAGGCTTAGTGAGGCCTCATTTGGAGTATGGTAACATTATTTGGTTTCCACATCTTAAAAGACAGTCAGCATTGATAGAGAAGATACAAAGAAGAGCTACTAAATTAATTCATGGTTTTCAAAATTATTCATATAGAGAAAGATTAGAATTACTCAATTTACCCAGTTTAAAAGCAAGAAGAATGAGGGGAGATCTGATCCAAAGTTTCAAGATTTTTAACAATATAGATGACGTAGATAGAACAGAATTTTTCAAACTGACAAATTATGACAAAACAAGAAATGATACTGATAAAATATTTATAGAATATTGCAAGACTAACATTAGAAAGTTTTATTTTACAAATAGAATTGCACATGTATGGAATAAATTACCAAACGAAATTAAAACAGCACAAAACACAAACTCGTTTAAAAACCAGTTTGACCACTGAAAACATTACATTGAACTTAAATACGAATATGATGAATGAATCATCAAAAAACTAGGCGTACGACAGACCTTGACTACGAGTGTAAGAAAAGAAAAAGAAAAATGATGGGACTTGAAATAGCCAAACGGCTAATGTATTATGTCCCTATTACTAAACTAAACTAAAAATTTCATCAAAAATTTTTTTCCATACGGTATAATCGTACAACATTCGGTAAAAAGACATGCATGTCTGTCTTATGTTTTCTGGTATAGCCGATCCATCGGTTTTCGCCAAAAGTGCATCGAGTTGAAAGTGATCCTTGACTTCCAAATGTGGAACAGATATCACAGAAAAAGAAATTGTGCAGCAGGGCAGGTGTGATGAATGAGAGCAGTGAAAAATGGCCGTACTATTTTCTGCATCCCAGAAGGGCAGATACTAATACAGTGTGTGACATGGTTTTTTCATGGACACATTGTTATTGTTATTGTTGTCTAAAGCCCAGCTGACTGCGTAGAGCCATATCAGGGGTGTAACCGTTTCAAAACGTACACAATACTTCAACAGGGAAAAAAAAAAATGAAAAAGAAAATGAAGTACACATATCACTGCATTCGCGCGCATAATCTAAGGACATACCCCCGGCGTTTACCACTCCGTCCAATTTATTGCACAGGGGATTAAAAAAAAACACGTGAATACAAATTTAAGCATAACCTAGGACACCAAAACATATATGAAACGGGCATAAATTGCCTAAAATTGCTTCTGCATATCTCACCTCACTAGAGTCAAAAATGCTCTTAATACATGTACCCAATCATCAATCCTAGAAAAAGAAAGACTTTATCGAACAATATACAGGTGAATAGACCAGCAAGGCAGAAAATGATAGGAAGAAATGACAGAAAGCAAAGGAGCAAGGCAGAAACAAAGAATTGCAGGGGGAAAAAAAAAAGAAATTTGTAGCCCAGAATTTCCAGAAGGCAGGGGATACTGTTTATAATAATAATAATAATAATAATAATAATAATAATGTTTATTTGTATAGCGCATATTCCATATAAAAACATGCTCACCAGCGCTTTACATTTCGCAAGAAAGGCAAAAGGTGATAAAAAATGTTCACAATTACATACACAATAAGATAACAACAAACATTAAAGCTATACAAGTAAGAAGACACATAAGAAACCACAGAATATTAAAATTTAAACACTGACTTATGTAATGAAGAAAGATTAACAGATTTTTCATATGAATAAAGAGGCATACTGTGTTTATATATTGCTGCGTGTGTGTGCTTGCGTACGTGTGTGTGTACATGTGTGTGTGCGTGCGTGTGCGTTGCTGTGCGCGTGTGTTTGTAAGAATGTGTGTGTGTGTGTGTGTGTGTGTGTGTGTGAGAGAGAGAGAGTGTGTGTGTGTGCGTGTGCTATGTTTGCATGCGTGTGTGTGTGTTTATGCATGCAATAGTTGTACATAAAATTATAATCAATATTTTGAATGAAGATAAAAACAGAAAAATTCTAATCCATATACAGGAAAAACATTACAACTTCAGTATTACAGCATTAATACCGTGACAATCAAAATTCCTCACAAATTATGAACTATTCGCATATCATACATCACAATTTACATACAAACAAAGATTTGAAAAAGTTTCTTAAAGTATTTCAGTCTCTTTCCCACTCATTTTCTCCCCTATCCCTTCCTCAGCTGTACACATACATGATATACACACATGCTCACTCAAGCACACACACACACACACACACACACACACACACACACACACACACACACACACACACACACACACACACATACACACATGCACGCACACACACACCTTGCTCTATAGGCCCTTATACAAAATACTGTTATACAGGCAGGAGAGATTAGTCTGATGACAGACTTGCAAACTAAGGCTCTTCAGGTTAGATGAGTTTGAAAGAGGTGGGTTTTCAGGTGCCGTTTGAAGGTTGAGAAACACTTAGTTTTTTCTGAGAGACAGTGGTAGAGAGTTCCATACATTTGGGCCAAAGACAGAGAAAGATTTTTTACCAAAGGTGTCTAGAGAGAAGCGAGGAACAGTCAACAGTGAGGTGTCAGAAGAGCGGAGCGTTCGAGAAGGTTTGTAACCCTGCAGGAGGTTGGCAAGATAGGATGGCATGTTCTCGTGATAGATACACTGAAAGCAGAGACAGGCAACTTTATATTGAATCCTAGCCTTTACCGGGAGCCAATGAAGTGTTCTAAGCAGAGATTTTGCACTCTCACGCCTGGGCTTGTGGAGAACAAGGCGAGCCGCGTGGTTCTGTATGCGCTGAAGTTTAGATAGTTGATTGTCATGGAGACCTGCGAATAGCGAGTTACAATAGTCCAGTCTAGATAGTATGAAAGAGACAGCAAGCTTGTTGGTAGCATCAGTGGAAAGGAAGGAGCGAATCTGACCAATTCTGCGTAGCTGATAGTACAGAGTGCGGCACAACTGTTTGACTGAAAAAGCCCCCGGCATCCCCACGGGGGAAAGGTCACATGCTTGAAACAATGACTGTAGGCATAACGTGGATTCCACGCTACATGAACAATTGGATGCAGTTAAAACGTCAATTCTCAACGAATCAAACCACCAACTGCAGCATACTACATTGCCACTTCGTCATAAGATAACATTAACAAACTGTAGTCTTCACAATTAACAATTGGACTTAGGGTACGAAGGTTGGCATACAAAAGACTGCGCCGACACGTCAAAACAATGCTGATCTTCTCTAACACATGTTTGAAGAGCACGTTTTAGATGCATAGTTATTGTACAAATGTTAATTTTACTGTATTTGTTTGTTTGTTTGTTTATTTATTTATTTGTTTATTTTTAACTCAATAAACTTGGATTTTATTTTGGTCGGTATTTTTCCGGATGACATCTGACAGATGCTCGGAATTCTTGACAAACGAATTCATTACAAGTTTGAGAATATGAATTTCGATATAGGCCTACATGTAAGAACAAAAACAAAACAAAAACAAAACAAACAAAAAAACAAAAACGTTTGGGACTTAGACTGTAATATCTAGCGTTTCACACCAATACGTATTCATCAGTTCCATAAAGTTCAGCTTTCGTCAGTAGTGGTATATGCATCAATCAACACTTTCGTTGTACTTTAGTAGTGATATTCTCATCGCCTCTATGAACAAACAATTGCACATCAACAGACACGTATTGATGAAGAAAATGAGACATACAACTCCAGCAAACAACTTTTGTTCTTATGCTTACTTAGAACGTCGATTTCTTGAATTCTTCGCGGTATTTGTGTCAGACAGTATAATCATGAAAATACAGAAGGTCTTGAATATCGGTCACTGTGACCTTATAAAAAAGTTTCGTATGAAATAGAACTTGACGTGTATTGAGGGTAGTGGTGGACTTGTCACAACTGCAAAAACAGATCTGGAGTAGGCCCATTATCAGAAATCCAATCCTGAGAAAGTGTTATCATTTGTCCTCCAACCTTTAATCCAGAATCTTCTTCTAGGTTTCTCATGATGCTTTCGCTGTAAAGTGAAAAAATCTGGTGACAAAACAACCCTGTTTGACTCCTCTTTTGATATTTTGGAAAGAGCTTATATTGTTTTGTATTCTCATTGCAGCTGTTTGTTCCCAATACATATTTCTGATTATTCGTAGATCTTTTCCATCAATATTGAGTCTTTCTAGTTGGTTGATCAGTTCTTCATATATTACCTAATCGAAAGCCTAGGTATAATCAACAAAGCATAAATATAAATCCTTATTCATCTCGATTGACATCTCTATGATAGTTCTTAGGATGTCTATGGCATTAATAGTTCCTTTCCTTTCGACTAGTCCACACTGTTCTCCTATTTCTTTTTTGATTTTATTCCTTGTCCTCATCGTGATTATTCTTAATAGGATTTTTGTTACATGACTCATCAAGCTGATTGTGCGATGGGGTTTGCATTCTATAGCCCCTGCTTTCTTTGGAAGTGCAGTGAAAAGGTTGGAGGAAAAATGATAAACAACATTCAATACGCAGATGACACCGTGCTAACTGCAGAAAATATAAGGGACGTACAAAACCTTGTGAATATAGGGGGCCTACTAAAAATAGAATACTAAGAAAGCAAAGGTAAGGGGCTGGAACTAAACAGCTAGAAGGCTGAAGTCATGGTGATCAGTAAAAAACATGAAATTCCCTCATGCAAAATAACAACAAACGGCACAACCTTGAGACAGGTTGATAAGTTTAAATATCTGGGAACGATCATTTCACCTAGATGGCAGATGCACATCAGAAATAGCCAGCAGAATGGGCCAAGACAAAACAGCATTCAAGAAGATGAAAAGCATTCTTAACAACAAATGCCTATCAATTAACATCAGGAAGAGAGTTCTTGGATGTTATGTAGAACCGATAATGTTGTACGGTTGTGAGGTGTGGACAGTCAACACGCAAAGCCAGAACAAGATTGAGGCAGCCGAGATGAGGTTTCTAAGAATAATGTTGAGAGTTCCATGGACAGCAAAGAAAACAAACGAGACAGTCTTGATGGAGGCACAACAAAGAAAACAAACGAGACAGTCTTGATGGAGGCAGACACAAGAAGATCATTCCTTAGGAGGATTAGGAAAAGACAGACAACGCCATTTTATGAGGAAAGGGGAATCAGAGCACCTGGTCACAACAGGAAAGGTGGAGGGAAAGAGAGCACCAGGTAGACCCAGGGAAAAAATATTGGACTTGCAGAGTGGCTGAAGACAAAGAGGGTGGAAGACATGCTTGTGGCAACAATATATAGACAGATGGAAGAACATGATCGCCAACGCCATGTGGGAAGGCACTTGATGATGATGATGATGATGATGATGAGAAAGTGTAGTTCTTATATCTTCCCAGAAGCGCTGTGTCATCTTGACCTTGGGGCCGTACCTTATGAACTTTCTCTTTTGCGACTCTTCAACAATCCACATCTTTGACCTAGATTTGACCCATCCATAACAAGTTGAAAAATTGGTGTCACAGATTTTTGCTACACACACACACACACTCCTCCAGCCTACATGAAATAAACTCCCCCTATAAAAAAATAA
This sequence comes from Monoplex corrugatus, assembly GCA_030674185.1. Lineage (NCBI taxonomy): Eukaryota > Metazoa > Mollusca > Gastropoda > Littorinimorpha > Ranellidae > Monoplex > Monoplex corrugatus. The sequence continues at coordinate 20,349,397 of JAPXFY010000028.1, forward strand.
TAAAGGAGATTTAAACACACACACACCTTTTTCCACCACTCATTATTTGTCACAAATTTGTCATTACGGTGAACTCTCTCGTGCACACACACACACACACACACACACACACACACACACATACACACATTCATTCGCGCGAGTGTCTGCCTACATACTCGTACGCACGCGCACGCACCCTCCCCCCCCCCTACACACACACACACATTCATACGCGTGAGTGTCTGCCTACATACTCGTACGCACGCGCACGCACCCCCCCCCCCCCTACCACACACACACACACACACACACACACACAGATAAAACCTCATCCTGAATATGTCAATTATACCTGGCCAAGAACCAATTCCACTTCCTGAAAGTAGGAAGAGGCGCCTTAGCAACAAAAGCGCCTTTATTTTTCATTTAATTCGTTATACTCAGAATCAAAATTCGTGCACTTACACAGCTAAACGGACAGCTTGACAGACAGACAGACAGACAACAGACAGACAGAAACAGAGAGAGGAGAGACAGACAGAGGAGAGAGACAGACAGAGAGATAAGTTGAAGAAAAGGGGCAAATGATAAATATTCATTTTATTGGCCTTACCGACATAGCTCTGAAAACATCGTACTTGCAAAGTACTCATATTAGGGGCACGAAAGCCCCGCTCTGTGCTAGACATTTCCTCTTTTCTGTCGCTTATCTGAATGGGACGATAAGCTAATTGCCTGAAAAACCAACCAACCAACCAAACAAAAAAGTAAGCTGGTGACAGCAAAGC
>JAPXFY010000028.1:20355166-20362666 GCA_030674185.1 Monoplex corrugatus
ATTCATTTTTTCTATCCCATTCATCTGCTTTGGTACTCATTAACCTATTCATTTTTTGTTTATCCTATTCAACTGCTTTGGTACACCTTAATCTATTCATTCTTTTACCTATTCAAGTGCTTTGGCACAGTTTACTCTTTTCGTTCTTTTGACCTGTTCAACTGCTTTAACACACCTTAATCTGTTCGTTCTTTTACACTATTCAACTGCTTTGGCACACCTTAATCTATTCATTCTTTTACCTCATTCAAGTGCTTCGGTACACCTTATTCATTGTTTTACCCTATTCAAGTGCTTTGGTACAGTTTACTCTTTTCGTTCTTTTGACCTGTTCAACTGCTTTAACACACCTTAATCTGTTCGTTCTTTTACACTATTCAACTGCTTTGGCACACCTTAATCTATTCATTCTTTCCACCTTCTTATCATCGTCATCTTGATGATTCTGTTCTTGTTTTGTTCTTTGTTTCTTTTTGTTTGTATTTCTGCTCCGATAGAATTCAGCCTACGTATTTCAGATAAAGGCTTTATGACAGAAAATATAACATATCAGTACATATTCTACTCTATCATTATATCCTAGTTTTACCAGGCAAAGTTGGTTATTCTTCATAGCTTGTTTGCTTGCTCATTCCGAGCAATATTAGCAGGCGTTGTGTTGTTGCATAGACTGTGTACTCCACGTTTCGATAGGCTGTCAAACACTGCATTGACATGACTTACAAGATCTTTACCATACGTATTTTATATCTGGCATGCAGATGCACAGAAAGGGGGGGGGGGGGATAGGCAAAAGCAGTCTATTATTATGACTTAGAGATCAGAAAAATCTTCACCCTTTGTCCATCAGATGCTATCCAGGTAATGTCGAACTCAGATCTTTAGATCGGAAATCTAACCACTGGGCTTCAGGTTCAGATTCAGGTTCATATTGCTTATAGTCCAGCCGACTACTAAAGCCATATCAAGGTTAACGCCACGTCAAAAACGACACCTAATTTAATATTTAAAACGAAAAGACAACAGTTAAAAACCATGGACACCATTATCCTTGCAAGTCTAAAATGCAGTAAAAAACAAACATATTCATACGTAAAATCATATCAGGTGAAAACTGTTGTGAAAACGGGAACATTACATCCGAGGGACGTCTCTCAAGACACTCTTTAAGGAGTCCACAGAGTTATCGAGCCCGTCTTTCTGTGGTCTGACAATACTGCAAAACAAGGGTCAACGCAAGTTTACATGATTCTATCGTTACTGTCTTCCCCCTAAACAAACTACACTGCAAGAATTTGAAGCATGACACCGCAAAGTACACACCAGAGAAAAGCATTATTCTGACAGCATTCAAGAATTTGGAATAACGACAAAACCAACAAAAAAAACCCCAGAAGATCTGTAAGGTTTATTTCTCTGTTATCTCTTGCCAGAGACTGTTAAGATGTCTCCAGCTGCCATTAGCCACAAACTGTTTCCATGAAAGCATTTTCGCAGCAAGAATTTGAAATATGAAATTACGAAAGGGATAAGAGATGTATAGGATACATCTTCCTGGTAGCACTGATCAGAAACAATGTTGTGTCTTCTCTGGCCAAGCCATAAACCATCACAAATTGTAAAACAACGAAGCAGGCACATGGTTACGACAGAAAACACTGAGATAGCTACCACGGACAGGTATTCAAACTGTCATATTTCACGTGTTGGTTAAAGGGAGAACACTTAAGGTCATGAACAAGGAAAGCTATTGAAACGTTCATGTCTCGTGTGTTTGCACACTCCACCCATAACTTGCCATCTGTTTTAGATCACGACACAAAAGATGAAATTCCTTGTTCCGCCCAAATCTCCCACGGGTCGTCTCTGGTATCTCCTAATTGAAAACCAAACGATTCATAAATCCACCACCAGACAGCTTTGACGTCAGAATAGTTTCAACCCCATCGGAGACTTCCTCTTAAATTCTTTCCCGAATGATCGACCAGTTGCAGACAGCGTTATAAATTCTTTGCTTTACAATCCACCAGTCATAGCAGCTTCATAATTTTTTTCCTCAACAATCAGCCAATCACAGCTGCCGTCATAAATCTATATTTTACAATTGACCATTCAAATGAGGGCCTCGTTCGTCTGTGAACTGAAAAGTGTGCGGCAGTTTATGACGAAAGACAGTTCCACAGAATACTGGGGGGAATGGGTTGTCCACATACCAGTGTTGTTGCAGAAAGAATGTGCGCGTAGAATGATGTTGGTATCGATATTTAAGTAGTCGTTTTTGTTTGGTTAAGTTAACTGAGGGAAAGAAAGAGGGCGGAATGGGGACACACACACACACACACACACACACACACACACGCACGCACGCACGCACACACACACACTCACACATAGATAGTTCTTATTCTTCTAACCTTTTCCCTCTCCTCTTTCCATCATCGTCTAATATCACATTATGTTGATAGACATTAAATGAAATTGAAAACACTCACACATACTCATAGACACACACAAATACAGACAGACAGACAGACAGACACACACACACACAATGCACACACACACACACACACAGACTTATAGGCGCAGACAGACAAACAGATAGACACAGACAGAAAGGCAGACACACACATACACACACACACACACACACACACTCACACACACATGACTATCATTAAATCAACTCTTAATTACATTTTGGTGAATGCTTATGGCTTTGTACCTAAGAGCCTGTTGGCCTTCAATTACCGAATTAAAGATTTTTTAGTAGCTGTTATGACTGCTGTTATCATTACACACATACAAACATACGCGCACCCGGTGCACACACGCGCGCTTACGCACACACACACATTCACAAAGAGTACATACATACGCAGAGAGAAAGAGAGAGAGAGAGGGGAGAGAGAGAGAGAGAGAGAGAGAGAGAGAGAGAGAGAGGAGAGAGAGAGAGAGAGAGAGAGAAAGAGCAAGTGAGCGAGAGAGAGAGAGAGAGAGAAGAGAGAGAGATCTACATTTACATCTACACACACACACACACACACACACACACACACACACACACACACACACACACACACACACACACACACACACACCACTCCTCTTAGGAACAAAACCACATTCACCAAAATGTAATTGTGAGTTGATTTACTGATAGTCATGTGTGTGTGTATATGTATGTGTGTGTGTGTGTGTGTGTGTGTGTGTGTGTGTGTGTGTGTGTGTGTGTGTGTGTGTGTGTGTGTGTGTGTGTGTGTGTTGTGTTTGTGCGTATGTACCTACGTATATACGTATTGATAGCAGTGTGTGTGACAGAGAAGCAGAAGCTGACTTGAAAATATGCTGACATCATTTTGCCTTCTCAACTCTCATTAAACTTTTTCAATCGCTGAAAACATAAAAGACACGGGTAAAAACGTTTCCGAAATGACTGCTGAGTTTTTGCACTTGTCTCCAAAAAAAATAACTATTCAGATGTTACAAAGTTGTTTTTTTTGTTTCGATCAATCGCTGTGCTTGGAACAAAATCCATATGCGCTGATGCCACAGATGTCAAGTGATGGAGAAGATTCAAGTCAAGGCCTCCACATACGCACTATGCGCTGATGAGGTTCTGATGCCCTACATGTAGTTAGTAGTAGTAGCTGAGGGCTGGCTCGTAGCCTAGGCCTTCTGGCCTTTTAAACGCCCTATCTTTTTTGTTTTACGCTTTCTCCATCGGGGTCTGAAAAGCATGCCTTAATATTCATACTTGAGCAAATCTGCTTCAGTCTATTTTTTTAAATAAAATTTTGAATTCTGCGTCATCGTCCAGGAAATTTTGGAATTTGTTAATACTGTTAGTAAATTTAATTTCAAAAAGAATTTTATTCCACAATTTAACAATTCTGTTAGAAAAACAAAACGCTCTTGTGTTAGTATTTCTGTGTTTAACAAATATTTTACCTTCAGCATTCCTTGTTATACTTGCTTGTGGAAAGGAAAAAAATGTTTCAACTGATAGCTTATCCATCCCATTCATTATTTTGTATACCTGTATTAAATCCCCCTAACCCTCCTACCTTTCAGTGAATGAAGTTTTAAAAACTTAAGCCTTTCTTCATAACTCATATTTTTACACTCTATAAACAACCTAGTTGCCCTTCTTTGTGCATTTTCAATCATTTTTGATTGTCTTATCAAATACGGATTCCAAACAACACTTGCGTATTCTAAATGTGGTCTAACAAAAGCCTTATACAACATTAAAATGTATGTTTATTCATGTACAAAAATGTTCTTTTGATAATTCCTATCATTTGGTTAGCCCTATTTGCTACTCTTTTAATGTGCAGGTCAAAGGATAATTCACTATCAAATGTAACTCCCAAGTCTTTCTCCGTTTCACACACACTAATTTTTTGTACATCATTTCCAATTTTCATGAAATACTCTTGTCTAATATTCTTCTTACCAACATGCATTACATGGCATTTTGAAACATTAAAATATAAATTCCAAGTATCTGACCAGTTTTGTAGTATTAGCAAGTCCTGTTGAATTAAATTAACATTGGCAACCTTGTCATATAGTTTTGTATCGTCAGCAAAAATTTTGCAAGTACAGTGCAGTGAATCAGGTAAGTCATTTATAAATACTGTAAACAAGATTGGATCCAGTACACTGCCCTGAGGGATCCCGCTTTTTACTTTTGTTTCTTCTGATTCAGCATTTCCTACCTTTACCCTCTGCTTTCGATCATACAAAAAATTTTGGATCCATTTGAGTGTATTTCCTGTAATACCATAAGATGCTAATTTTATGAGCAGTCTTTCGTGAGGTACAGAATCAAAAGCTTTTCTAAAATCAAGATACACGATATCAAAGGGGTCCCCATTGTCCATCATATTGGTGAAATCCTCCATAACTTCTAATAATTGGGTTACACAGGATCTTTTCCCTCTATATCCATGTTGACATTTTGCATAAAATTTATTACTTTCAAAGTGAGAAATGATACAATCTCTTACTAGTGATTCCAGTACTTTACAAACAATACAAGTTAAACTTACAGGTCTATAGTTCCCAGCGTCACTCCTATTTCCTTTCTTAAACAAGGCTTTAACATCGGCTGTTTTCCAATCCTTTGGTAACTCACCTGATTCTAAGGACTTATTAAATAATATACAAAGTGGCTTTGCAAGTTCTTTACTTACTTCCTTTAGTATCCTAGGGGATATCAAATCTGGTCCTTTAGCTTTATTCGGGTTTAGTTCCTGTAACTTTTTTTCTACCGCAGTTGGAGTAACTCTGATATCACATAATGATATACCATTTAACTTTGAATTTTCTATTAAATCTGGTAATGTACTGATATCTTCTGTTGTAAAAACGCTTGCAAAACATTTATTTAAAACTTCAGCTTTGTCTTTATCTGTAACAACCAGTTTTCCATCATTGGTTTTTAAGGGGCTAATACCTGTATTAACTTTTGTCCTTTCTTGTACATATTTCCAAAAATTTTTCGGGTTACTTTTACTTTCCTTAGCAATATTTTTCTCATACTCTTTTCTGGTTTTCTTCAACAATTTGGCACATTCATTTCTTACTGTTATATATCTATCATAATCACTACCTTTTTTGGTTCTCAAATATCTTTTATATGTATTATACTTCTTTTAATTTTCCTCAGAGCCTTTTTATCTAACCATATAGGTCTGAAATGTTTATAATTACTAACTTTAACTTTTGGGACACATTCCTCAACACCATCATTTAACACATTTTTTATCATACCCCAAGCACTCTCAACATCCATATTGACCAAGTCACTCCAATCTTCATCCTTCACAATATTATTAAGTTTTCTGTAATCACCCTTATTAAAATCATACTTGTATTTGTCTACTATAGGTGCATTATACATTGAGACATACAATTTGAATTTCAATACGTCGTGGTCACTTTTACCAACCGGTTGTAAGTGCTCTATATCTGAGATTAAGTTTTCTTCATTTACTAGTACCCAGTCATCCAGAGAAGGAATTTGTTCTTTCCTTCTTCGAGTAGGTTCTGATACCTTTTGAATTAAAAATGCATCACATACATTCTCAATTATTTTGTCACTTTTATCACCTCTCCACTCTCCATCCCAACCAACATTTGGAAAGTTAAAGTCACCAACAATACAAATCTTATCATACTTATTAAGTTTATCAGATTTTAAAATATCAAACAGCTTTTTGTCATTTTCTACTGTGCTTGTATTAGGACTTCGATATATACATCCTAACAATACTTCTTCACCATTAGCACCACTAAAAGAGCACCACACACTTTCTTCAAGGTCTTCATTATTTAACTCTTCACACTCTCTTGCATTCAACCTTTTTTCAGTATATAATACAACTCCCCTTTGGGGATTTTTTGACACAAACATATCAAAATTAGGAAAAGAATATTGATTCTCAATAAAATCTCTCACATTCTTCGGCTTGATTTCTTTCAGCCCAATCACACTTGGTTTTAAATCATCTATGAGGGCCAAAAACTCATCTTTTTTGTTTAACAAACTATCAACATTTGAGTATACAACAATGCACTCTTCCTGAGTTACATGTTCACTTCTATTTACATTATGTACATGATCTCCTTTGTCGGTTCAATATGTAGCTTTCTCCCTCCCACTTCCTGTTGGCCCTTTCCCACCCTCTGCTCCTCTTGGCCTGGAACTCACAGTCACAATCTGTCCATTCCTGATTACTATGTTCTGTTCGCCCTCATCCCTTCTTCTAATCAGTTCTTCTCTCAGCTCTTTGTACTTTTGCCTCTGTTGGGGAGTGTAGTCATGGTTGACATAGATTTCTTTTGTCAGATCTGTCACTTCGGCATTCAGCTCAGGAGACTTTCTCACTACTTCTTTCTTCTTTTCCTCATTTGTCATGGTTACCTTCAACATCCTGGGTCTCTTTCCTCCCACCTTTCCCAGTCTGACAGGCTCTTTCACATCATTGTCTTCTATCTTTGTCAGTTTTCCCAGAATCGTTTTGGCAGCCTTCAAGTCGTCTTTCTTCCTATCCTCTGCACTATCTTCAGAGTTCTCTCTAACACCCACTATGATCACATTCATCTTTCTTTCTCTTCTCTCTCCTCCATCCCCTCCTCAACTTTCTTACTCACTGCCTCATCGATTTTCTTGTCCAAGCTTTCTCCTCCTAGCCCTTGCTCTAGATCCTTCATCTGTTTGGTCAGATCATAAACCATTTGCAATAGTTTGTCTAGGCGGACATCCGAACGCGACTGTATGTCCTGACTGTCCATGCATTTAAGACAAACATACTGCACATTCGGGCAGTTCAGTGTATCATACATTTCGTCCTTCATTTGGGCGCACTTCTGGTGTGTCCACTGTTTACAGACAAAACACTCAAGGTCCCTAGGTCCCTCGCTAGGGGTGTCGCACACCGTACATTGCCATGTACCTAATTCCTCTATTTTGCTCCTTCCTGAAGTTCC
>JAPXFY010000028.1:20367666-20377666 GCA_030674185.1 Monoplex corrugatus
TATTAATAGCGGAATTACCATTGCACAATGACCAAATCACTGCCCTGACCAAGCGGAAGGATCCCCAGGGATACAGAACTCCGCCACACAACTGGATATCCCAAAGGTTGCAGTCATTTCAGAAGCTGGAACTTCACCTGCGTGTTTCTTGCCAAAGCAACATAAAGATCCTCGTGGTTGAACAGAAGTAAGAAGTGGTGATATTTCAAGGACTCTGGCGGTCAAACCTATGCTACACTTCTCCGAGGTACTACACATGCAAGCGCCTTCATTCTTTCATTCATTCATTTTTTCCTTCCTTCCTTTCTTCCTTCCTTCATTCATTCATATTGCTTATAGCCCAGCCAACTACTCGAGCCATATCAGGGCTAACACCACGTTAAAATCGACAGACAACTTCAAGTAAAAAGACAACGGTGAGACACCAAGCTCACTGTCATCCTTGCAAGTCTGAAATACATTTAAAGAAAAACATTCTCATATGCAAACCAGATCAGATGAAATCTGTTTTCTCTGAAGAACTGCGAACGAAAGCAGAAGGAAACTGGCACTGTGTTTGTTATTTTATCTTACATTTACTCCATATATCTTCTATTTTCAGTTTGTTGTAGCTCGTGTCGGAGCGTGAGCCAGATGAAAACAAACAACAAAAAACAAAAACAAAAAAGAATAGGCCAATCTGCCCGAAAAAAATCACCGTCATAAAACAAATATCAAACGAACAAACACTAAAAAAACAAACAAACAAACGAAAATAATCTATCGTTGTAAATAATGATAATAATAATAATTATAATAATAATTATAATAATAATAATAACAATTACAATAATGTATCTACCAACAATAGCAATAATGATAATGATGATGACGATAAAGTAGATAATGCAAACAATAACTTCACACATGTACACACACAAGCATACGCATACATACATACAAACAAAGGTGAGAACACATACATATGCACGCGCTGGTGAACGCACAGATCATACTTTGTCCCCTTTGGTAAAAAGACCTACCTCCACCACCCCCACTTCAACTTTCTGCATGTTTAACCCTGTTACTGAGTCTGAACTTAAAACCATCATTCTCAAATCAAAACCCACTTCATGTTCCCTCGACCCCATTCCTACCCCTCTGTTTCTCCAGTTTCTTGATGATCTGCTCCCAACTCTCACTGTAATCATCAACTCCTCTCTTTCTTCCGGTATATTTCCATCAAGTCTTAAAATAGCTGTTGTAAAACCTCTCCTCAAGAAACAATCCTTGGACCCAAACAACTTGAAAAATTACAGACCGGTTTCTAACCTATCATTCTTTTCCAAAATTCTTGAAAAAGTCGTTCTCCAACAATTACTTACATATCTTAATGACTACGACCTCTTCTCTCCTTCTCAGTCTGCTTATCGTCCTCATCACAGTACTGAAACTGCGCTCCTCAAAATTTCTAATGACATCCTTTTAGCTCTTGACTCTGGAAACGTCTCTCTTCTAACTTTACTGGACCTCTCAGCTGCTTTTGATACAATAGACCATACCATTTTGCTTAACAGACTCCAATACAGTTACGGCATTTCTCACACCGCTCTTTCCTGGTTCCGTTCATACCTCACAGAAAGAACACAATCAGTCTTTGTCAATAACCTCAACTCTACATCTGAAGAACTATTGTACGGGGTCCCACAGGGATCTGTGTTGGGCCCCGTGCTCTTTGTCCTCTATACACAACCACTTGCCGGCCTGATACAGTCTCACTCTCCTGAACATCAATCATTTGCAGATGACACTCAACTTGAACTCTCTACTCCTCCCGAGAACATAAACCCAGCCATTTCCTCTCTCGAACTTTGTATCACCGACATACGAATCTGGACGCTCGAAAACAAGCTAAAACTAAATGACGAGAAAACTGAAACTGTCCTCTGTTCTTCCTCTTTTAAGTCTCTGCCGTCTACCACTCCTACATCTCTTACCGTTGGATCAACAGATATTCCCTTTTCCTCTACCGCACGAAATCTTGGCTTCCACTTCAGCAAAGACATGAGTATCTCAACACATGTACAGACAGTCTGCCGCAAAGCATACATTGACCTTAGACGCATTAGTTATATTCGCCACTTACTTTCAGAAGACGCTACCAAAACATTTCTTTCTGCCTTTGTTCTCTCCAAATTAGACTACTGTAACTCCCTCTTTTCTGGCTGTCCTCAAAATCAATTAGACAAACTTCAAAAAGTACAAAACTCTGCCGCTAAACTTGTTTCTCGTTCCCGCAAGCATGATCATGTCACACCTATTCTCAAATCCCTTCACTGGTTGCCTGTTCAAGCTCGCATTGACTATAAGCTTGCCTCACTATGCCACTCTTTTTTCTCTGATCTCTCTCCTCGCTACCTGGCTGATCTTCTCTCTGTGTACACTCCTTCTAGAAATCTCCGCTCCATTGCTGATACCAGATTGCTCCGTGTTCCACGCGTACGCACAAAAACATTTGGACATCGCTCTTTCTCCTTCGCAGCCCCCACTATCTGGAACTCTCTTCCCTTTGAAATCGGACACCTAAAATCGACTTCTTCTTTCAAAACAGCTCTAAAAACTCACCTCTTTCAAAAATATTATCAGTAAGTTCAACCTCATTTCCCCCAGCCTAATAGTAGAAAAGGTGTGTTAGTGTGTGTGTATGTTATAGTAGGTAGGTGGGGGGTGGGGGTGGGTGATTATAGAGCCCAATGTGCCTCACAGTACTTTGGGGTATAGCCGTGGGGGTTGTGGGGTGCATTTGGACTTGCGTGAGAATCCGTGTATGATTGTAGCGTATGTAGTATTTTTATGGATTTATTCTATTACTTTGTATTGTGTATTTAGTGTATGTACGTGAGGTCCGAGAGATTGAAATATTGTGAGTGAATGATTGTAAAGCGTCATAAGCTCCGCCGTAGGCAGAGATGTGCGCTTATAAATGGTCTCTTATTATCATTATTATTATTATTACTTAAGACATCGTGCGAATGATATCAAGCTATTGTACAGGCAATGGTACAAATACTGGCATAAAAATATCTAATTAATGTACTTCATCACAGCAATCTGGGATTTTAAAGGCTAACGAGATACAAGTAGATTTCAACATTTTCACTAGGTGGTCGATAGATTCTGTGATTAACAGTATGCAGACCATATCATCCAGATTATCTTGATGCCCATAAAAAGACAGGTAATCAATATTCAGCATAACCTTCTCATTCAAATGGAAAACGAGTTTCTGTTTCTGGAACTGTCATGCACAAGGGACGTCGACTATTTCATCAGTCCTCGTAAAATACTTTGTCAGTCCTCGTAAGATATTTCATCAGTCTTCATAAAACATTTCATCAGTTCTCGTAAAACACTTCATCAGTCTTCGTAAAATATTTCGTCAGTTCTCATAAAATTTTATATCAGTCCTCGTAAAAAACGTAAACAGTCCTCGTAAAATATTTCATCAGTCCTCGTAAAACACGTCATCTTTCCTCGTAAAACACGTCATCAGTCCTCGTGAAAAACGTTATCAGTCCTCGTAAAACACGCCATCAGTCCTTATAAAACATGTCACCAGTCCTCGTAAAACACGTCATCAGTCCTTGTAAAACACGTCATCAGTCCTCGTAAAATACGTCATTAGTCCTCGTAAACACGTCACCAGTCATCGTAAAAGACGTCATCAGTTCTCGTAAAACACGTCATCAGTCCTCGTAAAATGTTTCATCAATCCCCGTAAAATATTTCGTCAGTCCTCGTAAGTACTTTGTTAGACTTCGTAAAACACGTCATCAGTCCTACCAAAGTGGAATTCTGTTTGCATTCAACTAAACCCATCCAGATCTCTCCCAGACAGACAAATAAGATCTGAAAGTTTTGTATTATTAATAATGCAGTAGGTTTTAGCTGTTGTTGTCTTTTTCTCCCCAAACTTCTCGAACGTTTCATCGTCACTACCCCCACGCCGCTCATTTCGGCTCTGCAATATACTTCCACACCCACCAAATTTAGTAACCAAGCGTGAACACATACTCGGAATCGAGAGTGTATAGGCCTACCTACAAGCCTATATTTTTGACAATCTTACGTTGATGACAATGAGAATGATGAGGATGATGGTGAAAATGCCATGTGGTTTTATTTCGGATTGAGTGTGAGTGACAGGGCTGTACTCTACGCCCACTTTCATAACATCATGTCCTGGAGTCAATCAGGCTCGAGAGATACTGCCGTGCATCTGCAGTGTCGGTCAGAAAAATTTGAGCAACATTCCAAATTACGTATCCATAAGTGGAAAAGACTGGACTGTATAATTCCAGCCTTTTCAACGACTCCACAGCACGCGGAAATCTCGGCAGGAGCTGCTGCTGAGGACCGAAAAAATCCCATAATAACTTTTTTCTTTGGATGGATGGATTATTATGATTTGATGGGACTTTGAATCCATCACCTCACCTCTCTGGTGAAAGTCCATTGCGCTAACCACTTCGCCACATAGCTAAGCTTCCATCTAATCATTCCTATCTACAATCCTCTCTCTGTCAAACTGATAACAAAACACATCAAAGTTACCAAAAATCAGGCGGGGCCGCGTCCTGCCCAATAGTTCATCAATGACATCACGACAACGTCACCGGTGTTTGCAACTGTCGTCTGCTTCTGCTGCCATCCACTCTTCTGTCTTCTCCAATTGAATGAGTAAATTCGCCTCCGCGTAAGGAGAGGCTTGAGGGAGTGGTGAGAGCTGTAAAACACCGCCTCCCTTGATGGGAAATGTTGCTACGGGCGTGAAAGAGATCAAAACGATTTTATCAAAAGTTTCTCTTCCAGTTTCTTTTCCTGAACAGCCCGACGGTAAACGTGACAAACTGGATGCTCCCTCTGTGAGCAGACGACAATCTTCGCTGTCAACGTGGGTGGCAGTCAATCACTTTACGGGTATATATATACGGGTAGTAGTCTACGACACTCCAACATCAAGCCAGAGCCACCGAGATATTTTTCATCAACACTTTTTCAGAAGAACAAAATTTTGATACTTTCAAATTTTTTAAAGTGCGGCTTGTTGGTAGTTCTTGTGTTCGGCGCTAAGCGCGCTGAATGAATCGAAGTTCTCGTAAGTCCAAATTGAAAACACAGTCTGAAAATTCCGTCACTTTCTTTTGTCCGTAGAAACAATAGGTGACTAAGTTTGAACAAATCTTACTGAATTCTTTTTTGAGTGTTGATGAAGTTTGGAAAGTGATTTCGAGAGAAGATGGGCCCGTTTCTTGTTGCCGTCTTGTTTTTCGTCGGCAGTATTGCTGGACAATCTGATGTAAGTTTTTTTATACTTGTGTTTTATTCCAGTTATTTACCTACTTGTTAATTCTATGCCATTTTGTTTCAGTGTGTTTTTATTATTGCTATAATTTATTATCATCATCATTTTCTTCTTCTTCTTCATTATAAGTACTATTATTACTATTAGTAGTAGTAGTGGTGGTGGTGTAGTAATAGTAGTAACAGTAGTACTACTAGCATTAGTAATATTGTTATTGATATTATTAGTATTAATTGAGGAGAGGGAAAGGGGGGGGGGGAGAAGGGGCATTTAAGGGGTGCAAATGGCAAGTGCACACGAACGTAATACGAATTGGTTTTCATGCGTATGGTTGTTGTGTGTGTTTTTTTTTCTGTCGGTTTCTCGTTTTTTTTCTTTTGTTTTGTTTTCTTGTTTCGTTGTCGCTGTTGTTTTGTGTGTGTTTATTTATTTTGTTTGTTTGTTTGTTTGTTTGTTTAGCCGAGGGGTAAGGTGAATCATACCCTTTTTAGGAAATCCAAAACAAGTGTGACTGCCTGCGTTCAAACCAGAAAAAAAAAACCACGAAAAAAGAATAAGAACGCGTATTTAATACAACAAGACAAGACAGGCGCAGATTTTCAGTCAACTGGCCTTTGTCAAGCGTAAGATTACAAACAAACACTAGATACAAAAATAAGAAAAAAAAGACTAAAACTTCCCTGCTACTGGGTCCAGTGTGAGATAAAGTATGATTTACTTACTCCTCGGGCTAAACAAACAAACAAACAAACAAAAGAAATAAACACACAAACCAACAACGACAACGAAACAAGGAAACAAACAAAAAAAAAAAACACGAGAAACGACAGAAAAAAAAAAAAAAACCAAAAAAAAACAAAACCCCAACCATTTCTTTTCTCACACTGGACCTAGCAGCAGGGAAATTTCAGTCTTTTTCTCCTAATTTTTATATCTGGTGTTTCTTTGTATGTAATCTTACGCTTGACAAAGGCCAGTTGGCCGAAAATTTGTGTCTGTCTTGTCTTCTCTTGTTGTATTAAATACGCGTTCTTATTCTTCTTTTGTGGTCTTTTTTGACTGGTTCCTGTTTTAGGAGTCGAGTATGCTGGATGTTTACGTGTCAACACTGAGTACGGCTTATAGGGACTTTAATCTGCCTGTTCTACGTGTCGTTTGTGTACGCTGCGCAGTCTACACACGAAGGTGGTTCAGGCAATTGCAGACCTATATGTACACATGTTGAACTGGTAGATATAAATGAATGAATAGATAAATTTAAAAAAAAACAAAAAACCAAAAAAACCAGATAGATAAATAGATAAATAAATAAATAAATAAGATAAAAAAAATAGATAAATAAAACAAAACATCAAACATCCGCAAACACCAAACAACACACACACACAACACACACACACACACACACACACAACACACACACACACACACACACACACACACAAACACACAACATAACAGAGAGAGAGAGAGAGAGACAGACAGACAGACAGAGACAGACAGACAGACAGAGAGAGAGAGAAAAAGAGAGAAGAAGAGCTTGAGCATTGGGAGCCGTCCGTCAAACAAGCTGCCGGAGGATAGTGAGTCCCTATCATTCACTCTCCTGTGACCTGGCATAGGGCCATAGGACTACCTTACCCTTTTTTATATAAATGGCCCGCTCGCTGGTTATCATTCTGGTGTGTGTGTGTTGTGTGTTTGAGTGTGTGTGTGTGTGTGTGTGTGTGTGTGAAGAAGAGAAGAGAGAGAGAGAGACGAGAGAAGAGAGGAGAGAGAGAATCAGTCAGAAACTAAGTCGCGTGATTAAGAAACCACTTTTCCAATTTGAAGGTCTGGGCTCCAACTTTTTAGATACCGTTTGGGGAATGGGGATGGATGAAGAGTAGGGATTCTTCCCGTCTCACAGGACAACATATGCGCAGATTGCTCGTACCTGAATCCCTTTGTATGCATAGACGCACGCAGAACATTTAAATACGCACGTTAAAGATACTGTAATCGATGTCAGTGTCTCGTAACTTCTGGAAAACACGCCAAGCACCTGACATGCACACCCCCGAAAACGGAGTATCACTGCCTTAATGACAGGATAAACACCACACACACACACACACACACGCATACATGCACACACACACACACACACACGTGCGCATGCACAGACATATACACATACACGCGCGCGCGCGCGCGCGCGCGCGCGCACGCACGCACGGGTGAGATAGAGAGGAAGGAGGAAGAGGAGAAAGAGACAGCTAGGGACAAAAAATAAATAAATGTATAAATAAATGAATAGATAAATGAATAAGTAAGGAAATAAATAAATAAATAAATAAATAAATAAATAAATAAATAGATATGTATATTCGACTCTCAGCAAATTAGAGCGAACCAATCAACTGTGAAAATTGGATGCTGTTCATGTACATGACAATTGCTGGGGAAACGCCGAGGAGGTCAAGATCATTCGTAACATCAGCCTTCAGAGTCAGGATTCTGCCTTGTCCACGTCGAAGGTTGACACGGTCGCTGAGGTTGGCAGACAATATGTCACCCAGGGGAGTGGGACACCTTGTCTGCATTCGAAGGCTGTGCCCGATCAGTAAATAAATAGATAAAAAAGACAGAGATAGCAGTGGGAAGAAATATGCAGGTAAAAAACCCACTAAAATGCAGAACAAGTACCACAACAAATTTTATTCACTACAGAATCAAAATTTTCCCCCATCCCTGTGATTTAGTTTGACTCAAATCGTAAGCAACAAGGTCATAAGTAGTTTCAGTTTCAGTTTGTCAAGATATCATCTCCGCACCCAGAACGAATTCCATACGTACTGTCGCCACTGATGCCATGTGATGGAGAAGATCTATAATGATCACGGTATAGCCCTAAACCTGCACGTACGCCCTATGCGAGGCCAAGTCTTGAAGAATGATAAGGTTTTTTTTTTTTTTTTTTTTTTTTTTTTTTTTTTACTGTTCCTTTGTCTGTGATCAGTGTTTAGTTAAATAATTGTTAGTCGGTTGTTTTGGTGAGATAATTCAGTTTTGACAGACAAAAGCATCAGTGGAGGTGTGGCCCAGTGGTGTGGTAACAACACACGATCAGGACGCCAAAAAACCCGGGTTTGAATCACGAATCAGACGGAGAATTTTTATGCCGAATCTCCTCCATTGGACCTAAAGTGTTAGTCTTGGTGCTTGGTTCAGTTTTGACATTGTGTCAGTGGAGAAGTGACCCAATGGTGTGGTTACAGGAAACATTCAGGACGCGAAAAAACAACAAAAACAAAACAACAACAACAAAACTAAACGGGTTTGAATCACGAATCAGATAGGGAATTTCTCTCCCGACTCTCCTCCATTGGACCTAAAGTGTTAGTCTGTGTGCTAGGTTGAGTTTTGACAATGTGTCAGCGAAGGAATGACCCAATGGTGTGGTTATAGCAACGATCAGGACACGAAAAACAAACAAACAATTAAACAAAACAAACAAAACAAAACAAAAAACATGTTTGAATCACAAACCAGACAGGGAATTATTCTCCCGACCCTTTTCCACTGGACCTAAAGTGTTGGTCTTGGTTCTAGGTTCAGTTTTGACAATGTGTCAGTGAGGAATGACCCAATGGTGTGGTTATAGCAGCGATCAACACGCTAAAAACAAACAATGAAACAAGACAAAACAAAGAAACAAACATGTTTGAATCACGAATCAGACAGAGAATTTTTATGCCGAATCTCCTCCATTGGACCTAAAATTTTAGTCTTGGTGCTAGGTTCAGTTTTGACAATGTGTCAGTGGAGGATTGACCCAATGGTGTGGTTATAGCAACGATTAAGACTCGAAAAACAAACAATTAAACAAAACGAAACAAAACAAACAAAAAACATATTTGAATCACGAATCAGATAGGCAATTTCTCTCTCGACCCTCCTCCATTGGACCTAAAGTGTTGGTCTTATGCTGCTAGGTTCAGTTTTGACAATGTGTCAGTGTTGGAATGACCCAACGGTGTGGTTACAGCACATAATCAGATGCGAAAAACAACAAAACAACAACAACAACAGCAACAACAACAACAACAGCAACAAACAACAACAGCAACAAACAACAACAAACAACAACAACAACAACAGCAACAAACAACAACAACAATAACAGCAACAACAACAACAGCAACAACAACAACAACAGCAACAACAACAACAACAGCAACAAACAACAACAAAAACGGGTTTGAATCATGAATCAGACAGGAAAATTATTCCCGACTCTCATCCATTAGACCTAAAGTACTGGTCTGGGTGCTAGTCTTTTCGATGAGGCGATAGACCCCGAGGTCCCGTGTTGCAGCATGCCCTTCGTGCACTTAACCTTTGGACTCCCGCACCCAATCCACAACTGCAGAAACTTAACCCTTTGATTCACTCACTCTCTCCACTAGCTTTCTGCAAGAACCTAGTGGACACGGTAAAGGAATCAAAGGGTTACCTTTTTGCTTTGTCAGTATGGCTGTCAATGCAGGATGCTGGTGGATAGGGTGAGAAAATGAAAGGGTTACGTTTTTGCTTTGTTAGTATGGTTGGCAATGCAGGATGCTGGTGACAGGGTGCAGGAGTCAAAGGGTTAAAGATCCCACGGCAGCAAAA
>JAPXFY010000028.1:20382666-20390166 GCA_030674185.1 Monoplex corrugatus
TCTCTTTGTATCTGTACTCCTCTCTCTTTGTATCTGTGCCCCTCTCTCTTTGTATCTGTACTCCTCTCTCTTTGTATCTGTACTCCTCTCTCTTTGTCTTTGTGTCCCGTTCTCTCTCTTTGTCTCTGTACTCCTCTCTCTTTGTATCTGTGCTCCTCTCTCTTTGTATCTGTACTCCTCTCTCTTTGTCTTTGTGTCCCGTTCTCTCTCTTTGTCTCTGTACTCCTCTCTCTTTGTATCTGTACTCCTCTCTCTTTGTCTCTGTACTCCTCTCTCTTTGTCTCTGTACTCCTCTCTCTTTGTCTCTGTACTCCTCTCTCTTTGTCTCTGTACTCCTCTCTCTTTGTCTCTGTGCCCCTCTCTCTTTGTATCTGTGCCCCTCTCTCTTTGTATCTGTGCCCCTCTCTCTTTGTATCTGTGCCCCTCTCTCTTTGTCTCTGTGCCCCTCTCTCTTTGTATCTGTGCTCCTCTCATTCTGTCTGTGCCCCTCTCTGTTTTTTTTTGTTTGTGTGTGACTCTCTCTCTGTCTGTCTGTCTGTTCCTGTTTCTGCCCGCCTCCCCCCTCTTTCATTTGGTCAAATGTCTTGCTTCATTTGCTTATTGTGTGCTGTGTTAAACACTTTTAATTCGTTTGTAGTGATTTCTGTAACTTTGTAGTGTAAGTTAGCCTGTGTGCTGATGTCTACTTCGTTGCAAAACAGTTTTCATTTCATTTAATTTCTTCTTCTCCTCCTTTTTCTTTTCCTTTGTTTTTCTTCTTCTTCCCCCCCCCCTCTCTCTCTCTCCATTTCTCTCCATCTCTGTCTGTATGTATGTCTGTCTGTCTCTCTCTATGTCCCCCTTTCGCTCTGTGCCCTTCTCTATCTCTCCCACTCTCTCATTTTCTATACAAAATTTTTGGGGTGGATGGGTGGATGGGTGAGTGGCGTTATTGTCTTTAAGTTTATCTTTTCTTTTCCTATTTCTGTCTGTCTGTCTGTCTGTCTGTCTTTGTGTTTGTCCCTCTGTCTCTCGTCTCTGTCTCTTTGTCTGTCTGTCTGTCTGTCTGTCTCCCTTTCTCTCTGTGTCCCTCTCTTTCTGTGGCTTTCTCCCTCTCTCTCTTCATCTCTGTACATCCTTCTCTTTCCTACCCCCTCCCTCCCACTCTGTCCCTGTGTCTGCAAATCTGCACGCGCCCAGATCATTGGCATTCATAAGCTCTTAAAGAACAAGATCTCCCTCTCCACATGAAGTGGTCAAGCCGTTGATAAGTCATGTCGTCTGCCTGCGTCAGGTAAATATCCGCCGGTTGATTGATGGCTTTGTACCTGTTTTATTAGAAAATGGGGGGGGGGGGGGAGGGTTAGGGGGAGAAGGGGGCAGGAGGGAGGATTGGCGTAGAGGTAAAGTTCTCGTCCGCCAAACCGGGTTCGCCAGTATGTGCTCGATAAAGTCTCACGTCCTTTCTCTTAGGATTTAATAATTGGGTACACGTATTGAGTGTTGTTTGTTCCTGGGTTCGGAAACTTTAAAAAAAAAAAGTTTATTTACTTTGTTTTAATTTTGCTATTTTCATTTTCGCACAACGAAACATTAGAGAAATTGGCTGTTCTGTTGATTTTTGTGTGTGTGGTTTTTTTTTTTGGTCCTAACTTTTATGAATTCGTTTCTTTCTGGTCTTTTGTTTACGCTTGTAGAAAGGTCAGTTGGTCAAAAATGTGTAAGGTTTTCATGCATGTCTGTGGTTAATTTATTTTGTTTTCGCTGTCTCATTTTCTGTACCTCTCCTATGTCTCTCCTGCCTCTCTCCCGCGCGCGCGCGCGTGCGCGTGCGCGCGCACACACAGACACACACACACACATACACACACACACACACACCACACACACACACACACCACACATACACACACACACACACACACACACACACACACACACACATACCACACACACACACAACATACACAACACACACACACACACACACACACACACACACACAAAACACACACACACACACACACACACACACACGTTCATTTCGGCTGTTCAGAGAGAGAGGGATGTACAAAGATGAAGTGAGAGAGAGAAGAAGCACACACACACACACATACACACACACACACACACATACACACACACACACACACACACACACACACCACACACACACACACACACACACAGCACGCACGCACGCACACACACACACACACATATGTAAGCGCTCCACCCAAATTCGTCAGCAATTATCTGACAGATTTCCTGAGCCCCCACAAAACCCTATGCGCTGGTAAGGTCTCGAAACGGGGAAGGAGAGAAGGGACTATCAGACTGTAATAAGCTGACACTACCAGAATGATGGAAAACATTAAGATGGGGCAGCGAACAGGCCAGTTTTTAATGTTGAGGGCTGGGATTGAACTCAAGATATCAAGTCTTGTTGTCCATGGAGATGGGCAGCGAACAGGCCAGTTTTTAATGTTGTCGGCTGGGATTGAACTCAGGACATCAAATCTTGAGTCCATGGTTCTACCAACTAGCCACATGGTGCATCGACCGGGATGGGGGGTGGGGTTCAGTTCTTACGTCGGCACCCACTTCAGGTGATATGGCCGACGGGGATAACCATCCCAGAGAAGTGCGGGAAGGTGGACTTACCTAATCCTACACTGACACCACCAGAGCAACAATGATGTTAAGATGGGACAGTTAGAAGGCCACTTTAATGTAGCGCACCCGGGGTTCGAACCCACATCTACCGGGCTTAGGGAGTCTGCTAAATAATTGCAGACATATCTGTACAGAGCGCATATGGAATTTTTTGGGAGCAATGGATTGTTCTTGAACGAAGAGGGAAGCTCTAAACTCCGGAGACTTGAGCAAGACCCCTCAGTGACGTATCCGTGAAGTGGATGAGACTCAACTGTATGGTCCCAGCCTTCCCAAAGCGGACCTTGAGGAAGCTTTGTGCTGTGGCAACCTCCGGTCCACCCGACTGTGATTTGGTGCGGTAACCTTGTTCAGGATCAGGGAAAATACTGCTGAGAGAGAGAGAGAGAGAGAGAGAGAGAGAGAGAGAGAGAGAGAGCAGACAGACAGACAGAGACAGACAGACAAAGACAGAGAGAGACAGAGAGATAGACAGGGAGAGACAGAGAGAGAGAGACAGAGAGAGACAGAGAGAAGCAGACAGACAGAGAGACAGACAGACAAGACAGAGAGAGATAGAGACGAGAGAGAGAGACAGACAGAGAAACAGAGACAGAGACAGAGAGAGGAGAGAGAGAGAGAGAGAGAGAGAGAGAGAGATACAGCCAGACAGACAGAGAGAGAGAGAGAGGAGTAGGACCCGTCCTCAAACAGCTGGCCGGAGAGCAATGAAGTCTCTACCACCTCACTCTCCCGTGACCCAGCACAGGGCCATAGGACTACCTTTACCCTTTATATATAAATGGCCCGCTGGCTGGTTATCATTCTGGTTATGTCCAGATCTCATCGGTCCCGTTGTCCTCGACCCACACCTCCCCATTTCAAGAACTTCTCAGCGCATAAGGTTCTGCGCAAGCTTCAGGAGTCTGTCGGATAATTATATATAGCCAGAATCGGGGTGGAGCGCATATGGATTTACCTAAATCCGATGGATCCCACCCTCTTGAACAAATTCCGAACTCCGAATTCTTAAAAGTAAAGGTGGTTGAGAGAGAAATGGAGGGGGGTGGCTTAGGTTAGGGGGGAGGGAGGGGTAGGGGTAGATTTCAAATATTGTTTCAGGTGTGTCTTTACCGTGTGTAGGAGGTTTGTGACCAATAATGGTTGGATTAGTGTTGTTAAGCCTTCTGGGTGTTGGTTTTACATTTCTGTGCTTGGATCTGCTCATGGTTTGTCTGTTTGTCTGTCTATCTATCTGTCTGTGCGTCTGTTTGTCTGTCTCTGTTTCTGTCTCGCTGCCTATTTCTTTCTCTTGCATAAATCTGTCTTTATCTGCCTACAGTTCAATTCAATTGAATTTATCGTAATTCAGTTCAGAATACTTTATTATCTCTAAAAGAAAAGTCAATCCAATCGACTGTTTCCACAATGTCATCTTAGTTACAAAGCACAGTTTTTGAATAAAAGTTAAAACACATACAGACACACACACGCACGCTCACACACGTGCGCGCACACACACACACATACGGACACACACATACATGTACATACACACACGTGCGTGCACACAGACAGACGCACACACACGTATGCGCACACACAGATGCGTGCACGCACATACACACACCCACGCACCCACGCACACATGCACACACACACACACACACACACACACACACATACACACACACACACACACACACACACACACACACACACACACACACACTCACACACTCACATACACACACACTCGTCTAATATCTCTCATAGTGAAAAGACGTTAAATCAAAGAACTCTCTCTCTCTCTCTGTCTCTCCTCTGTCTCTCTGTCTCTGTCTCTGTCTGTCTGTCTCTCTCTCTCTCTTTCTTCTCTCTCTCTCTCTTCTCTCTCTCTCTCTCTCTTCTCTCTCTCTCTCTCTCTCTCACCATGCTTTCCGAACCATGAACACCACGCTCCCATACTCAACCTGCAGTCCATCCATGTATGCAACTGACTCATTTGTTGAGGATTACGACCGATTTCGACACAATGATAATTTTTTTTCTGTTTTTCATTTTTGTCTGTTCAATGCATAAAATAGGGAAAGCACTTTGTGTCGAGACTGCATCATTTCATACTTGATTATCCGTTGAAGAACCAGACCAGAATAATTTACATAGCAGATGTCATCGAGGGTGATGACTTAGAAACAACCAGTCTTATTAGAATACTTTCATAATTTTGTTTTATTGGAATTTTTATCAAATATTTATCAAATTCAGAACGAAATTAAGGCAACTGAAATGTGGTTTCTGAGAAGAATGTCGAGAGTTATATGGACAGCCAAGAGAATAAGCGAGACAGTCTTGAAGGAGGCGGACACAAGAAGATCATTAATAGAGAAGATTAGGAATAGACAAGTAACCTTTATAGGACATTTTATGTAGAAAGAAAAATTTGGGCACCTGGTCACAACAGGAAAGCTGGAGGGAAAGAGAACACCAGGTAGACCCAGGGAGTAAATATCGGACGGACTTGCAGGGTGGCTGAAGACACACAGGGTGGGAGATGTACTTGCAGCGACAAGGGATAAGGGCCATGATCGCCAACGCCACGCGGCAGGGCACATGATGATGATGATTTTTGTTTGCTTTTATTTACATATTTTTTACTGTTCTGGTTTTTCTCTGATGCGTGTGTGTAGGTTGTATTTGCTCGTGCTGTGTAGACGATATTTTGCTGCATAGTCTGCGCAGTCTGTCTTCGGTAGATGTCCATGCTGAAGTGTTTTCATGTTTCCATAAGCCACTTGACACTGGCATGACTTACTACATGTAGTACAAGGTCTTTGACGTACATATTTGATACTCAGCATGTGTATACACACAAAGGGAGGTGTAGGCCCTGGCAGGTCTGCACACACGTTAACCCTTTGACTTCCGCACCCCATCCACCAACTGCAAGAACTTAACCCTTTCACTCCCTCACCCTATCCACCAGCTTCATGCAGTTGGAAGCTGCTGGACAGGGTGAGAGAGTCAAAGGGTTAAGTATTTGCTTTGCTGGCATGACTGACAACGTAGAATGCTGGTGATAGGGTGAGAGAGTCAAAGGTAAGTATTTGCTTTGCTGGTATGATTGACAACGTAGAATGCTGGCTGATAGGTGAAAGAATCAAAGGGTTAAGTATTTGCTTTGCTGGTATGATTGACAACGTAGAATGCTGGCTGATAGGGTGAGAGAGTCAAAGGTTAAGATTTTGCTTTGCTGGCATGATGACAACGTAGAATGCTGTGGACAGGGTGCGGAGTCAAAGATTAATCTTTACGAAGAAAATCTCAATCTTTTACCACACCAAGCAAGCGTGTTGTTGTGGATCGAACTCAAGACTTTCAAACTGGAAGTGGCACGTTTACCTACTTGACTATGGCGTGCCCATCACCAGCATGCTAAGTAATTGAAGCATCAAGAGATAATCGCTAGTGTGGTAAAAAAAAATTCTCGTTGCTGTTTCTGCAAGAGAAACTATTGCCGATATTGAAGTGTGAAGCAGTCGATGCTGTTTTGAAAAGTTGAGATCCGACTGAGTGTATGCTCGTACATTACGAGCGTCTCTTTTTCTCTGTCTCTCTCTCTGTCTATGTTTCTCTGTCTCTCTCTCTGTCCTCTGTCTGTCTGTCTGTCTGTCTGTCTGTCTCTCTCTCTCTCTTTCTGTGCGAGCGTGCGCGCACACACGCACGCGCACATACACGTATATCCCTCTATAAAATGTATAAATGGATTCTATCCACCTATCTATCTGTCTACATCTATCTATCTATCTATCTATCTATCTATCTATCTATCTATCTATCTATCTATCTATCTATCTATCTATCTGTCTATCTATCTATCTATCTTATATCTATCTATATATCTATCTGTCTGTCTGTCTATTTATGTATGTATCTATCTGTCTGTCTGTCTATCTATCTATCTATCTATCTATATATCTATCTATATATCTATCTGTCTGTCTGTCTATCTATGTATCTATCTGTCTGTCTATCTATTTGTCTATCTGTCTGTCTGTCTATCTATCTATCTATCTTTATATCTTTATATCTATCTATATATCTGTCTGTCTATCTATCTATCAAAACGAAGGGAGAGGGGTTTGAAAACAAGGCACCTTGAACACGAACTGGTCAACTAGTAAGACTTGGTTCAATTTTTCTGTTTCAGTTTCATAGCCAACTGACGCCAGAAGAACTGCAGAGATACTTTGGTGTGCAAGTCACAGAGAATGGTAAGATATAATTCTTCTTCTTTGTTTACATAAGCGTACTGATTTGTTTGCATATTTATTCATTAATGAATTATATTAGTCGCACTGTTTATATCAGTATGTCTTTATTGTTATAAGTATATTAAAAAATAAGAATATACATTTATATTTATTTATCTATTAATTTAGTATTGTCACAATGTATATTACTGTTCAGACAAAGGATATTAGAACATAGTGATGTTGTTTTTCATCTTTTCTTTTCTTTTTTTGTGAGCTCGATAAAGGTCAGTTAGTTAGATGTAAGTTTCTCACCTATCTGGTCAGTTACTCAGATACATATTTTACACCTGTCTTGTTTCGTCAGTTAAGTATGAGTGCTTTTTCTCTTCTTGTGTGTGCCTCTGGTATATATTTGTATCATCATCATCATGTGCCCTGCAGCATGGAATTGGCGATCATGGCTATCCACACGAACCTATCCCCTGTCGCTGCAAGTACATCCCCACCCTCTCTGTCCTCAGCCACCCTGCAAGTCCGTCCAATATTTTCCCCCTGGGTCTACCTGGTGTTCTCTTTTTCTCCAGCTTTTTTGTTGTGACCAGGTGTTCTG
>JAPXFY010000028.1:20397666-20400166 GCA_030674185.1 Monoplex corrugatus
CATGGACCTCCATCTGCTTCTATCCCTTTTTGCCGCAAGCACCTCTTCCACCCTTTCTGTCTTCAGCCACTCTGCAAGTCCGTCCAATATTTTCTCCTTGGGTCTACCTGGTGTTGTCTTTCCCTCCAGCTTTCCTGTTGTGAGCAGGTGCTGCAATTCCCCTTCCTCATAAAATGGCCTATAAATGTTGCCTGTCTTTTCCGAATCTTCCTTATGAATTGATATTCTTGTGTCTGCTTCCATCAAGACTGTCTCGTTTGTTTTCTTTGCTGTCCATGGAACTCTCAGCATTCTTCTTACAAACTACATCTTGGCTGCCTCAATCTTGTTCTGGCTTTGCTTGTTGACTGTTCACGCCTCACACCGTTAACATTATCGGTTCTATATAACATTCAAGAACTCTCTTCCTGATGTTAACTGATAGGCATTTGTTGATAGGCTTTTCATCTTCTTGAATGCTGTTTTGATCTGGCCGATTCTGCTGGCTATTTTTGATGTGCATCTGCCGGCGCTAGTTGTAGGCCAGTCTATATGAACTGCTAGAGTCAGTCTATGCAAACCACAAGATTAGTATAGGCAGACAGGTGAATGAGTCTTGAACCTCAGACCACGAGGGCTAAGGGCACACTGGACTTTGTCTGTGAGATCGTAGCGGGGCCTATCAGACCAACGCTAGAAATATTACAAAAAGAACACAAGTCTTGTAGACTGTTCACCCTCGCCTTATTTGAATGGGCTAGGGCGTGGCGAGAGAGAACAATTAGAGCACTTAGTCACAACAGGAAAGCTGGAGGGGAAAATGAGCACCAAGTAGACCCAGGGAGAAAATATTGGACGGGATTCGCAGAGTGGATAAAGACAGAGAGATGTGGGGGGAGAAGTACTTGCAGCGACAAAACGAAGGATAGAATCGCACTGGAGTGGTCATGATCGCCAGCGCCATGCAGAAGGCACATGATGATGATAATGATGGTGTATAGTGATGATGATATGATGATGATGATGATGACGACGACGACGACGACTGATAGAGATGATGATGATGATGATATTGATGATGATGATGATGACGATGACGACGACGACGACGATCGATGATGATTATGATATGATGATGATATTGATGATGATAATGATGATTGTGACGACGACGATGATTGTGATGATGATGATGATGATAATGATAAAACTGAAGAAAATGATGATGACTTTAAAATGTCTTTAATGATACGAGTGGTGTGATTGAACAGCTTTATTATCTGGTGTCCATAAATTTAATCACAGGTGTTCCCGAGGTGAGAGGCCTGGTGTCTGACATCATATCCACATCACGAGGACGACGGGCGACGGGCGACAAATACGCTGAGATGCTTCTGGTGGCTGACCCCACCATGCACAGGCACTACCGGGACCAGCTGAAACAGTACTTGTTGACTGTGGCCAATGTGGTCAGTACACATAGTGAGTGATGATATAGATGATGATGATGATGATGATGATGATGACATTGAACCAGCTGAAACAGTACTTGTTGACTGTGGCCAATGTGGTCAGTACACATAGTGATGATGATGATGATGATGATGATGATGATGATGATGATGAATGATGAATTGACCAGCTGAAACAGTACTTGTTGACTGTGGCCAATGTGGTCAGTACACATAGGTGATGATGATGATGATGATAATGAAACGATGATGATGGTTATGATATAATGAAATTGATGATTGATAAGATGAAACAGTGAAACTACTTGTTGACTGTGGCCAATGTGGTCAGTACACATAGTGATGATGATGATGATGATAGATAAATGATGATGATGATTATGATAATGATGACATTGACCAGCTGAAACAGTACTTGTTGACTGTGGCCAATGTGGTCAGTACACATAGTGATGATGATGATGATGATAATAAGATGATGATGATTATGATAATGATGATATTGACCAGCTGAAACAGTATTTGTTGACTGTGGCCAATGTGGTCAGTACACATAGTGATGATGATGATGATGATAGATGATGATGATGATGATATGATAATGATGACATTGACCAGCTGAAACAGTACTTGTTGACTGGGCCAATGTGGTCAGTACACACATAGTGATGATGATGATGATGAATGGATGATGATGATGATATATGATAATGAATGAATAACTACTTTATTGCCCAAGCATACACATATGCTGATGATGTGATGCTATAATATAGTACTAAATACTAGATTACACTACATACTTGTTACTCCAATCCACATACTGATGTAATGATATATATGATATAATAATATAATATGAATATAATAATAATGAATATATTGTGACTGCTTGTACTATACAGTACTATACTTTTATATTACCATACATTAATGATAATATATAATAATAAATAATATAAATAATAATAATGAAAAATGATGATATAATGATAATGATAATAATAACAATAATAACAAAACAATAATAATAATGATAATAAATGATG
>JAPXFY010000028.1:20412666-20417666 GCA_030674185.1 Monoplex corrugatus
AACAATAACAAGAAGACCATTGATAATAATAATGATAATGACGATGACAACGACGATGATAATGATGATGATGATGATAGTACTAAATATAGTGAGAAAACAATGATACTAATAATACAAAATAACACCCAAAACAAGAACAACAAATAATAATAACAATGATGATGATGGTGATGATGATGATCCTACTACTACTAATAACACTAACAACAACAACAAGAACAACAATAATAATAATAACAATGATGATGATGATGATGATCCTACTACTACGACTACAACAACAACAACAACTACTACTACTACAACTACTACTACTACTACTACTAAACTACTACTACTACTACTACTACAATTGCTACTACCACTTATAATTTGATTTTTTTTCAGGCCACGACTTGGAGGACGTGACTGTGAAGGTGCTGACATCATTGCAGAGATGTGTAACATGAAGGTAACTACACTTCTTGGCATTATTACTATCATTGTTTTCTCACTGTGTTTAGTATTATGGTTGATAAGTTTAAATACCTGCGAACGATCATTTCACCAGACGGCAGATGCACATCAGAAAAGCCAGCAGAATTGGCCGAGCCAAAACAGCATTCAAGAAGATAAAAAGCATTTTTACCAACAAATGCCTATCAATTGACATCAGGAAGAGAGTTCTTGAATGATGTATAGAACCAATGCTGTTGTACGGTTGTGAGGCGTGGGCGGTCGGCAGGCAGGGCCAGAACAAGATTGAGGCAGCCGAGTTGTGGTTTCTAAGAAGAATGTTGAGAGTTCCATGGACAAGCGGAGAAAGCAAGCGGGACAGTCTAGATGGAGGCAGACACAAGTAGATCATTCATAAGGAAGATTAGGGGAGGACAGGCAACATTTATGGGCTATTTTATGAGGAAAGGGGAATTGGACACCTGGTCACAACGGGAAGGCTGGGGGGAAAGAGAGCACCAGGTAGACCCAGGGAGAGGATACTGGACGGACTTGCAGAGTGGCTGAAGACAAAGAGGGTGGAAGAGATGCTTGAGGCAACAAGAGATAGAGACAGATGGAAGTCTATGATTGCCAACGCCATGCGGCAAGGCACCTGATGATGATGATGATGATGATGATTTAGTATTATCACGGCCGGGTGGGTAAAGGGTAAAAGTTTTCCCGATCTCCCAGATCAATAGGCGTGCAGACTGTTAGTCCCTAAACTTTCCTGTGTGTATACAAGCACATAGAACATCAACCATGCATCATCACCATCAAGTGCCTTACCACATGGTGTTGACGATCATGGCCCTCCATACGTTTCTATCCCTTGTTGCCGCAAGCACATCTTCCACCTTCTCTGTCTTCAGCCACTCTGCAAGTCCGTCCAATATTTTCTCCCTGGGTCTACCTGGTGCTCTCTTTCCCTCCAGATTTCCTGTTGTGACCAGGTGCTCTAATTCCCCTTTCCTCATAAAATGGCCTATAAATGTTGCCTGTCTTTTCCTAATCTTTCTTATCAATGATCTTCCTGTGTCTGCCTCCATCAAGACTGTCTCGTTTGTTTAACTTTGCTGTCAATGGAACTCTTAACATTCTTCTTACTAACCACATCTCGGCTGCCTCAATCTTGTTCTGGCTTAGCTTGTTGACTGTCCACGCCTCACAACCGTATGACAATATCGGTTCTATATAACATTGAAGAACTTTCTTCCTGATGTTAATGATAGCTGATAGGCATTTGTTGGTAAGAACGCTTTTCATCTTCTTGAATGCTGTTTTGGCTTGGCCGATTCTGCTGGCTATTTCACATGTGCATCTGCCGTCTGGTGAAATCATCATTCCCAGATATTTAAACTTATTAACCTGTCTGAAGGTTGTGCCGTTTGCTGTTATTTTGCATGAGGGGATTTCATGTTTTTTACTGATTACCATGATTTCAGTCTTCTTGCTGTTAATTTCCAACCCCTTACCTTTGCTTTCTATTTCTAGTACTGTATATTCACAAGGTTTTGTAGGTCCCTTTCACTTTCTGCAATTAGCACGGTGTCATCTGCGTATCGAATGTTGTTTATCCCTTTTCCACCTACCTTTAATCCGGGGTATTCTTCTGGGTTTCTCATGTAAAGTGAAAACAGATCTGGTGACAAAACACAACCTTGTCTCACTCCTCTTTTGAAATTATCAACCATGCACATTAAAGATTCTGCAAGTCATGTCAGTGCCCGGTGGCTTATGGGAACACCCAGCATCCATGTCCATTGGAGTATGCAGATTGTGCTGGAACACCCAGCATCCATGTCCATTGGAGTATGCAGATTGTGCTGGAACACACAGCATCCATGTCCATTGGAGTATGCAGACTGTGCTGGAACACACAGCATCCAAGTCCATTGGAGTATGCAGACTGTGCTGGAACACGCAGCATCCATGTCCATTGGAGTATGCAGATTGTGCTGGAACACACAGCATCCATGTCCATTGGAGTATGCAGATTGTGCTGGAACACACAGCATCCATGTCCATTGGAGTATGCAGATTGTGCTGGAACACACAGCATCCATGTCCATTGGAGTATGCAGACTGTGCTGGAACACACAGCATCCATGTCCATTGGAGTATGCAGATTGTGCTGGAACACACAGCATCCATGTCCATTGGAGTATGCAGACTGTGCTGGAACACACAGCATCCATATCCATTGGAGTATGCAGACTGTGCTGGAACACACAGCATCCATGTCCATTGGAGTATGCAGATTGTGCTGGAACACACAGCATCCATGTCCATTGGAGTATGCAGACTGTGCTGGAACACACAGCATCCATGTCCATTGGAGTATGCAGATTGTGCTGGAACACACAGCATCCATGTCCATTGGAGTATGCAGATTGTGCTGGAACACACAGCATCCATGTCCATTGGAGTATGCAGATTGTGCTGGAACACACAGCATCCATGTCCATTGGAGTATGCAGATTGTGCTGGAACACACAGCATCCATGTCCATTGGAGTATGCAGATTGTGCTGGAACACACAGCCTGCGTATTGTGGGTAAAGCATAGTGTAAACATATGCCCTTGAAAAAATTAAAAGCTGAAAAAAATGCTTTCACAACTCAGACATTGTACGTTCTTAGTCAACATACAACTTCAGTAACTTTTAACATACGTAGAACTTTCTTTTACTTCAGTTGAATTACGAATCTTTTCTTTTTGAAATGTCATTCTGTAGAAAGCAGTTACACAAACTTCCACCCTTTGCCCACCCGGCCATGAATCGGCCAAGCCAAAACAGCATTCAAGAAGATGAAAAGCGTTCATACCAACAAATGCCAATCAATTCACATCAGGAAGAGAGTTCTTCAGTGTCAT
The DNA here is from genome assembly GCA_030674185.1 of Monoplex corrugatus. Taxonomy (NCBI): domain Eukaryota; kingdom Metazoa; phylum Mollusca; class Gastropoda; order Littorinimorpha; family Ranellidae; genus Monoplex; species Monoplex corrugatus. Next base: position 20,416,024 of record JAPXFY010000028.1, read on the forward strand.
ATAGAACCGATAATGTTTACGGTTGTTAGGCGTGGTCAGTCAACACGCAAAGTCAGAACAAAATTAAGGCAACTGAAATGTGGTTTCTGAGAAGAATGTTGAGAGTTCCATTGACAGCAAAAAAACCCAACAACAACCAAAAAACAAAAAAACAACAACAAACAAACAAAAAACAAACAAATAAAAGAACCCAACAACAACAGCCAAGGAGACAGTCTTGAAAGAGGCAGACACAAGACAAGAAAATCATTAATAAAGAAGATAAGAAAAAGACAAGCAACATTTAAGCCATTTTATGAGGAAAGAGAAATTAGAGCACCTGGTCACACCAGGAAAACTGGAGGGAAAGAGAACACCAGGTAGACCCAGGGAGAAAATATTGGACAGACTTGCAGGGTGGCTGAGGACAGAAGGGTTGGGAGATGTGCTTGCAACGACAAGGGATAGATTCGTATGGAGGGCTATGATCGCCAACGCCTTGCGGCAGGGCACTTGATGATGATGATGATGATGATGATGACGACCCACCCGGCGCTAAGTACCCAGATAGGATCGAACCCAGACATTGCGATTGGAACTGCAACAACGCCTTACCCACTTGGCTATCGCACCTTTCTGGAGGAAGCAATAACCGAGAACAGAACAAAACAAACAAACAGAAGAACAACAAACAAATAACAAACATCAAAACGTGTTGAGTGGATACTGTAAACCTAGATCAAACAGTGATCTACACAAGTATGCTGAAAAGTAAAATCTTAAGCTTCATAGGAAAGAAAAATCAACCAGTCTTGAAGCTGGGTCGTCTTGTATAACGCTAACAAGTGCGATAACACTAGACTACTCACAAGATATATGCTAACAGGGTTATTTCCCTTCGTCCGTGGTCGCGTGGTATTCGACTCTGTCTATTCATTCTTTGTGTATACGTAAAAGATTCTAATGGTTGTGGGTTCGAATCTCGGGGTGCGCTATATTAAAGCTGGCCTTCTCACTATCCCATCTTAACATCATTGTTGTTCTGGTGGTGTCGGCATAGGATTAGATAACTCCTCCTTTCCCCACTTCACTGGGATGGTTATCCCCGTCGGCCAATATTACCTGAGGTGGGTGTTAACGTAAAAACTAAAACTAAACCAAACAAAACCAAAAGATTCTTAGTCATTTTAGAGGGAGGTATATTATACGGACTGTTTATATGGCAGAAGGACTTGTCATACTGATCATAATGAAATGTTTGTTTGATTGTGTATATATACGATGAATGAGACGAGGAACGGTTTTTCAGTTATTGAACTTTGACTTGAAATTTTAATTCTAGTCCAGTGTGTAGTCCTTTGTCACGTATTACGAAATCCAAGACAAGTGTGACTGCCCGCGTTCAAGCTAACAGGAACCAGAAAAAAACACGAAAAAAAAAAAGAATCAGAACGCGTATTTAAAACGACCAGACAAGACAGGCGCAAATTTTCGGCCAACTGGTTTTCGTCAAGCGTAAGATCACAAACGAACAAACACCAAATATAAACAGAAGGAGACGAAGCTGGCCGAAGCAGCAGGGAAGTTTCAGTATTTTTTCTCCCAACTTTTGTATTTAGTGTTTGTTCGTTTGTGATCTCTTACGCTTGACAAAGCCAGTTGCC
>JAPXFY010000028.1:20425166-20440166 GCA_030674185.1 Monoplex corrugatus
AAAGAAAAAAAAAAGAAAGAACAAACAAACAAACAAACAAACAACAAACAAACAAACTCCCTCTTATCCCCTCAGGAGAAATCACAACTCGTTTAACTCCTTGACTCCCTCACCCTATCCACCAGCTTTCTGTATGAAGCTGTTGGATAGGGTGAGGTAGTCAAACGGTTACGTTTTTGCTTTGCTGACAATGCAGGATACTAGTGGACAGGGTGCGGGAGTCAAAGGGTTAAGTTTTTGCTTTGCTAGCATGGTCGACAATGCAGGATACTAGTGGACAGGGTGCGGGAGTCAAAGGGTTAAGTTTTTGCTTTGCTAGCATGGTCGACAATGGAGGATACTAGTGGACAGGGTGAGGGAATCAAAGGGTTAAGTTTTTGCTTTGCTATCATGGCTGACAATGCAGGATGCTAGTGGACAGGGTGCGGGAGTCAAAGGGTTAAGTTTTTGCTTTGCTAGCATGGTCGACAATGCAGGATACTAGTGGACAGGATGAGGGAATCAAAGGGTTAAGTTTTTGCTTTGCTAGCATGGCTGACAATGCAGGATGCTAGTGGACAGGGTGCGGGAGTCAAGGGGTTAAATATAACCAAACTTTTGATTCAACTGTCGCTTTTTGACAACCGCAGGTGTGAAGATCGGAGGGAAGCGGATCTTTAACGAAGATGGCGACAGCTCAGACGCCACAGGTGTCTACACCGCCAACGGGGTGGTGGTCAGTTACCGCAGTGGTAGTGGTGGTATGGAGACCATTGCCATCAAGGACCCCCTACCTGAAGTGGTTGAGGCCCAGGTAGGTTGTACTGGTCGGTAGCTGTGATGTTGTTGTTGTTGCCAGAGCCGTGGACTCGGGATGTGATATCTTGAGTTCAGACGAGGAGACGTATAATAATAATAATAATAATAATAATGATAATAATAATAAGAATGATAATGATAATTATAACAATGGTAAATTATAATTATTATTATTGTAATTGTTATTATTATTATTATTATTATTATAAACATAATCATCATCATCATCATCATCATTATTATCAGCACTATCATTATTATTTCGATACAGGTGTGGAGAAAGTTTGCAGACACAGAGTATCAGGGCGTGGCCCCTCAGATAGATTACGAGTATTACGTGCCCACAGCTGGAAGACCTCAGTCTGACTATGTCTGGAAGGCACAGAATGGAGCATGCACAAGTCCTGCGGTGGAGGTGAGACGTTTTTGTCTGGAATCTAATTACATTTTCATTCATTTATTCTTGGCAAAAAAAAACAACAACCCTAAAAGCAGAAGAAGCCCCAACATCGTTAACATTGTCTTCTCAACAGACTTGCACATCGTTGATACAGAGAGTCTACAGCCACCTGCTGACAGTGTTACCAGATCTACGTGGCAAAAAAATACCTGACAGAACTAACAGGCATTGTGCCAGTAACAGTGCACAAGAAAAAAAGAAACAGAATCAAAACGCGTATTAAATGCAACCAGACAGTGTGGAGGACAGAGACCCGCAGAGCAGTGCGGGCAGCCAGCATTCCAAGGAATGATGCTGTACACTGACTGACTGACGGTTTTGACTAACTGACGGTTTTAACAATACAACCAAACAAGACAGGTGCAAATTTTCGGCCAACTTGGCCTTTGTCAAGCGTAAACGTAAGATCAGAAACGAACAAACAACAAATACACAAATTAGGAGAAAAAGGCCAAATTTTTGTATTTGTTGTGTGTTCTTTTGTTATCTTACGATTGTGCTTGAATGGCCGAAAAATTGCGCCTGTGTTGTCTGGTTGTATTAAATGTACGTTCTGATTCTCTGTTCATGTTTTTCTTGGTTCCTGTCTGTTTGAACGCGGGCGGTTGTACTTGTTTTGGATTAGTGACAGTGCAGTTAATTCCTGCCCACACATATGGTGTCTGTGGAAATTAGCAGGCAGACACTCTGGCAAAGGCAGGAGGCAGACTACAACAGCAGCACCAATATATCTCCTTCAGAGAGGCTAAGGCCATCATAAAAATAAACTTCCACTCTCAACATAATAGAAATGATCCTATCTATTACCTTGAGCGGCAAACGACAGACTACAGTCTTCAGCCTGAGGACTGGACATTGCCGCCTATACTCCATCATGTGCCAAATGGGGCTGACCCACACAGATGGGTGTCCATGCCAGACGGGACCATAGTCTCCAATATAATTATGTGCCAAATGGGACTGTCCCACAGTCACCAACACTTGTGCCAAATGGAGCTGACCCACACAGAGGGATGTCCTTGCCAGACAGGACCATAGTCTCCAATATAATTATGTGCCAAATGGGACTGTCCCACACAGATGGGTGTCCATGACAGACATGACCAGTCTCCAAGATATGTGCCACTTGGAGCTGTCCCACACAGATGGGTGTCCATGTCAGACAGGACCACAGTCTCCAACATAATTATGTGCCAAATAGAATTGTCCCACACAGATGGGTGTCCATGCCAGACAGGACTGCAGGCTCCAACATAATTATGTGCCAAATGGGACTGTCCCACACAGATGGGTGTCCATGTCAGACAGGACTGCAGGCTCCAACATAATTATGTGCCAAATAGAATTGTCCCACACAGATGGGTGTCCATGTCAGACAGGACTGCAGGCTCCAACATAATTATGTGCCAAATAGGACTGTCCCACACAGATGGGTGTCCATACCAGACAGGACCACAGTCTCCAACATAATTATGTGCCAAATAGGACTGTCCCACACAGATGGGTGTCCATACCAGACAGGACCACAGTCTCCAACATAATTATGTGCCAAATGGGGCTGTCCCACACAGATGGGTGTCCATACCAGACAGGACCACAGTCTCCAACATAATTATGTGCCAAGTGGGGCTGTCCCACACAGATGGGTGTCTATGTCAGACAGGACCACAGTCTCCAACATAATTATGTGCCAAATGGGACTGTCCCACACAGATGGGTGTCCATACCAGACAGGACCACAGTCTCCAACATAATTATGTGCCAAATGGGGCTGTCCCACACAGATGGGTGTCTATGTCAGACAGGACCACAGTCTCCAACATAATTATGTGCCAAATGGGGCTGTCCCACACAGATGGGTGTACATGCCAGACAGGACCACAGTCTCCAACATAATTATGTGCCAAATGGGGCTGTCCCACACAGATGGGTGTCCATACCAGACAGGACCACAGTCTCCAACATAATTATGTGCCAAATAGGACTGTCCCACACAGATGGGTGTCTATGTCAGACAGGACCACAGTCTCCAACATAATTATGTGCCAAATGGGGCTGTCCCACACAGATGGGTGTCTATGTCTTGATGATGGATTTTAGTTCCGCGTTTAATACGCTTCAACCCCACTTGCTGATCAAGCGTCTTCTTGACATCGAGGTCAGCCCAGGCCTTGTGCTCTGGATCCGTTCTTTTCTATGCAATCGGCCACAGAGAGTCAGCATTGATGGCATTATGTCTAAGGAACTCGTTTTAAATACAGGTGCGCCGCAGGGCTGCGTTCTCTCCCCGGTTTTATTTTCAATTTATACCAACGAAATGACGTGCAACACTAACATTCTTGCACTTGTGAAGTTTGCAGATGATATGGCCCTTATTGCTAGAATGAAAGATGAACATTCTCTTTCTCAGTATTTTGATTTTATCAGTAATCTTGCCCTCTGGTTCGATGAAAGTTTTCTAAAACTGAATATCAAAAAGACTAAAGAAATTTGTTTTGGGACAGACCGTGCGAGCGATCCCGCCCTGCTACGCCCCGTCCAAATTGATTCTGAAAACGTTGAAAAAGTTGACTCGTTTAAATATTTGGGCACAGTTTTAGACAGGGATTTGAAGTTCAGTGAACACGTTGATTTTATTTGTAAAAAGGCTAACCAGAGGATGTACCTCATTCGAAAACTGAAGAGTTTTGATGTTGATTCTGCTGTTTTACAACTTGTTTACAGATCTTTAGTGGAAAGCATTTTAGCCTTTAATATCGTGACCTGGTATGGGAATCTGCGTGTGAAAGAGAAGACCAGATTAAATGGCATTGTAAATTCAGCTAGTAAAGTGATAGGTAAAAAACAGAAATCCTTGCCAGATATCCACCGTCAGACAGTCAAGAAGAAGGCCCAAAGTATCTTGATTGATGACAAGCACCCACTGCGGAACTGCTTTCAGTTTCTGCGTTCGGGGCGTAGACTCCGTGTACCAGCTTGGAAAAGAAATCTTTACCGCTTTTCTTTTGTCCCGTCTGCTATCACCATCCTTAATGCAGACGTGTTGTAGGCCTATGATGCGGCCCTAGGGTCACTCAACTGCTCCCTCGTGTGAATGCGAGAATGGGTTGGCTGCTGATGTACGATTTATATTTTAGGCATTTTATGTTAACGTAGGAGTGTGTGGGTGTGCGTGTGTGTGTGTGTGTGTGTGTGAATGTGTGTGTGTGTGTGTGTGTGTTCAGAGTTTCCGCTAGCATCCAGAATCTACCAGTACCGGTTACCGGCAGCCAAAATTTGTATCGGTTCTAGGGCTAAAATTGCCGGTAGCCTACCATGAATAACCCATTCTCGTAACACGGCTGTTCCCGAGCAAGATTTTAGTTAGATCGAGAGCAGGAGCAGCAGAGGGGAGGGGAGGGATATAACGATAATCAGATGTGGACTGTCAAGTGGCAGCTTGGCCAGTTGAAAATTGCATCACGTCAGCTTTCAGCCTGCCTGGCGATAACATAACAACGTGTGGGCCAGCAGCGTGTGAAAGGAAGGGAGAAAATTAATCTGGTTTCTACAGGCGGCTAGACCGCCGTCTAACTGTAGGCATCAGCGATGCTGCCTCGATACTATAGCGATAAATAGGGTAAGCAAATGGTTAGGGCCGAATTCTTGAGTCTATCGGTACTGGATACTGAAGCAGTGCATTTTTGCCGGTTCAAACCTACTGTTCACCGGTAAAAACCGGCATATGTCGGTCTAACGGAAGCTGTGTGTGTGTGTGTGTGTGTGTGTGTGTGTGTGTGTGTGTGTGTGTGTGTGTGTGTGTGTGTGTGTGAGTGTGTGGTGTGTGTGTGTGTGTGTGTGTGTGTGGTACATGCGTGCACGCGTTGGATAGTTGGCCTGACTTTTAATTGTGTTATATGCATGTGGATTTTACTCGTTGCTGTGCTGCCAAAGAAAAATTTCCATGTTTGTTAACATATATGGACAATAAAGTTTTTCAATTCAATTCAATTCAATGTCAGACAGGACCATAGTCTCCAACATAATTATGTGCCAAATGGGGCTGTCCCACACAGATGGGTGTCCATACCAGACAGGACCACAGTCTCCAACATAATTATGTGCCAAATAGGACTGTCCCACACAGATGGGTGTCCATACCAGACAGGACCACAGTCTCCAACATAATTATGTGCCAAATGGGACTGTCCCACACAGATGGGTGTCCATACCAGACAGGACCACAGTCTCCAACATAATTATGTGCCAAATGGGACTGTCCCACACAGATGGGTGTCTATGTCAGACAGGACCATAGTCTCCTACATAATTATGTGCCAAATAGGACTGTCCCACACAGATGGGTGTCCATACCAGACAGGACCACAGTCTCCAACATAATTATGTGCCAAATGGGACTGTCCCACACAGATGGGTGTACATGCCAGACAGGACCACAGTCTCCAATATAATTATGTGCCAAATAGGGTTGTCCCACACAGATGGGTGTACATGCCAGACAGGACCACAGTCTCCAACATAATTATGTGCCAAATAGGGTTGTCCCACACAGATGGGTGTACATGCCAGACAGGACCACAGTCTCCAACATAATTATGTGCCAAATAGGGTTGTCCCACACAGATGGGTGTACATGCCAGACAGGACCACAGTCTCCAACATAATTATGTGCCAAATGGGACTGTCCCACACAGATGGGTGTCCATGCCAGACAGGACCATAGTCTCCAACATAATTATGTGCGAAATGGGACTGTCCCACACAGATGGGTGTCCATACCCTACAGGACCACAGTCTCCATCATATTTGCCAAATGGAGCTGTCCCACCTAATTGCTGGCAGATTTGTGTGATGCACATAGGGAACTATCCCATTGCGGCGACACCTATTCGAACAAATTATTGTTTCAATTTATTATTTCAAATTGACATGTTACGTGTTCAGGTGTGTACGATCAAATCATCACGTGTACACGGAGAAACAACGGCGTTCAGGTGGACGATCATCTGTGTGACCTGAAACAGAAACCTGCCTTGATTGGGTCACCCTGCAACAACCAGGCTTGTCCTCCCAGGTGTGTGTGTGTTGTGGTGGGGTGGTGTGTGTGTGTGTGTGTGTGTGTGTGTGTGTGTTGGTGTTTGTGTGTGTGTGTGTGTGTGTGTGTGTGTGTGTGTTGTGTGTTGTGTGTGTGTGTTTTGGGGTGTTGTGTGTGTGTGGTTGTGTGTGTGTGTATTGGTGTGTTTGTTGGTGGTAGTGTGTGTTGTGTGGGGGGTGGGTGTGGTGTAAGTGTATGTGTATTGTGTGTGTATTTTGTTGTGATGTGTGTGTGTGTTTGTGTGGTGCGTGTATGTGTGTGACGTGTATTGTGTGTGTTAATGTGTGTTGTTGTGTGTGTTTGTGTTGCGTGTTATAGTGTGTGTAGTATATGCGTGTAGTGTGTGATGTGTGTGTGGTGTGTGTGCGTGATGTGTGTGTGTGTGTGTGTGTGTGTGTGGTGTGTGTGTGTGTGTGTGTGGTGTGTAAATAAGGGTATGAAGCGTGTCTGCCCTATGCCATTGAGTGTTGTGCGATTGTGTGTAAGTGTGTGTGCATGCGTGCGTGTACGTGCGTTTGCGTGTGTGTCGTACGTGCTTGTACATGCATCTACTTATACATGTACAAAGTATTTTTCACGCATCTGCATAAACATTGAAATTGCCAATATGGAATAAATGGGTTATACAGCACATTTCTTTTTTGACGAATTTTACAAAAAGCGACTTTTTGTTTTTGTTTTCATTCAGTTTTCGATTTGAAGAAGACTGGTTCAGCAAATCAGTCATTTCTATTGTTTGATTCTGTTGGACTGCCATAAAACGTTCCGTATGCTTAAGATGGTCCAAACCACTTTGGGTCCTCAGTCAGATTCTATTAAGCATTTAGAAAGACAAACACGAACGACCCAACATAAGGATCGAAAGCTAACCTCTAACCCTTAACCCTCCTGCCTTTAACCCTTTGATTCCTGCATTCTATCCAACAAATACAAAAACTTAATCCTTTGATTCTCTCACCCTATCCACCTGCTTCCTGCAGGAAACTGGTAAATAGTGTGAGGGAATCAAAGGGCTTTAAGTTTTTGAGGGTTAACCAAATTGATAATGAAAACAGGAACCAGAAAAAAAACCACGCAAATAGAATCAGAACGCCTATTTGAATGCACCCAGACGAGACAAGCACAAATTTTCGGCCAACTGGCCTTTGTCAAGCGTAAACGTAAGATCACAAACGAACAAACAACAAATGCAAAAATTAGGAGAAAAAGACTAAAATCTTCTGCTGCTTCTTCCAGTGGGAGAAAGGAACTGGGAAGTTTTTAGTCTTTTTCTCCTAATTTTTGTTTTGTTGTTTGTTCGTTTGTGATCTTACGTCTACGCTTGACAAAGGCCAGTTGTCCGAAAATTTACGATTGTCTGTCTGGTTGTATTAAAATACGCGTTCTTATTCTATTTTCGTGTTTTTTTTATTTTCTGGTTTGAGAAAAGTTGAGGTCTGCCACCTCACTCCCCTACGACCCCAGAGTTATGCAACTATGTAGATAGGACCTCAGGACCTGGCCAGCACGTGGCTTTATGTGCAGGCTTAAGGCGCTGCGCCGTGATCATTCTTGATCTTTCCGTCACACGGCACTTGCGACGTTAGTGCATATGGAATTCATTCCAAGTGCGGAGACGTCATCTTGAGAAATTGAAACTGAAACTGAAACTGAAACTGAAACTTCCGGTTCCTGTTTGCTGGAACGCGGGCAGTCGCTGTTGTTTTTCGATTTCCAAATTAATAATGATTGAAAACTGGGTTGCACGTGCAAGGTGGAGAGCGGGTCAGTACGGTCAGTGTTCCAAAACGTGCGGTGGGGGTCAAAGGACACGCCCTGTGGACTGCGTGCGGGAGGAGGGAGGGGTGGAGGTGGTGTTGGCCTCCACCTTGTGTCCCTCCAACAGTCGCCCCCAGGCCACTCAGGGCTGTAACGTGGGTGTCGCCTGCCCTGCCGTGTGGATGCCGGAGAATGGGGAGCGGTGAGGGATTCTTTTTGTTTTGTTTTGTTTTGTTTTTGTGTGTGTATGTTATTATCATCATCGTCATTAACAACAATAATAGTGGTTTTAGTAGGTAGTAGTATAGTAGTAGCAGTAGTAGTTGTAGTCATAGTCATAGTAGGAGTACTTATAGCAGTAGTAGCAGTAGCAGCAGCAGTATTAGCAGCAGCTAGCAGTGGCAGTAGTAGTAGCAGCAGCAGTAGCAACAGCGCAGTAGAAGTAGTAGCAGTATTAGTGGTAGTAGCAGCAGTAGCAGTTGTAGTAGTATCAGCAGTAGTAGTAGCAGCAGCAGTAGCAGTAGTAGCAGCAGCAGAGTAGTAGTATAGCAGCCGCAATAGTAGTAGTAAAGTAGTTAATAGCAGCAGCAGCAGTAGTAACAGTAGTAGTAGTAGTATCAGCAGCAGCAGTATAGTATAGCAGCAGCATGTAGTAGTCAAACACATAGAGCAGTAGTAAGTAGTAGTGTATGTGTGTAGTTAGTAGTGGATGTTGTATTATAGTAATGATTGAAAACCTGTTGCACGTGCAGACGTAGGACGGGTAATTGTAATCAGTGTGTGTGTGTTTATGTGTTTGTGTGTGTGTGTGTTTTGTGTGTGTGTGTGTTTAGTGTGTTTGTGTGTGTGTTTATGTGTTTGTGTGTGTGTGTTTGTGTGTGTGTGTTTATGTGTTTGTGTGTGTGTGTGTGTGTGTTTGTGTGTGTGTGTGTTTTGTGTGTGTGTGTTTATGTGTGTGTTGTGTGTGTGTGTGTTGTGTGTGTGTGTGTTGTGTGTGTGTGTGTGTGGTGTGTGTGTGTGTGTGTGTGTGTGTTTATGCGCGTGTGCGTATATATGTGTATATATATCTATATTTGTTTACTCTGTTTCATATGCGTGTTCTTAGATGTGTCTATGCTCGTTGTTCTGGTTACCTTGTCCCTCACTGCACAGTCGTTTTATGTCTGCACAGTCTGCATAAACACTCTTCGTTGGGTTACTTCGCCACGTAGTCAGTGCATGCTTGATGTTTTCGTGTTTTCATTAGCCATGCTCAAAATTTGAGATTTAACGCAGTAGCTTGCTGACGATCTGGTGCCTCTTGCGCGGCATGACGGTCCCTACCGGACGAAGGTGCTCCATAGGAGCCCCTATTTACATCGTTATCCTCATTTTCCTTGTTTTGTCTTGCCATGAATTTGCTTGGGAAAGTACGATGGTACATGTACATCGGAAATAGCCAGCAGAATCGGCCAAGCTAAAACAGCATTCAAGAAGATGAAAAGCATTCTTACCAACAAATGCCTATCAATTACAATCAGGAAGAAAGTTCTTGAATGTTACATAGAACCGATCATGTTACACGGTTGTGAGGCGTGGACAGTCAACAAGCAAAGCCAGAACAAGATTGAGGCAGCAGAGATGTGGTTTCTAAGAGGAATGTTGAGAGTTTCATGGGTAGCAAAGAAAACAAACGAGACAGTCTTGACAGATGCAGACACAAGAAGATCATTGATAAGGAAGACCAGGAAAAGAAGGCAACATTTATAGTCCATTTTATGAGGAAAGGGAAATTAGAACACCTGGTCACAACAGGAAAGGTGGAGGGAAAGACAGCATCAGGTAGACCCAGGGAAAAAATATTGGATGGACTTGCAGAGTGGCTGAGAACAGAGAGGGTGGAAGAGGTGCTTGCGGCAACGAGGGATAGATGCATATGGAGGGTCATGATCGCCAACGCCATGTGGCAAGGCACTTGGTGATGATTCTTATTGTATTCTGTTGTTATTGTATTGCAATCATATTGCATCGTTTCGTATCGTGTTATATTCTTATCATAATGTCCGGGTCTGACGCTGATAAGTCAGTATAGGTAGGACTCTACACAGGCTGTACTGACAAGCCTGGGTGCTGTTTTTTCAGGTATACTTGGGTGTTTTTCAACGGGTGGCATTTGGCACCTCACAACATTTGCCTTTTGCGCTCTGGTTTCAATTTCTCCATCCAAATTGTTCATGTTCAGTAAAATCAGCTAACCCCCCCCCCCCCCCCCCCCCCCCCGAAAATTCTTTGCTAAAAAACTTCCTCTTTTCTGTCACTTTCTTTGTTTCTGTCTTGTTCCTTTGCTTTCTGTCATTTCTTCCTATTGTTTTCTGCCTTAAATTAATGGTCCTTTCAGTTGTATGTGTTCGATAAAGTTTCACGTGCTTTTTCTTAGGATTGATAATTAGGTACATGTATTAAGTGCATTTTGGCTCTAGGGAGGTGAGATGCGCGGACGCAATTTTAGGTAATTTATGCCTCTTTTATCTATGTTTGGGTGTCCTCAGCAGGTATGTTTAAATTTGTATTCAGGTGTGTTTTTTAAATCCCCTGTGCGATAAATTGGACGGAGTGGTCAACGCCAGGGGCACGCCCTTTAGATTATGTGCGCAAATGCATTGATATGTATATTTCATTTTCTTTTCTTTCTTTTTTTTTCCTGTTGAAGTTTTGTGTTTTGAAACGGTTATAGCCCAGCTATGGCTCTACGCAGTCGGCTGGGCTTTAAACAACAGCAACGAGCCAACCCAAGCATCTAAAATCATGTAGTTTGGTGAAGTTGCGGCCCTTTGATTCTGACGTATGGTTATTGGCAATTCTCCTGTTTGATCGTATACTGATAACATGAATATTTGTTGTGTTCATCATTGTGATGATAGCAGTGCTCCATGACGTGTGGGAAAGGTGTCCAGACCCGCTCAGTCAGATGTGTGACGGATGATAACGTCAAACAGGAGGTGGACGACTCTCACTGTCCACGTGACTCCAAACCTGACGTCACTCAGGCCTGCGTCACTGCCGTCTGTTCGCCGGACATCAGTCAGTTGTCTGTTTGTCTGTGTCTGTCTGTCTGTCTGTCTGTGTCTGTCTGCCTGTCTCTGTCTCTGTGTCTCTGCCTCTGTCTCTGTGTCTCTTTTTCTGTCTGTCTGTCTCTCTCTCTGTGTTTCTCTCATTGTCTGTCTGTCTGTCTGTCTGTCTGTCTGTCTGTCTCTCCTTCTTCGTCTTCTTCTTTTCTTTTCTTCTCTCTGTCTCTGTCTCTCTTTCTCTCTCTCTGTCTCTCTGTGTCTATGTCTGTCTGTTTCTTTCTCTCTCTCTTTCTCTCTCTGTGTCCTTCTTCCTCTTTCCTTTTCTTCTCTGTCTCTGTCTCTTTCTCTCTGTGTGTCTCTTTCTATGTCTGTCTGTCTGTCTCTCTCTCTCTTTTTCTGATGATGATGACGACGAGGACAATGAAACGATGAGGACGACGACAACGACGACGAAGATAATTGTGATAATGATGAGGATAATGGTGATGATGATGGTGAAGATGGTGGTGGTGGTGGTGATGATGATGATGATGAAATTGACGACGACGACATCGTCGACGACGATGGCAACAACAACGACGACGACGACGGCAGCGATGATGATGATGATGACGACGACGACGACGACGACGATGATGATGATGATGTTGATAATGATGACGACGACGACGACGACAATGATGATGATGATTCACTGCCAACAGCGGGAGAGGCGTGCAAAGATACCGATGCCACATGCGCGAGCTACGGCCTGAAAATGTGTGAGGATTATGCGGACTTCGCCAAGCAGAGCTGCATGAAGCACTGCGCCTTCTGCAGCGCCGATGGTTCCACAGGTAAGCTGTGCGTTTGGCTAGTCTGCTGGTTGACTTGGTTCTTTTCTCCCTCAATTTAACCCTTTTGGTTCCCGCATCCTTACCCGCCAACAGCAGAAACTTAACCCTTTGATTTCCTCACCCTATCCACCAGCTCCTGCATGAAGCTGGTGGATAGGGTGAGGGAATCAAAGGTTTAAGTTTTTGCTTTGTTTGCATTGTTGGCAATGCAGGATGCTGGTGGGTGTTAAAAAAAAGATACATTTCCTGTAAAAAAAAAAAGATTGCTGGAGATTGATTGTTTGTGTCTCTGTCTTTGTGTCTGCGACAAACAAGTGTCCACAGATTGGTTGTCAGAAGATGGATTCTTTGTGTCTGTGACAAATGTGTCAGGAGATTGATTCTTTGTGTCAGCAGATGGATTGTTTGTGTCTGTCTTTGTGTCTGTGACAAAATGTGTCAGCAGATTGATGGTTTGTACTTTGTGTCTGTGACAAAATGTGTCAGCAGATTGATTCTTTGTGTCTTTGTCTTTGTGTCTGTGGCAAAAATGTGTCAGCAGATTGATTGTTTGTGTCTTTGTGTTTGTGACAAAAATGTGTCAGCAGATTGATTCTTTGTGTCTTTGTGTCTGTGGCAAAAATATGTCAGCAGATTGATTCTTTATGTCTTTGTCTTTGTGTCTGTGACAAAAATGTGTCAGCAGATTGATTCTTTGTGTCTGTGACAAAAATGTGTCAGCAGATTGATTCTTTATGTCTTTGTCTTTGTGTCTGTGACAAAAATGTGTCAGCAGATTGATTCTTTATGTCTTTGTCTTTGTGTCTGTGACAAAAATGTGTCAGCAGATTGATTCTTTGTGTCTGTGACAAAATGTGTCAGCAGATTGATTCTTTGTGTGTCTTTGTCTTTGTGTCTGTGACAAAATTGTGTCAGCAGATGGATTGTTTGTGTCTTTGTGTTTGTGACAAAATGTGTCAGCAGATGGATTGTTTGTGTCTGTCTTTGTGTCTGTGACAAAAATGTGTCAGCAGATGAATTGTTTGTGTCTTTGTGTCTGTGACAAAAATGTGTCAGCAGATGGATTGTTTGTGTCTTTGTGTTTGTGACAAAATGTGGCAGCAGATGGATTGTTTGTGTCTGTCTTTGTGTCTGTGACAAAAATGTGTCAGCAGATTGATTCTTTGTGTCTGTGACAAAAATGTGTCAGCAGATTGATTCTTTGTGTGTCTTTGTCTTTGTGTCTGTGACAAAATTGTGTCAGCAGATGGATTGTTTGTGTCTTTGTGTTTGTGACAAAATGTGTCAACAGGTTGATTGTTTGTGTCTTTGTGTCTATGACAAAAATGTGTCAGCAGATGGATTGTTTGTCTCTTTGTCTTTGTGTCTGTGACAAAAATGTGTCAGAAGATTGATTTTGTGTCTGTCTTTGTGTCTGTTAAAAATGTCAGCAGGTTTGTTTGTGTCTTTGTGTCTGTGACAAAACTGTGTCAGCAGATGGATTGTTTGTCTCTTTGTCTTTGTGTCTGTGACAAAAATGTGTCAGGAGATTGATTATTTGTGTCTTTCTTTGTGTCTGTTAAAAATGTGTCAGCAGGTTGTTTGTGTCTTTGTGTCTATGACAAAACTGTGTCAGCAGATGGATTGTTTGTCTCTTTGTCTTTGTGTCTGTGACAAAAATGTGTCAGGAGATTGATTATTTGTGTCTGTCTTTGTGTCTGTTAAAAAGTGTCAGCAGGTTGTTTGTGTCTTTGTGTCTGTGACAAAACTGTGTCAACATATTAATTGTTTGTGTCTTTGTGTTTGTGACAAAAATGTGTCTGGAGATTTATTTGTGTCTCTGTGTCTGTGACAAATATGTGTCAGCGGATGGATTGTTTGTGTCTTTGTGTTTGTGTCTGTGACAAACATGTGTCAGCGGATGGTTTGTTTATGTCATTGTCATTGTGTTTGCGACAAAAATGTATCAGCGGATTGGTTGTTTGTGTGTCTGTGTCTTTGTATCTTTGACAAAAATGTGTCAGCAGGATATTTTTTCATTTGTTTCTTGGTGAATCTTTACTACATTTGGGCCAAAAAGAGTAACCTGTTCAGGACTCACGAAGGCACAAGTTAAGAAGCCATGGCGGCAATGTTAAAGTTAACACAGATAGAAAGCAAAGGACACAAAATCAGTATTTCTTTAAAAAAAAAAAGAGAGAAAAAAAGATGAATCGACAACCTCTCTCAGGAACATCTGACAATATCTACATTGTTTTGACGATTGTGATAGTTAACTGTTGTCGTGTCTTCACATTAAGTTTTATTTCATCCAATACTCCTTCAAGTTCTATTTGACCTTGAGAAGTACGAACTTTGATTTTCTGTAGCAGCAGTGTTTGTATCAAGAGAGAATTTAATTGGATGGCTTGACCATATGATTTTGTTTTAGGGTGGTGTGTTGTGCGTGCGCACGCGCGCGCGTTGTGTGTTTTTGTGTATGTGTGTACGTGTGTACGTATGTGTGTGTGTGTGTGTGTGTGTGTGTGTGTGTGTGTGTGTGTGTGTGCATGTGTGTGTGTGCGTGTAAAATGAACAAATGACAATGATAATGATGATGAGTGATAGTGGTGGTGGTAGTGGGTGGTGGTGGTGTGGGGGGTGATAACGATGATGATGTTGACGATGAAGATGACAACGACCAGCGTGACGACGATGGTGAGGTTGATGATATGGACAATAACATAACGGCAGTAACAAAAATCCCATAACGACGAAAAACGACGATGACAATGATAGTGTTGAGAAGATAGATGACAATAACGATGACGACGACGACGACGATGATTGTTTAGAAAGTAGACGACGACAACGGCGATGATGATGATGATGATGACGATGACGACGACGACGATTATGATGATAACGACGACGACGACGACGATGATTAAGATGATGATAATAACGACGACGACGACGACGACGATGATGATGATGATGATGATGATGATGATGATGTTGATGTTTATACAGGAGGAGTGTGCCAGG
>JAPXFY010000028.1:20447666-20477666 GCA_030674185.1 Monoplex corrugatus
TCGTCACTTGTCTTGTTTGTTTTATATATAAACTTAACAATATCGTCACTTGTCTTGTTGTGTTATATATAAACTTAACAATATCGTCACTTGTCTTGTCTTGTTGTGTTATATATAAACTTAACAATATCGTCACTTGTCTTGTCTGTGTGTTATATATAAACTTAACAATATCGTCACGTGTCTTGTTGTGTTATATATAAACTTAACAATATCTCACTTGTCTTGTTGTGTTATATATAAACTTAACAATATCGTCACTTGTCTTGTTGTGTTATATATAAACTTAACAATATCGTCACTTGTCTTGTTGTGTTATATATAAACTAACAATATCTCACTTGTCTTGTTGTGTTATATATAAACTTAACAATATCGTCACTTGTCTTGTTGTGTTATATATAAACTTAACAATATCGCACTTGTCTTGTTGTGTTATATATAAACTTAACAATATCGTCACTTGTCTTGTTGTGTTATATATAAACTTAATATCGTCACTTGTCTTGTTGTGTTATATATAAACTTAACAATATCGTCACTGTCTTGTTGTGTTATAATAAACTAACAATATCATCACTTGTCTTGTTGTGTTATATATAAACTTAACAATATCGTCACTTGTCTTGTTGTGTTATATATAAACTTAACAATATCGTCACTTGTCTTGTTGTGTTATATATAAACTTAACAATATCGTCACCTGTCTTGTTGTGTTATATATAAACTTAACAATATCGTCACTTGTCTTGTTGTGTTATATATAAACTTAACAATATCGTCACCTGTCTTGTTGTGTTTATATATAAACTTAACAATATCGTCACTTGTCTTGTTGTGTTATATATAAACTTAACAATATCGTCACTTGTCTTGTTGTGTTATATATAAACTTAACAATATCATCACTTGTCTTGTTGTGTTATATATAAACTTAACAATATCGTCACTTGTCTTGTTGTGGTATATATAAACTTAACAGTATCGTCACTTGTCTTGTTGTGTTATATATAAACTTAACAATATCGTCACTTGTCTTGTTGTGTTATATATAAACTTAACAGTATCGTCACTTGTCTTGTTGTGTTATATATAAACTTAACAATATCGTCACTTGTCTTGTTGTGTTATATATAAACTTAACAATATCGTCACTTGTCTTGTTGTGTTACATACAAACTTAACAATATCGTCACTTGTCTTGTTGTTCTTGTTGTGTTATATATAAACTTAACAATATCGTCACTTGTCTTGTTGTGTTATATATAAACTTAACAATATCGTCACCTGTCTTGTTGTGTTATATATAAACTTAACAATATCGTCACTTGTCTTGTTGTGTTATATATAAACTTAACAATATCGTCACTTGTCTTGTTGTGTTATATATAAACTTAACAATATCGTCACTTGTCTTGTTGTGTTATATATAAACTAACAATATCGTCACTTGTCTTGTTGTGTTATATATAAACTTAACAATATCGTCACCTGTCTTGTCTTGTTGTGTTATATATAAACTTAACAATATCGTCACCTGTCTTGTTGTGTTATATATAAACTAACAATATCGTCACCTGTCTTGTTGTGTTATATATAAACTTAACAATATCGTCACTTGTCTTGTCTTGTTGTGTTATATATAAACTTAACAATGTCGTCACGTGTCTTGTTGTGTTATATATAAACTTAACAATATCGTCACTTGTCTTGTTGTGTTATATATAAACTTAACAATATCGTCACCTGTCTTGTTGTGTTATATATAAACTTAACAATATCGTCACTTGTCTTGTCTTGTTGTGTTATATATAAACTTAACAATATCGTCACCTGTCTTGTCTTGTTGTGTTATATATAAACTAACAATATCGTCACTTGTCTTGTTGTGTTATATATAAACTTAACAATATCGTCACTTGTCTTGTTGTGTTATATATAAACTAACAATATCGTCACTTGTCTTGTTGTGTTATATATAAACTTAACAATATCGTCACCTGTCTTGTCTTGTTGTGTTATATATAAACTTAACAATATCGTCACCTGTCTTGTTGTGTTATATATAAACTAACAATATCGTCACCTGTCTTGTTGTGTTATATATAAACTAACAATATCGTCACGTGTCTTGTTGTGTTATATATAAACTTAACAATATCGTCACTTGTCTTGTTGTGTTATATATAAACTAACAATGTCGTCACGTGTCTTGTTGTGTTATATATAAACTTACAATATCGTCACTTGTCTTGTTGTGTTATATATAAACTTAACAATATTGTCACTTGTCTTGTTGTGTTATATATAAACTTAACAATATCGTCACCTGTCTTGTTGTGTTATATGTAAACTTAACAATATCATCACTTGTCTTGTTGTGTTATATATAAACTTAACAATATCATCACTTGTCTTGTTGTGTTATATATAAACTTAACAATATCATCACTTGTCTTGTTGTGTTATATATATACTTAACAATATCATCACTTGTCTTGTTGTGTTATATATAAACTAACAATATCATCACTTGTCTTGTTGTGTTATATATAAACTAACAGTATCGTCACCTGTCTTGTTGTGTTATATATAAACTAACAGTATCGTCACCTGTCTTGTCTTGTTGTGTTATATATAAACTTAACAATATCATCACCTGTCTTGTTGTGTTATATATAAACTTAACAATATCGTCACCTGTCTTGTTGTGTTATATATAAACTTAACAATATCGTCACCTGTCTTGTTGTGTTATATATAAACTTAACAATATCGTCACTTGTCTTGTTGTGTTATATATAAACTTAACAATATCGTCACCTGTCTTGTTGTGTTATATATAAACTTAACAATATCGTCACTTGTCTTGTTGTGTTATATATAAACTTAACAGTATCGTCACCTGTCTTGTTGTGTTATATATAAACTTAACAATATCGTCACCTGTCTTGTCTTGTTGCATTAAACACGCGTTCTTATTCTTTTTTCGTGTATTTTTTCTTCTGGTTCCTGTTTGCTTGAACGCGGGCAGTCACACTTGTTTCGAATATCGTCTCTGTATGTTTTTTTCTCATCAAAAATTGTTATGGTTTATTAACATTACCAAGTTACCACAGCTTCAACAACAGCGTCTCAAACATCGCCCGTAACTGACACCACCTCCACTATCCCTACCGCCATCACTCCCCAACATACACCAACAGCCACACCACCAACGACAACAACAACAACAACAACAACAACAACAGCGGCAGTGACATCGTCTTCCCTACCCAACAACTGCAAGGACGAAATCGCCAACTGCGCAGCTTTCGGGACAAGTTTCTGCACGCAGAGCGCGGTATGGGCCAAGACCAACTGCGCACGGCACTGCGAACTGTGTGGGGTAGAGGGGAAACAGGAGACTGCGAGGGAGTGTGAAGATAAACTGACCACATGTCGGGCGTTCGGAGAAGCCGTGTGCAAAGAGGAAGCATACAAAGAATGGGCCGCCGCCAACTGTCCCAAATTCTGCGACTTGTGCCAGACAACCAAACCTGTTACTCCTGAGGACTGTGCGGTAACTACAGTTGCGGCTGCTACCACGGTCCAACCTACTACTACTACTACTACTGCGGCGACAGTTGCCACGTCCAGGTGTGTGGATGCGAACTTCAACTGCCGACAGTATGGTACAGAGTTCTGTTTTCAGTCAGACTACCTGGCCTGGGCCATGGACAACTGTGCTCACCACTGCAACCTCTGCCAGGAGAGAACGAACCAGCAGACAACCGTTACGAGGCCGACCGAAGTCGGAGCCGCCACGTCCGTAACCACCAACTCCGAGCAGGTAGATACCATAACTTGGTCGCCTTCTTGTGTTGATGCGGTGGAGAACTGCGCGCAGTACGGGAAGATTTCTGCTCTCAGGGTTTGTACGTTGATTGGGCCAGAGAGAACTGCGCGCACCATTGCGGGTTTTGCCGCGAAGAAATCCCGAAGACCACCGCTAAGGCCACAGTCATAAACCCACCACAACCTGAACCGACTCCTCACGATGCCTTCTTCGAAAGCTTGTACGGATTTGATTGACAACTGTCCACAGTATGGACAGGACTTTTGTACGCAGAGTCAGTATGCTCCCTGGGCCAGACACAATTGTGCTCGCTTCTGCAAGTTTTGTGAGGAGTCCATGACACATTCCAGACCAGTTTTCATAACAATTCAACCAACAACAACAATAACAACAACCATTATCAAAACATCGGCATCGGTACTTTCACCTTGTCAAGACAAAATCAACAACTGCGTCATATACGGCTCAGACTTCTGCACGCAGCCCCAGTACAAAACCTTCAGCAGGAACAACTGTGCGCGCCATTGCAATCTGTGCAAAAAAGAAGACTCCACCACCACGAACACCGCCAACGCAGACTGCGAGGAACAAACTCACAAACTGCGCAGACTACTACCGCCGAAATCTGTCGAAATGTTGACTACGAAGACTGGGCCAAATCCAACTGCGCTGAATTCTGCGGCTACTGCTCCCGAGATGGAACGACTTCTTCAAGAACTGCTACGACTCTGAAACCTCACGGAACGATCTCGTCCGTGGACACCAGCTGCTCAGACGTCGCTCACAACTGCGCGGCTTACGGAACGTCTCTCTGTACGGGACCTTACGCTGACTGGGCCGCTCGGAATTGTCGCCAGTTTTGCCGTCTGTGTGGTGGTGGTGTTGGTGTGTTGGGGGGAGCGGTGGGGGTGGTACGAGTGGTGGTAGTGGTACGGGCCTCAGAGGTAACGGTAATGGTAACGATGGCAAGAGTGGTATTGGTAATAGCAACGTACACAGTACTGGTGATGTTTTGACCAGTGGTAGTATTGGTAAGTTATCTGTAACCTACGTGTATGTGTGTGTGTGTGTGTTTTGTGTGTATGCGTGTGTTTGTGTTATGTGTGTGTGTGCGTGCGTGTATGCGCGCGCGGTGTGTGTGTGTGGTAGAGAGACAGACAGACAGACAAACAGACGGACGGACGGACAGACGACAGACAGAGAGCAGCTTCCTGTAGGAAGCTGGTGGATAGGGTAAGAGAGTTAAAGGTTAAATTTTTGCTTTGACTGTCATGGTTGACAAAGCTCAGTACTAATGGATTAGGCTGAGGGAGTCGAAGGGTTAATGAATATGCCTCCTATATGTGTGTGTGTGCGTACACACACCGCACATGTTCACCGATGCGCCTGGGTGTTCTTTGTGCATGCCTACGCATATGAGACATATAACGTTGAAGCAACGAGCATGCTATTCGTAGAAGGTCTCTTTGTTGTGGTTCTTTGTGCATTGTTGCTTTTATTATTTATTTATTTATTTATTTATTTATTTTTTGGGTCGAAGGAGCGGACAATTGTGAAACAAAAAGATTTAAGACGTCCCACGATGGTTGACGGTACTGCATGTGCTTCTGAAAACCATGCATTCGGGTTGTGCAAACATTTGTTGTAAGTCTAAAACCTGGGTGAATGTAACTCATAAATGGTCGTATCATGAAACGGTCTGTGATGTTTTATGAAGCATTGTAGGCTTATCACAAAGACAGAGTAATTTCTTAAAAGTTGAAAATGACTAGAGTGAAATAAATCATCGATCAGTTGATTAATGATTTGTTTTGTGTAATGTGAGCCTGTTGTTAAATGTTTTGTACTATGTAATGTAATCCTGATGTTAATCAGTTGTCATGTCCAAACTTCTTGCAAGGGAAACAAAATGTTTTTAAGTTTTATATATAGAATTGATATATATATCAATAAATATATATATATGTATATATGTAGTATAGTAAGTTTTTGAATATAGAATTGATACACACGCAGACACGCACACATATATATGTATATGTATATATGTATATATATATGTGTGTGTGTATGTGTATGTCTGTGTGTGTATATATGTTATATGTATATATTGATTGATGTATTTGTATAAACAAATAAATACAGAGTTCCATGTTTGTAGGTAGCGCCACCTGTGAAGACAAGGCCGACAACTGTGCAGCTTATGGAGAATCCGTGTGTACTGGCACGTACGCTGCGTGGGCCTCTGAGAACTGCCAGAAATTCTGTGGACAGTGTTCTCACTCTTCAGGTGTGGTGTGTTGTGTGTGTGTCGTGTGTGTGTGTGTGTGTGGTGTGGGGTGTGGTGTTGTGTGTGTGTGTGTGTGTGTGTGTGTGTGTGTGTGTGTGTATGTGTATGTGTGTGTGTGTGTATGTGTGTGTGTGTGTGTGGTGTGTGTGTGTGTGTGTGTGTGTGTGTGGTGTGTGTGTGTGTGTGGTAGTGGTGTGTGTGTGTGTGTGTGTGTGTGTGTGTGTTGTTTTGTTTTTTGTTCTGTATCTCTTGTGTTTTTTTTTTGGCTTGTTCCTTTTTGCTTCTTCTTTGTCATTTCTCACTATCATTTTCTGCCTGTGTGTGTTCGATAAAGTCGTACGTACTTTTTCTTAGAATTGATAATTGGGTACATGTATTAAGTGCATTTTTGGCTCTAGGGAAACGAGATAAGCGAAAGCAGTCGTTTTAAGAGTCCTCAGTTATGTTTAGATCTGTATTCAGGTATGTTTTTTTTAATTCCCCTGTGCTACAAACTGGACGAAGTGGTCAACGCCAGGGTCATCTCTAGATTATGTGCACGAATGTATTGGCATGTGTTCATAATTTTCTGTTCCTATTTTTTCCTATCGAAGTATTGTGTATGTTTTGAAATGGTTATAGTCCAGATATGGCTCTACGCAGTCGGCTGAGCTTTCAACATAAAAGAGCAGTAACGTTTGCTCTATCTTGTAACGGTCCGTGGTGGTCATTTTCATTTTATATTGTGGATGTTTGTCTTAGTAACATCAGGAAGAGAGTTGTTGAATGTTATATATAACCGATAAAGTCATACGGTTGTGAAGCGTGGATAGTCAACAAGCAAAGCCAGAACAAGATGAGGCAACCAAGATGCGATTTGTGAGAAGAATGTGAAGAGTTCCATGGACAGCAAAGAAAACAAACGAGACAGTCTTGATGGAGGCAGAAAAAAGAAGATCATTGATAAGGAAGATTAGGAAAAGACAGGCAACATTTATAGGCCATTTTATGAGGAAAGGGGAATTGGAGCACTTGGTCACAACAGGAAAGGTGGAGGGAAAGAGAACCAGGTATACCCAGGGAAAAATATTGGACGGACTTGCAGGGTGGCTGAGGACAAAGAGGGTGGAAGTTGTGCTTGCGTCAACAAGGGATAGATACATATGGAGGGCCATGATCGCCAACGCATTCGGCAAGGCACTTGATGATGATGATGATGATGATGATGGTGATGATGATGATGATGATGATAATGAGATGATATGATGATGATATAAGTTTGTCTTTTTTCAGGTGACCCCAACTGTGTGGACAAGAGACAGGACTGCTCTCAGTATGGATCCAATACCTGCTCTTCCTATCAAGACTGGGCCGCTGACAACTGTCCAAAGTTCTGTAACATGTGCAGTCGTAGACGTCGACGTAAGTGTGTGTGTGTGTGTGTGTGTGTGTGTGGTGTGTGTGTGTGCGTGTGTGTGTGTGTGTGTGTGTGTGTGAGTATTTGTGTGAGTGTGTAGTGTGTGTGTGTGTGTGTGTGTGTGTGTATCAGTGTTTGTGTGTGTGTATGTATGTGTGTGAGTATGTGTGTGAATTTGTGTGTGTGAGTGTGTGTGTATGTGTGTGTAGTGTGTGTGGGTGCGCGCGCGCGCGCACGTGTGTGTATATGTGTGTTTGTGTCAGTGTTTGTGTGTGTGTGTGTGCGTGCGTGTGTGATGGTGTGTGTGTGTGTGTGTATGTGTGTGTGTGGTGTGTGTGTGTGCATGTGTGTGTGTGTGTTTTATGTGTATGTGTGTGTGTGTGTGTGTTTGTGTGGTTGTGCGCACGCGCGCGCGTGCACACAAGGCTGCAGGCTTCTTTCCCATGCAACATCTGAGGAAGAACATGGAATTATACGTAGGCTGGAGTAATCTTCAAGATCAGTTTTTGTTGACTTTGTGTGTATGTTCTGTTTTTGTTTCTATTTTGTTTTGTTTTTTGGCTTGTGTATAAATCAAGGGGATGAAACCAGTCACCGTGGTGTAGTGGTTAGCGCAGCGGTCTACTGACTGGAAGGTTGAGGGTTCGAATCCTCATCACTCTCTTTAATTAACAATCGTTGTGGGATTTTTCGTGCTCCCTCCGGCTCACACCCAGAGTTGGGCGATACTATGGGCTCATTGGGAAGACTGGGACCACACAGTCGTGTTTCATCCACTTCATGGATGCGTTATTGAGGGTGTTGCTCGAACATTCCCGCCAACACCGCAGATGTCTGTATCTCTAGGGCCTGGTAGACGCCGAGATTATATCATGACAGTAAGCGTAGAGTACTTCCCTGTCACGCAGTCTCAGCCCTTGATGGAACTCCATAGCATCAGGGTTATCATCTTCATCGTCAATGTCATCATGGCATTGTAAAAACTGGTCCAACTTCTGTGACCATTAAGGTGGCGTAGAAAGAGGGACAAAAAACAAAGAAACAAAGAAAGAAACTTATAAATAAATGAGTAAATGAATGCATAAATATTTAAAATAAATAATAAATAGATAAACAAATAAATTAAACAAAGAAACAAATGAATAAAAATAATAAATGAATAAAATATCAAATTAAATGAAATAAGTTAATAAATAAGTAAATAAATAAATAAACAAACAAAGAAACAAAGAAACAAATAAATGAAATCAAAAAGATGAGCACAAAAGTAATCTTCCTAAGTGCAAGGATTATTAAATGAAATTAAGGGGATGATACTTAGAAGCGAACAAGCACGTTGAGCCCCTCGCCCCTCCTCCCCCTTCCATCCACACCCTCCCCCCATCCTCATAAACAAAATGACGGTTCATGGCACTAAAATTCACTGAAATACGTTTCTTAAAGTTCTCCATTCAAAACAATAAGGAACCAGAAAAAAAAAAAACCACGAAAAAAGAATAAGAACGTGTATTTAATACAAGACAAGACAAGACAAGACAAACAAGACAAGTATTGTATTAAAATACGCGTTCTTATTCTTTTTTCGTGTTTTTTCTGGTTCCTGTTTGCTTGAACGCGGGCAGTCACACTTGTTTTGGGAAACAATAAGGATTCAAATGGCAGCATTTTGATCCCCCCCCCCCCCCTTGCAGGTTCAGTCTTGGCCCCGCCCCCTCCCCGCCCCACGTGCAACACGGTGCTGAGGGATCACGTGGGCAGCTTGGCTCTGATTGGTCAGCCTTTGGACACGCCCTGCGTGCACATCATTGCCGCTCCCTTGGGCTCCATGGTCCGTCTGAACTTCACTGCCATCAACATCGATTGTGAACATGGTGAGTGGTGTGTGTGTGTGGGGGGGGGGGGGGGATTGGGGGGTCGGGATAGTTTTGTGTGTGGGGGTGGAGGAGTGGGGGGGGGTAGTTGTGTATGTGTGTGTGTGTGGTTGTGTGCGTGTGTTGTGTATGTGTGTGGTGGGTGGGTGGGTGTGTTGTCGGTTGTGTGTGTGTGTGTGTGTGTGTGTGTGTGTGTGTGGTGTGGGTGGGGTGGTTGTGTGTGTGTGTGTGTGTTGTGTTTTATGTGTATGTGTGTGTATGTGTATGTATGTATGTATGAATGTGTATGTGTATTGTTTGTGTGTGCGTATTTGTGACATAATTCTACCTTGATTGACTGGTTGAATGATTGGCAGTTCGTCCATAACCGACTAATTTATCGGTCGACATAGTTTTTCTATGATTGATTGACTGGTTGACATATTTCTTCCATGATTGATTGATTGACTGATTGACTGGTTGAATGATTGACAGTTCGTCCCTGACTGATTAATTGATTGGTCAACATAGTTCTTATATAATTATGACTGATTAACCATTTGACTCCTGCACCCTATCCACCAGCTTCCTGTGAAGTTTTTGCTTTACCAGCATGGTCGACAGTGCAGGATGCTGGTAGACAGGGTGCGGGAGTCAAAGGGTTAATTGACTGGTTGACATGCAGGAAGCTGGTGGATAGGATGAGGATGTCAAAAGGTTAAGTTTTCGCTTTACCAGCATGGTTGACAGTGCAGGATGTTGGCATACAGGGTGCGGAGTCAAAGGGTTAATTGACCGATTGACATAGTTCTTGCATGACTGATCGATCGATCGGTTTACTGATTGACCCGTTCTCTCGGTATCTCCATCTATCCCCCATCACAGGTGACTGGCTGGCTGTGAAGGTGGAAGGGGGCCGGAAGATCAAGGGAGACAAACGTCAACGCAACCTGTGCCAGGGGAGGTCACCCGTGCAGTGGACCGCCACCGGTCACTTGGTCACCTTGGAGCTGAGAGTGGCCGTACCCGGACACGGCTACAACCTGACCTACACCACCCTGCTGTCCCCAGCTTCTCCCGCTTCACAGGGTGAGTGCAGCGATCTGATGAATAACTCGTTTCATGGTCTGATTTGGTTGCATGTGAAAGGATTAATAATGATGAAGAAGTTTGGAGAGAAGGTGACAGGGTAAGGCTTGGGGTTCCATTTTCCCAGTACCATTCCAGGGTATAGATAATAGATCGTAGTTTTTATTGTTGTGTGGAGGTAGTGAGTGTTTTTGTTTGTTTTGTTTTGTTTTGTTTTCGTTTTTGTTTCTTTGTTTTTGTTGTTTTTGTTTTGTTGTTTTTTTTTTGCTTTATTTCGTTTGTTTCATTTTTGTTTTGTTTTTATTTTGTTTTGTTTCGTTGAGGGGTTGGGAGCATGATTTTTACTTTATGTGTAATATTTTTGTTTGTTGGTGGAGGTGGTTGTTGTTGTTGGTTGTTGTTGTTGTTGATGATGTCGTTGTTTTAGTGCTGGGTGGGGCCGCTTTGTTTTATTTTTATCTCAAAATTTAGGATTTTTGTGACAGGTAGAGAAGGAGTTGGGGTCGTAACATTCCATTATGTTGCAACATTTTTGTTGTCCAGTTTTCAAGTTTCACACAGACTGCATTCTGTTTGTTGTGTTCTGTTATCAGACATTCAAAATTATTTTACACCTTCTCGTTTTCTTTGTATCAGCTATTTTTTGTTTTGTTTTATTCTTTTCCAGCTTTTTTTATCTTGGAACTTTCTGTTACATTAATTTTTTCATTGTTGTCCTTTGTTTGTTATTTGTTTTTTTATTTGTTTGTTTGTCTGTTGTTGTGTGTTTATGGGGTGCAGTATTTCATTTTTAATGATTTAGTTTTCGGCTTTCTATCGTTTTTCGTTTTTCACTTACACCTTTTTATATTCCAAATCGTTTATTTCCCTTCTTTCTGTGTTATTATCCAAATTTCCAATACTTCTGGTTATTTGGATTTAATTGGTTTGTTGATGTTGTTGTGTTGTTGTTGTTGTTGTTTTTGTGTGTGCTTTTGGGGTTTTTTTGTTGCGGTTTGATTGGTGCATTGCTCGTTTTTGTTTGTTTGTTTGTTGTTGTTTTTTGTGATTGATGTTAAGATTTTCGATCTTTTTTGATTATCCGGCATTTCACTATTGTCAAACTTTTTACTCGGAGTCATTTTCTCCATCTCAGCAAAACGTCGATTAAATTTTCTTGTTGTTGTTGTTACTATTATTGTTGCTGTTGTTGCTGTTCTTGTAGCTGATGTTTTTGTCCTAAACCTTGTGAAATTTGTTTCTTTGTTGTCAATCTTCAAGAAAATGAAAAGCGTTCTTACTAAGAAATGCCAGTCAGTTAACATCAGGAAGAGAGTTCTTCAGTGTTATGTAGAACCAATATTGTTCTACGGATGTGGAGCGTGGACAGTCAACACGCAAAGCCAGAACAAGATTGAGGCAGCCTAAATGTGGTTTCTTAAAGTAATGTTAAGAGCTCCTGGACAGCAAAGGAAACAAACGAGACAGTCTTCAAGGAGGCAGAGAGAAAAAGAACATTAAAGAAAAAAACAACATTGATGTAGGACATTTTATGAGGCAAGAGAAATTAGAGCACATAGTCACAACAGGAAAGTTGGAGGGAAAAAAAGCACCAGGCAGACCCACGGAGAAAATATTGGACGGACTTGCGCAGTGGATGAAGACAGAGAGGGTGGGAGAAGTACCTGCAGCGACAAAGAATGGATTCATTTGGAGAGCCACGATCGCCAACGCCATGCGGTAGGGAATATGATGATGATGATGACGTGTACGTTTGACAAAGGCCAGTTGGCCAAAAATGTGCGCCTGTCTGTTTCGGTGAATAAATACGAGTTCTCATTGACAATTTTTACGTGCTTCTCGTGTCTGTCTAGTCCAAGGCTTGTGGTTACTTTGGATTCAATCTTGTGGTTACTTTGGATTCAATCTTGTGGTTACTTTTGGATTCAATCTTGTGGTTACTTTGGATTCAATCTTGTGGTTATTTGGATTCAATCTTGTGGTTACTTTGGATTCAATCTTGTGGTTATTTTGGATTCAATCTTGTGGTTATTTTGGATTCAATCTCGTGGTTATTTGGATTCAATCGGTGGTTACTTTGGATTCAATCTTGTGGTTATTTTGGATTCAATCTGTTGGATTCAATCTTGTGGTTATTTTGGATTCAATCTCGTGGTTATTTTGGATTCAATCTTGTGGTTATTTGGATTAATCTCGTGGTTATTTTGGATTCAATTTGTGGTTATTTGGGTTCAATCTTGTGGTTACTTTGGATTCAATCTTGTGGTTACTTTGGATTTAATCTTGTGGTTATTTTGGATTCAATCTCGTGGTTTATTTTGGATTCAATCTCGTGGTTATTTTGGATTCAATCTTGTGGTTACTTTGGATTCAATCTTGTGGTTATTTTGGATTCAATCTTGTGGTTATTTTGGATTCAATCTTGTGGTTACTTTGGATTCAATTTCAGTAAACTCATTCCAACTGTCTGTCCCCCGATATTCCCATCGTTTATCCATTCTTACCAAACCTTATCTGTGCAGGTTGTGACAGACTGATGACGGAGCCCTCAGGGTTGGTGGCCAGCCCGGGGTTCCCCGGGGACTACCCTAACGACAGGTTGTGTGTCACCACCATTGTGGCCCCACCCAACTACTCCCTGCGTCTGAACTTTGACCTCTTCCGTCTGGATGGAGAACAGTGCGGCAAAGACAGCGTGACGGTAAGCTGTTGTTGACGACGACGACGACGACGACGACGACGACGACGATGATGATGATGATGATGATGATGATGATGATGATGATGATGATGATGATGATGACAGTGATACTGATGATTGATGATTGAGGATGAGGAGGAAGAAGAGGGCAACGATAAGACGACGGCCATGACGATGATAATAATGACGACCATGACGACGACGACGACGACGACGATGATGATGATGATGACGATGACGATGACGACGATAATGATGATGATAATGATGACGACGAAGACGACGATGACGATAATAATGACAACGACGACGATGATTGATGATGATGATGGCGGCGGCGATAACGATGACGACGATGATGATAACGATAATGACGACGATGGGGACGACGACGATGACAACGACGATGACGATGGAGTTTGCTCACAGTGGATTTACCATGTGAAACTCGGGCTGCTCTCCCCTTTGGGAGCACATCGCCACAATTCAGCGCCATCTTTTTTTTTTAATAAAGATTTCAGAAAGGCAAGAAGGCTAATAGACCTTTAAGAGGAGGGACCTGTGGAATCAACCTTTCTCTTTTATTGGATAAACAGAAGAAAATGGGTGCCGCTGTGCTGCAGTGACGTGCTGTCCCTGGAGACAGCAGCCCTAGTTTCACAGGAAAACTGCATTGTCCTTACAACAACAGCAAAAAACAAACAAACAAACAAACAAACAAAACTTGAATAAATGTGACCTCCCACCACGAAATCAGTCTTAACTAGCATTTTGGGCATTTTGAGATATACATATCACTGGAAAGTGTACATTCTGCTGATTATTTTGGTACTTGAATAAAGCTTGTACTTCAAAAAATGTAGAAGTTATGTATATTTAAAGTCATTAAGTCGTATGACGGCCATTTTGAGAAAACGGCGTCTAAAGTTTTTGTGTGCTCTCCTACACATTTTCCTTAAATTTCTTTATTTGGTGGCTTTGACCCAGATTGTTTCTAATTTTCGCTGTCATTATCTAAAAGGTGCACCAAAGAGCTTTCCGTCAGTATATTACATGTGCGGGTACTGCACAGGTTACGGTTTATAATAAAGACAAAAATAGATACTTTTGGTAGGAAATTGCGTTCTTTCTGCTGCGATCAGTGCATTAAAATACCATTTTAAATTGATCAATAATATTTTTTCAAGAAAAACATTTCTGTGGGGGATAGATTATAGTCTACAGAAATCAATTTTGAGAAAAAGTCAAAACACCCCAGATAGACCCTCAGTCACCTTTTCAGCTCCTAGTGCTGTTCGACTGACTGCGTGGTAAGATTGATTTCGTGGTGGGAGGTCACAAATGATAAATAAACAAATAAAGAATTTAGTGGCGGTGTATTGTTCACATGAAAAATGCATTGAGCCAACAACAATGGCAAAAAAAAAAAAAAAAAATTTAAATGAATAAATGATAAATAAACAAATGAAGAATTCAGCGGCAGTGCATTGTTTACATGAAAAGTACATTGTGCCAACAACAACAGGAAAAAACTTTAAGTAAGTAAATGATAAATAAACAGATGAAGAACTCGGTGGCGGTGCGTTGTCCACGAGGAGTTCAGCCTGAATTTTTGATGTGGAGAGATTCTATTGATGAACAGATGTACAAAATTACAAAATAAATTTTTTCTTAGTTGACTTGTGATCAAAAAAAAAAAAAAAAAAAGTTGTCATCGGTTTAAGAAAATATCAGCCACACTGATTAAAAAGTTAAACAAATAAATATGGTGTCTTAGAAAACTGAATTACAAAGAACTAATGAATTCCACCATTGTTTTATAGATTCACACTTTGTTGTGTCTTAGTGTGCGAATGTGCGTGTGTGGGTGGGTGGGTGAGTGTGGTCTGTGTGTGTGTGTGTGTGTGTGTGTGGTGTGTGTGCGTGCGTGCGTGCGTGCGTGTTGTGTGTTTGTGTGTGGTGTGTGTGTGTGTGTGTGTGTGTGTGTGTGGTACCCTCGTGTCTTGCAGTAATATATATGTGTTCACAGTTTCACCTTTAGCTTTTAGCTTTTTGTATGTGAAGGTGTGTTTGTGTGTGTGTACGTGTGTGTGCGTGTCCGTATCTGTGTGTCTGTGTTTGTGTCTGTGTGTGTGCGTGTGTGTGTGTGCGTGTTTGTGTGTGTTCGTCGAGCGTATCCCAGTCTCATTTCTCATGAGATCTCGAACAGACCTGGAAGACACAGAATGATACCTTAGGTGAATGTATTATGAGATCAAAATTGTGTGTGTGTGTGTGTGTGTGTGTGTGTGTGTGTGTGTGTGTGTGTGTGTGTGGGGTGTGTGTGTTGTTGTGTGTTCTGTGTTGTGTGTGTGGTCTGTGTGTTGTGTGTCTGTGTGTGGTGTCTGTGTGTCGTGTCGTGTGTGTCTGTGTGTGGTGTCTGTGTGTGTTGTGTGTTGTGTGTCGTGTGTGCGTGTCTGAATATTTTGTGTCTGTGTCTATAACTGCGAGTTTATTTATTTGAGTACGTGTCTGTCTGCATGGCATACGTATGTGTGTGTGTGTGTGTGTGTGTGTGTGTGTGTGTGTGTGTGTGTGTGTGTGTGTGTGGGTGCGTGTGTGTGTGTGTGTGCGTGTGTGTGTGTGTGTGTTGTGTGTGTGTGTGTCTGTGTATGTGTGCACACGCGCCCGTACGCGCGTAAACTTGGCAGGTATACGACACGAGGTTCAACACCCAAGACGTCTTCTGCGGCACACACCGTGACCTGACCTGGGTGTCAAAGGGCAACAAGGTCAAGGTCGTCTTTGCCAGTGACCACAAGACGAGGAACAAGGGCTTTTTAGCTTCCTATCACTTCATCGCTCCATGGTAAGTGATGAGAATGATGATAGTCGGAATGCAGAACGTGTGCAGGTACGCAGATCTGTACGTTTGTGTACGTCGAACTGAACCCCAAACCCCTCATTACCAGTATGGTGCTCTACCAGCTGAGCTGATGGGTTGCGCTGTTGAACACGTAAAAGATTACAAGGACAAAAAAGAAAAAAAAAGAGCTTGTGCCTGGCAAAATTCTGAGGGAAAAGTCTACTTTGGCAAATTAAGTAAAAGCAAGAACACAATATACGCCCATATAAAGAAAGAAAAAAAAAAAGAAAGGAAATGATGGCGTCATACTATGACGATGTGATTTCTTTTTCTTTTTGTTTTTCTTTTTCTTTTCTTTCTTTCTTTTTCTTTTTTTCTTAAAATTTTTTTTTCTTCGTTTTTTTCGTCCAGGGAGAGCGATTCGCATTTCACACGAAAAAATTCCTTGTGTAAAAGAATGAAAAAAAAAAAAAGATAATGCACGATTGTTTAAAATATATATGTGATTATTGCTTTCATTGTGCATGCAAATATATCTGTAATGTCTGTCTGTCTGTCTCTTCTCTGTCTCTGTGTTCATGTATGTATATATGTATGTATTGTTGTATGTATGTAGTGTATGTATAGTATGTATGTATGTGTATGTATGTATGTGTGTGTGTATGGATGTATGTATGTATGTATGTATTATGTGTGTATGTTGTTGTGTGTTTATGTATGTAAGTATGTATGTATGTATGTATGTATGTATGTATGTATGTATGGATGATGGATGAATGATGTATGTAATGTATGTATGTATTATGTATTTATGTATATATGTATGTATGTATGTCTGTATGGCTCTCTCTCTGTGTCTGTTTGTCTGTCTCTGTTTCTGTCTGTCTGTCTGTCTGTCGCTCTCTCTTTCTCCCTCCCCCCCTCTCTGTCTCTCTTTCTCTCTCTGTGTATCTGTATGTCTGTCTGACTCATTGCAATATACATAAGGTACATGGTGTTCATAAAGTATTGTTTATTGTAATCGTTTTAATGCAGGTTTGAAGGTAAATACGTTTCAGTGTTGTTTTGATATAAGCCTTCCATTTTGCCTATGCTTTATGTTACAGAATGTAACCTGGACTGTGCGTGTACATCTCTCTTCTCTGTTGGACCAACACAGTGGAACTCTCTACCAGTTTCAAAGTATACAAGACTTCCTTTTGGTCGTAGTACCTGTTTACTGTGTTGAATTGAAAAAAAAAGATTTATTTTGCTGTCTTTAAAAGAAAATTTGACAAACAGTGTAATATTTGCGTCATCAGAGTTTTTCTTGTTTATTTGTTGTTGCTGTTGTTTTATTATTATCATTATTATTATTATTTGTCAGTTTGCTGTGTTGATTTCAACAAATACTATTATTTATGCTACCATTTTCCCCTTAAAACTTATTGATTTGACGTTTCGCTTGTTATTTTTTGGCGATAGTAAGAAGAAACGGGAAACGACTTTCTCTTTTTTTTTTGGTAAAAAGATAGGTTGACCTATCTTTGTTTATATTTCTGTCAATAGTAACATTTGTCTGGCCCGGGAGATGTGTGTATTTGGATATTTTTCTGTCATTAGTAAGTATTTTGGGAATAATAATCCCTCTCCATTGTTCTTGTAATACAGCTCCATTGGCAATACTGTTTTCTGAGTTTTATTTAGGATAAAACTACAGTCATGTGGGTTTGTCTGCAATTTAAATGTTAGTGTGTGAAAACCCGTCTGCTGAAGACGAACCAGGTAAAGAAAAACAAAAAAACTATTGCAACAGTATGTTGCGATATTATGAAGAGTGAATTTTAACCAGTCGTTGAAGTGCTTGGACTTAAAGCCTGTTACATCTGTGGAGGCTTTGGTGATACAGTACAGTACAATACAATACAATACAATCCAATACAGTACAATACAATACAATATAATACGATACGATACGATGTGATACAATACAACACAACAAAATACAATATAATGCAATACGATACGATACTATACTATACAATACAATACAATACAATACAGTACAGTACAGTACAGTACAGTACAGTACAGTACAGTACAGTACAGTACAATGCAATGCAATGCAATGCAATGCAAGGCAAGACAACACAACACAACACAACACAACACAACACAACACAATATAACAGAAAACTTCATTGTTAATCCAAATTTGAAACTTACAAAATGCATACGCGAGGCTCTGACACACACACACACACACACACACACACACACACAACACACACACACAACACACACACACACACACACACCCCAACAGAGTCACGCACGCATGCACACACACCCCATTCTCACAACAGCGTAAAATACAAGACATCCATCATTCATGAGCTAGCGTTTAAAAAAAAAAGAATAATAAAATATTAACACTTACAGCACAGAAAACCCATCAACATCAACATGAACAGAACATAAACAAATCAACTCTATCTCGATCTGTCAAAAGAATAATGTCTCAAATCGTAATCGAGAATATATTTTTGAAAAAATCATTATATAACCACATGCAGGAGAGCGTACGATAATAGCAATATACATAAATACATATGGAGTATCATACTGTATGTGTCACGAATACATAACAATCTTGATTAAAATTTACTTGCGAAGTAAGAAAAATAGTGCCCAGTACAATACGTGAATAAACAGACTACAGTGACACAAAATGTATGTGGCTAATACTTCGTAAGCTTAGTTATTTTTGAACAGAAACTGGAGAATGAAATAATTATACATATGTCAGGAGACTTAACAGATATTCTTGATTAAAATAAAGTTAATTTGTTCAAGGAGAAAAAAAAAAGACACAGTTATGCATATATGCATGGAATACAATGATGTAAAATTATGTCGGGATACTTAAACAATACTTCTTGAATAAAGAGTAAACAATAATGGACATAATTATATAAATGAATGATGTATTGACTACAATAATTATGTCAGGATACCGAAGAGTTTTTCTTGAAATTTAGTGTGCATCATTAGAGCAAAAATGATAAACCTATATGGAATATATAGAGTATAGTAATACAAAGTAATTTTTAATATGATCAAGTTATTTTTAATATGATCAAGTTATTTTTAATATGATCAAGCGTAATCACTTACAGAAAATAGATAATGATAAAAGTACGTATAGATTAATGGAATACAATAATATATGTTTCAAGAGTGCTTAGCAGTTGTTCTGAAAAAGAATTAAGTATAAGTACTTAAGGGGAAAAACTTGTGTAAATGATGTATAAAATAAATGAAGTACTGTGGTATTAATGATATATGAAAATAAATGGGGTACAATGGTATATACATATGTCCACAACTGCTTAACAGTCATTTCATTTTTTGAATAGAAATAAGTATAATAATAATAATAATAATAATTACAATATTTATATAGCGCAACATCTTGATAGAAATCAAATCTAAGCGCTGATTATACACATACGCACGCGCGCACACACACACGCACACACACACTCACACATGGCTATAAATGGGGAAAAAGAATAAAAGCAATGGCTTCAACTTAGTTCAAGGAAGGAAAAAAACAACAAAGATAATGGTAATAATACACACACACACACACATACACACACACACACACACACACACACACACACACACACACACACACACACACACACACACACATATGTATGTATATATATGTATATATTTAGTAGTAGGCCTCCTTCGGTCATGACTGACCATGGACAAAGTACATCCGTTCTAATGTCTAGATGGGCTGTCTGCTCTAATGATGCACACTAAATTTCAAGAAAAACTCTTCGGTATATGTATATATATATATTTATATATACATAGAGAGAGAGAGAGCTGAATAACTATATGTCCAGAACTGCACAACAGGTATTTCTGAACAGGATCAAGTATAATTGCTTACGGAAAAGAAACAATGTACATGGAGTACAATAGTGTATATGTCAAGGACTGATAAACAGTTATTTCTAAACAGAATGAAGTACAATTACTTCAGGGGAAAAATAAAGTGATATACGTAAATAAATAAATAAATAAATAAAGTACAATGTATATGTGAGCAAGACTGCTCAATGGATATTTTTGAAGAAAATTAAGTATAATTACTCAGTGGAAAAAGATGATTATACACACACACACACACACCACACACACACACACACACACACACACACACACACACACACACACACACACACCACACACACACATACACACACACACATGTACGCTCGTATATATATATATATATTTATATATATGTATATGCATGTGTATATGCATATGTATGTATATATATATATATATATATATATATATATATATATATATATATATATATATATAGACACCCACCTATGTATATGTCCAAGACTCAGAATTAAGTAGAAGTTAGGGGTAAACAATCATATTCCTTACAAATGAATAGAATAACAAAGAAATATGTTCCTATATCTGTGACCGAACTCTCCTGGGTTCTGATTTGCCATATGCTGATCATGCATACCATACATGTAAACTGCAGATCTCTCTGTGAAGTAAAAAGGCTGAAAATGTAGAAAACGATTCCTGTTTTGTCTTTAGTATATGCATGTGTTTGTGTGAGTCTCTCTGTCTCTATCTTTGCCTCTGTCTGTCTCTTTCTCTGTGAGTGAGTGAATGAGTCTGTTTGTGTGTGTGTGCGTGCATGCGTATGTATGTGTGTGTGTGTGGGAGAGAAAGAGAGAGAGAGAGAGAGAGAGAGAGAGAGAGAGAGAGAGAGAGAGAGAGAGAGAGATCATGAACTTTAAAAAGTCGAATTACATACCACGTGTGCATATACATGTGCATGCATGTACACATACACACACACACACACACACGTGCGCGCGCTCACGAGCACGCATACACAACGAAACAGACACACGTACTTGCACATACACAAACATATACAAACACAAACACATACAAACATACACATCGCACACACATACAAACAGACACATACACACATACAAACACACACTCACACACACATACACACGCTCGCGCACAAGAACACAGCGAAACACACTCATACATACATGCACACACACTAACACATATACACACATTGAAGATGGCGGAGGCTCCTGACTGGTAGAAATTTCAGCAGTCAGAGACATCGTGGAATAGTCCAGAATGACCAAGACCAGACGAGGCCGCCTTGCTCAACAGAGGCAAGAAGCTACATCTGCAGGAATGACCGAACAGGACAGACCAAAGACCAGCGACGAGGGAGACAAGACCAAAAAGGCTACGAACGGACCGTCGGCCGCGGTTACCACGGGCACGCAGAGTGGGACAACTTCCATCACACCTATTCCCAGCTCTGCCGCATGGCGTTGGCGATCATGGACTTCCATCTGTCTCTATCTCTCGTTGCCCCTAGCATCTCTCCCACCCCCACCCCCCTCGTCCCCAGCCACTCTGCAAGTCCGTCCAGCATTTTCTCCCTGGGTCTACCCGTGCTCTCTTTCCCTCCAGCTTTAGAACAACATCATGACATCAAAAACGCTAAAGACGTCACCTCACAGCTCAAACATACAACGTCACACACTAAAATGATAACAGAACAACGTAAAAAGAATCACGACCTTCCATATGTTGTAACTATCCACGACTCGGTGTTGAAAGGTGTCAACTCCAAGAGACTGGGACGATCTTATGGTTTCGAAGGAGACTCAAGTGCTGTGAATGACATTCATGATATAAAAAATTCTTTAGACAAGACATTTTCCAACTTTGAAAATCCTGCAGACTGTATTGTTTTTCACTGCGGTGTCCATGAACTGAATAACATAGATCTCAAAGCAACAACTCAAAATTTCGCTTCTACTAGTTCTAGCATTAAACATTTAGCACAAACATATCCAGACTCAAAGATTGTCATCAGCAAGGTCGCCCCTGTGCAACATACACGAGGTCCGGCGGAATTTGTTCAATGCTGAGCTTGTTGACATAAAAAAACATATCATTTGTCTCTCATGAAAACCTGCGTACTAACCAGCAGTTTCTTCACGATAATAGGCCTATTCACCCCACTGCCAGAAGAAGCAGCGTGATAGCGGGGAACCTTGGAAGACACGTTCGGGATCTGTTTTGGGAGACTCCTAGGAGACCAGGAGGATCACGATCTTCACGGCTACACGCCTCTAGATTCCCCCGAGGACAGTTCCCCTATTTTGACAGCTGTGAACCATGGTGGCTGTCATATAATATGTTTTAAATGAATCGTCGTAGATCTACAGTTATCAACGTCACAGGACTTTTTCCTCGTCATCTCTGACAGTTCTCTTGTTGAAAGTGTATAAACGCTAGGATTCAGTCAGTCAGGACTCAGACTATAATCTCTGTACATTTGAAGGCGTGTATACTATTGTTTTATTTATTTGTAATTTGTTTCTGTTCTAAATCTAACTCTTATCTAGATTAGTAGGACTTCTTTTCTCCATAGTTTTACTTTTTTTTTTAACCTTAACTTCGTAGTACATATAAGCAATCAATTTTCCCCCATTTTCCTCGTACACAGAAAACCAAAGCATTCCTAATTGTCAGACATATCGCCGTTAATTGAAAATAAGAGATTAGCCAACAATGAAAATCAAATTTTTACAGTGGAATTGTAGGTCTATTTCCACCAATTCAGCATACCTGGAACATTTTCTCACCTCAAATCAGTGTGAAATCTTGATTCTACAGTCGCTTAATGTTATACCAACCAAACTTCCCAATTTTCCAAATTATTATTATCCACTAGTGTATGACTATGGGAATCCCGGGAAGAAGGTAGCCACTGCAATGCATATACATGTACTTAAAAAGTTACAGTATCACATAATTACTTTCCCAGTTTTAACATCAACTGAAGACTTACACGCTTGTGCCGCCGCAGTACAATTCGGTAATTCTTTTATCCTGAACGTTATGTCAGTCTATCTGCCGACAGGTCCAAATGACCACAACACAGAATGGCTGCGCACGATTCCGGATCTGCAGCATGGTAAATGGCTAATAGGTGGAGACTTTAATTCCTACTCCCCGTTTTGGGAAAAAGATTGTTGTACTGTTACAAGCAATCGGTTGGTAGAAAATATAGTTGACAGTGCGCTTTACCTTTTGAATGATGGGAGTGTCACTAGAATTCCTGATGTTTCCAAACATCGGGCAACAGCCATCGACCTGTCTTTAATTTCACCAGAATTAGTACCTTGCTGTACCTAGGACACTCACAGAGATACTTTAGGAAGTGATCACTTACCTATCCTCATAACACTAACAAACGAAAACATCAGGATGAAAAACAGCACTGCTGATATTATACCAAAACATAATTACACGCGCGCTGATTGGTTCTTGTTTCAGACTGCTCTTGCCAATCAAGATCACACATATTATGAACGTGAAAATGTCGACGTTATGTTTTCTAAATTCCAGGAGTCAGTTCTAGCTGCTGTAGACCTATCCATCCCGAAACTGAAAACTTTTAAGTCCAGTAACCGTTGGGTAATGTTTGGTGGACGGCGGTATGTGAGCAAGCAGTTCAGAATAAAAAAGAGAAATACAAAATCTACATCAAAAGCAGAAAACCTGAAGATCATATGGAAATGAAAAAAGCTAACACCCAGTGTAATGAAATCATCGCTGAAGCAAAGAAAAATTATTGGGCATCATACTGCACTAAAGAAATTTCAGATTTCAAGAATTTCCAGAAAGTCTGGACAAAAATGAATCAAATGAAAAATGGAGCCGACTTACCTAGGTGTCCAATAATGACTGACACATATCACAAATTTCCTTCCGACATGGACAAAGCTGAAACTTTTGTGGAACATTTTGCTGAAATAGTAAAGTAGATGGTTTGTCTCCTACCTGCAAACACTACAGAGAAATGGCAGCTAACAACCCTCCCTTCTCTGATCCCATACCTCAGAATGATCGCTGGTTTAATTCTCCAATCACCTTAGAAGAGCTAAAAAACACTATCTTGTCTCTACACAACAAAAGGAGTTCGGTAGGTGTCGATGCAGTTTCAACTGAAATGATTAAACATCTTCCAGAAAACTATATTATTTTCTTATACAATTTTTTTCCAGAAATGCTGGGTTAGTGGAACTATACCACAATTATGGCAAAAGTCTATTGTTATACCAGTACTAAAAGCAGGAAAGCTTAGAAACAATAAAAATAGTTACAGACCTATTGCGTTGACGTCCCATACGAGCAAACTAATGGAAAAATTGGTATTAAACAGACTTGTACATTACTGTGATAAAAATAACGTTATTCCAGTAAACCAGGCAGGTTTTAGAAAAGGAAGATCCACAGTTGAGCACCTGGTTAAACTTACAACTCACATCAAGAAACAGTTTGCCCACAGAAAAAGTGTTTTAGCTACTTTTTTTATGTGAAAAAAGCTTATGATCAAGTTTGGCATACGCGTTTATTGTACAAGCTGAAATCTATTGGTTTATCTGGCAATATGTATAATTACATTAAGTCTTTTTTAGCTAATAGAAGCATTCAGGAAAGAGTGGGAACTAGTTATTCTACTTCACGACATCTTGATATGGGAATTCCACAAGGTTCAGTGATAGCACCGCTTTTATGTAATATCCTTATACAGGATCTTCCTAAAGCACTCTCAGATCGTGTTGTTTTGGCACAATACGCTGATGATATATGTATTTGGATGAATATTACTTTAAAAAAGACAACTCCACAGAGAGCGCAGAATTACATTAGGAAGTTGTATCAATCTGATCTTGATAATCTTGGAAACTATGTTAGAAAATGGTCTGTCTTTGTCAGCGGAAAAAAACTAACATGATGCTATTCAATCCTGGTGGTACTTTAAGTAATTTACCTACTTTCAGATTGCTTGGTGAAGTGTTACATTACAAACAGGTTGTAAAATTTCTGGGAGTCTTTATGACATCGAAATTAAACTGGAATGTCCATTTTGATTATATTTCAAATAAAGCAAGAAAAGCCTTAAATTTTCTGAAGATGATAAGCAGATTACCTTGGGGAATGGATACAAACATACTAATTCATCTATCAACAGCACTTGTACGATCTAAATTATCCTATGCACAAGAAGTG
Organism: Monoplex corrugatus; assembly: GCA_030674185.1. Taxonomy (NCBI): domain Eukaryota; kingdom Metazoa; phylum Mollusca; class Gastropoda; order Littorinimorpha; family Ranellidae; genus Monoplex; species Monoplex corrugatus. The sequence goes on from JAPXFY010000028.1 coordinate 20,472,847, forward strand.
TTCTTCAGTGCACCAAAATATCTATTGAAGAAGATACAAAGCTTAGACTGCAAAAGTATTAAAATTGCTCTAGGTGTCCCTACTCATGCTTCTAATCTGGAAACAAAATATTGTAAAAATGTCAAGTGTATTTCCGGCGAACAGTTCACACTGTTTCACTGCTTATTCTATTGCAAAATGCTACGTTCCTTTTTACCAAAAATGTTAAAAACTAATCTCATCAAAAAGCAGTTGCTAAACTTCACTTATTAATATTGTTGCCTGTCACCTGTATTTTCGTTCGTGTATGAACGTACGTGATTGCCTGCTTTATCTCTCTGTCCGTGTGTGTGTGTGTGTGTGTGTGTGTGTGTGTGTGTGTATGTGTGTGTGTGTGTGTGTGTGTGTGTGTGTGTGTGTGTGTGTGTTTGTATGTGTGTGTGTGACTCTGTGTGTTACTCTGTGTGTGTGTGTCCGACCTTACTATGTTTATGTGTAAAGTGTCCAGTAGCCTGGGTAATTACGCTGGGCGCTACAGACATTTTATTCATTTATTGTCATTACTTTGTTTTTTATTTTTTTATTTATTCTTTCTTTTTCCCTATTATATTTCGCTTATTCGTTTGTTTGTAATTGTTGTTGCTTTGTTTTCTTTTGTTTTTGTTTTAGTTTTTAGTATCATCATCATCATTTTCTTCTTAGATAGATAGATAGATAGATAGATAGACAGACAGACAGACAGACAGATAGATAGATAGATAGATAGATAGATAGATAGATAGATAGATAGAGATAGAGAGAGAGAGAGAGAGAGAGAGAGAGAGAGAGAGAAAGAGAGACAAAGACAGAGACAGAGACAGACAGAAAGAGAGACAGACAGACAGAAAGACACAGACAGAGACAGACAGACAGAAACAGACAGAGGGACAGATAGAGAGAAGAGAAGAGAAAGAGAAAGATAGAGAGAGATAGAGAGAGACAGACAGACAGACACAGAGACAGACAGACAGACAGACAGAGACAAACAGACAGAGACAGACAGACATAAAGACAGGTAAACAAACAGCCAGACATATATTGACAGAGAGAGAATCCCTAACCTAAATTATCCCCATTGTTCTCCACCAGAGGTAGAACACACAGCTCACAGGTAAACAAACAGACGGACATATACTGACAGAGAGAGATTCCCTAACCTAAATCATCCCCCGAGGCGTGGACAGTCAGCAAGCAAAGCCAGAGCAGGATCGAGGCAGCCGAGATGTGGTTTCTGAGAAGAATGTTGAGAGTTCCATGGACAGCAAAGAAAACAAACGAGACAGTCTTGATGGAGGCAGACACAAGTAGATCACTCATAAGGAAGATTAGGAAAAGACAAGCAACATTTATAGGCCATTTTATGAGGAAGGGGGTTTTGGAGCACCTGGTCACAACGGGGAAGCTGGAGGGAAAGAGAGCACCAGGTAGACCCAGGGAGAGAATGCTGGACGGACTTGCAGAGTGGCTGGGGATGAGGAGGGTGGGGGAAATGCTGGGGCAACGAGAGATAGAGATGGTTGGAAGTCCATGGTCGCCAACGCCATGCGGCAGGGCACCTGATGATGATGATGATGATGATGAAATCATCCCCATTGTTCTCCACCAGAGGTAAAAACACACAGCGCACAGGTAAACAAACAGACAGACATATACTGACAGAGAGAGATGATTCCCTAACCTAAATCATCCCTATTTTTCCTCTTTCATAGGCAAGAACACACAGCGAACATAGATAGAAAAAAAAAAAGATAACAACCACGACAGAGATAAGGAACCAAGCAGTAGCCACGTAACTGATCACTGACACAAGGCAGATAATCTGCGTGACCCAGGAATTATTCATTCACTGTATATATATATATGTGTGTGTGTGTGACTTTTGCAAGGTCAAAACTACCACCAAAGAGAATTAGCAGACCTACCTACTTTACTCTCTTTGCCTTACCACCACCACCAACACGCTCAACAATGCAGCTTGCACGACGTTGGTTCCTGTTGATAGGCCTTGGGGTCCAGTTGGTTGCCGCGACCCAAAGTGTTAATGACAAAAGATCGGACGATTCGGGTGCCTTGGGGGCGGTGGTGGAGACGTTGGCCCAAAAGGTCACCTCCCTCACTGCCCAGCTCGCTGCCGTCAACAACAAGGTGGCCGTTTTGGAGTCAGAGACTGGTCAGTTGGGGTTTGTTTGTGTGTTTGTTCGTTTGTTTTATAACTTTTTTAAAACATAATTTTAAGCAAGTAAATTAAACGAATGCAAAACAACCAGCAAAGCGTAATTGCAATAAGAGCATGAAATCAAAATTGAATTCATTCAGAATATCCATGTTTGAAATGCATCTACATGAAACACAATCACAACTGTGTTGGGTTTGAGAAATTCTACATGGGAGATAACTCCGTGACTCTCAAGAGTTATGTTACTTAGTTGATATTTTAAAATTCTCCCTGCTTCCCTCTTATTTCCTTTGGTATAACAAGAAAACAGTCTGTCAACATACACAGACACGTTTCTTTGTTTGTTTGCTTGTTTGTTTGTTTGTTTGTTTGTTCGTCTGTCCGTCTGTTTGTTTGGAGTGTAATTTGTGTGCATTAGAGTGCTCATTCTCATATGTATTTATACACCTTCATATTTGAGTAAATCATCTGAAGTCCAAAATGTCTCTGTCTCTGTCTGTCTGTCTCTCTGTCTCTCTGTCTGTCTGTCTGTCTGTCTGTCTGTCTGTCTGTCTCTGTTTCTCTGTCTCTGTTTCTCTGTCTGTCTGTCTGTCTGTCTCTCTGTCTCTCTGTCTCTGTTTTTCTGTCTGTCTGTCTGTCTGTCTGTCTCTCTGTCTCTCCTGTCTCTGTTTTTCTGTCTGTCTGTCTCTCTGTCTCTCTGTCTCTGTTTTTCTGTCTGTCTGTCTCTCTGTCTCTCTGTCTCTGTTTCTCTGTCTGTCTGTCTGTCTGTCTCTCTGTCTCTGTTTCTCTGTCTGTCTGTCTCTCTGTCTCTCTGTCTCTGTTTCTCTGTCTGTCTGTCTGTCTGTATGTCTGTCTCTCTCTCTCTTTATCTGTCTGTCTGTCTCTCTCTTTCTTTCTCTCTGTCTGTGTCTGTCTGTCTGTCTCTCTTTCTCTGTCTGTCTGTCTGTCTGTCTCTCTCTCTGTCTCTGTTTTTCTGTCTGTCTGTATGTCTGTCTCTCTCTTTATCTGTCTGTCTGTCTGTCTGTCTCTGTCTGTCTGTCTCTCTCTTTCTTTCTCTCTGTCTGTGTCTGTCTGTCTGTCTCTCTTTCTCTGTCTGTCTGTCTCTCTGTCTCTCTCTCTCTCTGTCTCTGTTTTTCTGTCTGTCTGTATGTCTGTCTCTCTCTTTATCTGTCTGTCTGTCTGTCTGTCTCTGTCTGTCTGTCTCTCTCTTTCTTTCTCTCTGTCTGTGTCTGTCTGTCTGTCTCTCTTTCTCTGTCTGTCTGTCTCTCTGTCTCTCTCTCTCTCTGTCTCTGTTTTTTCTGTCTGTCTGTATGTCTGTCTCTCTCTTTATCTGTCTGTCTGTCTCTGTCTGTCTGTCTCTCTCTTTCTTTCTCTCTGTCTGTGTCTGTCTGTCTGTCTCTCTTTCTCTGTCTGTCTGTCTGTCTGTCTGTCTGTCTCTCTCTCTCTCTCTCTCTCTCTCTCTCTCTCTCTCTCTCTCTGTCGATAAAAACAAATTTTGTGGAGCACATTTTGTTGACTTAACAAAAGCTTTTGACGTAATGTAACTGATAATAAATTACGATGCAAAAACCGCGTTCATTACACATGAAACCAGGTAAGTTTCAGAGCATCAACATCTCTCTTTCCCAAATCGTCAACAGAAGGTGTGTTTCAATGTTTCTGCAATATATCGTCAGTATGTACAATGTGGCATTTTACAAAGCTCTGTGCTTCTGTTTAAATGAATTATCTCTGCGTAAACACATGACTATACCGGTCATTGACATTTTTTTTAGGACCATAGCACTCAGGGAGGTTACCTTTGTGCTCACCTTTCTTTCTGGTCCCATTTTCTACGCCAACTTAATTGCCACAAAAGCTGGCACAGTTTTTACAATTGGATGATGATGATGTCGTTGAGGATGATAATCATGATGCTATGGACTTCTGTGTAGGATTGAGACTGTGTGACAGGGCTGTACTCTTCTACGCTTACTATCATTATATATCCTGGCGTCAACCAGACCCGAGAGATACAGACACCTGTGGTGCTGGTCAGAAGATTTAAGCAACACCCTCGATGACGCATCCGTGAAGTGGAGGAGACTCAACTGTGTGGTCCCAGTCTTCCCAATGAGCCCATAGCACGCCCAACTCTGGGTAGGAGCCGATTAGACCCGAAAAATCCCACAATGATTTTTTTTAAAGGAATTGATGGAGATTCGAACCCACAACCTTCCAGTCGGTAGTCCGTTGCGCTAACCACTACACCACGGCGACTGGTCAGTCATCACATCGTCTGGGCAGTCATTCAAATTCTGAATACATTATCAAACATATTTCATGGTATATGTACTATATGAGGAAAGAAAAAAACGAAACAGTCTTGATGGAGGCAGACACAAGAAGATCATTGATAAAGAAAATTAGTAAAAGACAGGCAACATTCACAGGCCATTTTATGAGGTAAGGGGGATTAGAGCAAATGGTCACAGCAGGAAAGCTGTCTCTATCTCTGTCTCTGTCTGTCTGTCTGTCTGTCTGTGCCTGTCTGTCTGTCTGTCTCTCTGTGCCTGTCTGTCTGTCTCTCTGTGCCTGTCTGTCTGTCTGTGCCTGTCTGTCTGTCTGTGCCTGTCTGTCTGTCTGT
>JAPXFY010000028.1:20482666-20525166 GCA_030674185.1 Monoplex corrugatus
GGCATTAACCAGGCCCAAGAGATACAGATACCTGCCATGTTGGTCAGGACATTTCAGCATCTCCCTTGATGACGCATCAGTGAAGTGGATCGACTTCGACTGTGTGGTCCCAGTCTCGCAAATGAGCGCATAGCACGCCCAACTCCGGGTAGAAGCCGGTTAGAGTCTGAAAAATCCGACAATAAATTTTTGGAAGGAATTGATGGGGATTCGAACCCACAACCTTCCAGTCGGTAGTCCGTTGTATTAACCACTACACCACGGTGACTGGTGTGTCCGCAAAACTTACGTTCTGCCTGCCAAGACACCAGGGTGAGTGGCCCAGTGGATGAAACACCCATCTGAGATGTGAGAAATTTAGGTTCGATTTCCAGTTGAAAAGGGATTCCTTCCCATTCATTAGACTTTGAATGACGGTACGAGTGCTAGTCTTTCGGGTGAGACAAAAATAAATAAATAAATAAATAAATAATAGGATGTGTTCGTTTTGGACTGATAACTGACAAACATTTAGCATTGTAGATTACTCTGGGAAAAAAACTGAAACTTTAACACAATGTATCGTGACCATTAGAAAATCCTGTTACTTTTTGTGTGTACCTACCTGTGATAGCAGGGACAGGATGTCCAAGTGTCACAGGCTGTAGAGACAGTGGACCAAGCCAAATGGGTCCCTGTTGGTCTTTCTGAAATGCCGTGTCGTTTTTTTTTACTGTTTCTAGAGTGTACGAATGCGTGACGTCAACTATTGACATCAGTAGCAAATAAACATGGCTGCTGAAGAAGGAGCATCAGAGCTCAAAAGCTACGAAAGCTAAAAAATGGTGTTCTCCTGTTTTTATTTGATCATATATAAATGAATAAAAGACAAATAAATAAGCAGACAAATAAATAATAAAACCTTAATTGCTGCATCCGAAGTCTCCATGTAGTGTGTTGTGGATGTTATTATTCATAGTCTGCACCTGAACATGAATCCCAGTCTCAGCGTAAACGTCACCATCATCATGTGCTTGCTATGGCGCTGGCGATCATGACCCTCCATATGAAACTATCCTTCGATAGGCTACCAAACTTCATCACGTTAATGATGCTAGACCAAGTAATTTGAAAGCAGTGTGTGTGTTTGTGTTTTGTTGTGTGTGGTGTTGTGTGTATGATGTGGTAGTTTGTGTAGTGTGTGAGTGTTGGGTGTGTGTGTGTGTGTGTGTGTGTGCGCGCCCGCGCATGTATGGACATTTGTGTTTTAAGATGCAGATCCATGTGTGTACGTTCATGGTATGTGCGTGCATAGGTACATACATCATGCATGCGTGCGTGCGTGCGTGCATAGTGCGTGCGCGTGTGTGTGTGTGTGTGTGTGTGTTATGTGACTTTGAAAGCGGTGTGTGTCAGCAAGTGATGTGTGCAGCATATTTATTCAGGGAAACGCGAATTTGTGAGGCATGTGCATGTGTGCAGAAACAAAGTAACAGAGGGAAGCTGTGTACTTGCACGTGCGTAGATGTATACATTTATTAGGAATTTGTTGGTATGTGTGACACACACACATTCTTCTTCTTCTTCACCGACACACTTGGAAGTTTTTGACGTGGTGTTAGCCCTGATGTGGTTCTAGTAGTCGGCTGGGCTATAAGCAATATGAACTTGAACACTTGGAAATAAAATCTCAAGGATGAAATAGGTTGTACTCTGTAAAAATCCACAGGCCTGTACAACTTCTCCTGCAGGCGTGGTGCCCACATCTCCTCCCTTTGCAACCGGTAGCTCTTGGGTCCTGGTGGATGTGTTCTGCCGTCTGGTCGCTTCTTCACATAGGCACCAGTGGGAAGATGGTACATACTGGAATCTGTTGTTCGTGTGGTGGTTCTATGTGTTGTGTACATTCAGCCAGCAGATGAAGGATAACGACTTGCTCTTGCCCGGGACGGCTGGTGGTTACTATACTGTCATGTTTCTTGGGCACGCTGAACTTGGATGTTGGTTTTCATCTCTGTGACGCTGATGTTGTTGTCTTTCTGTTTACACTTTACTCCCAGCTTCACCATTTTGTCTGCTTCTTCGTTTCCCTGTATACGATAGTGTGAGAGGCCACATAAACATAACTAACGCATGCTCACACACACACGCTCACACACACACACACACACATCTATACATTTTGTCTAAAACCACTGTAGTGAATCGACATTAAATCAAAGACCACCACCACCACACACACACACACACACACACACACACACACACCCACACACACACACCAAGAACACAAGTGTGAACATCCATATCAAGTTTTATTCCCTTAAAATGTTTCACACAAGTCCTAGGCACATAACTGCGGCTGCTGTTTTGCACGGTCCTCCCCACTGAAAAATATCAGACATGGCCTCCTTATCCTATATATCGGAGTCATGCCTATCTTTCCCACTCACATATCACTTAATCAGTCACATGCCCCGACACACTAAACACCCCACACCTGTCTGATACGACTGAACATCGGACAAACATCCTGAACATCGGACAAACATCCAAAACCCAATATGGCGCTGGACACAAACATCCAAGATCTGACATCAAACACATTTTCAAAACCGTGAAACTTCCATCAAGTGCTGATGGAGACTGTGTGATTCCTTTACTCCACAAACCCACTTATGATGTTTCCATGGGTCAGTGAAGACATTCCAAGATCGGTTTGAGGGAAACGATGACACTGGACAAACAACCTAGGCCTGACGTCCAATGCACGCTTGTGTCCATGCAACTTCATTGGAGACTAACGGAAACCATGCAATTGTCTGATTAACCCTATGACTCCCGCACCCTTTCCACCAGCAGCCTGCATTGTCAACCATAATCGCAAAGCATAAACATAACCTTTTGACTCCCTCACCCTATCCATCAGCTTCTTGCAGGAAGCTGGTGGATAGGGTGAGGAAGTCAAAAAGTTAAATTCTTGCAGTTGGTGGATAGGGTGCGGGAGTCAAAGGGTTAACGAAGTCACAAGGCCTCCATCGTCCGTCAATGAAATCCATGATTAATCTTACATTGGAAAACACTGACAAATATTCAAGATATCTCTTCGACACTGAAAACGGCGTGACAAATATCCTCGAGATATCCGTTTACCTCAGATGCATTTCCGAGACGATGGAACTTCGCTGTTAGCTCATGGAAACCGTGACTAAATCACAATGAATACATGACGTGTCCATAAGCCAACAATGAAGACCCTTTGGACGTCGACACAACCCCCCCAAAACCACTTTGATATCAGAGACGAATTCAAAAACAATTCTCTCAGACATGCGCATGACCACACGGAACGATCGACAAATGTCTGAAACCATTCACTACCAATATCCAATACGACATTGACATCAAACGCAAGTACACGTCTGACATCGTCAACACGTCCACGACACACGAGTCAGTGTCTGACACCAGTTGGGACTCGGATGCTTGTTCCATGTCCGTATCCCCTTGCCACCTCAGACACATATCACGGCTCAAGATTTAGCTGCAGCCAGAAGAAAACATGTAACGGTCATTATTGACCATCACCTACTCAGTACTCCTTTTGTCGTTTTTCAACCAACGATTTTTATCAAAACGCTGCACAAAATCACAGCTTGGTGAAATAAAAAGTGAAAAATGGAAAGAAAAAAAAGAAGAAAGAAAGAAAAAGAACAAATCTTTATTTTCAGAGGGTTGTGGCATAAGCACAATAAATAATGCCTTTCCACGTCCCCTTTGCCCACGGAGGGTCTACACTGGAGAACTGGGAGAGAAGAGTGGGAAATGAATGGGAAAAGAGTTGTGGAGAGGTACCGAGTAACAGCAAATTCAGAAATGGAAAGACATGTGACAGTCTGGGGAAAGACTCAAAGAAAGAATGAAAGAGAGAGAGAGAGAGAGAAGAGAGAGAGAGAGAGAGAGAGAGAGAGAGACAGACGGACAGAGATATACACGAGAGAGAGAGAGAGAGAGAGAAAGAGAGAGAGAGACAGACATAGATATGCACATCTGCAAACTGGGGGGGGGGGGGGGGAGAAGAAAACATCGAGTTATAAAAATGCAATTTTTTTTTACATAACTACTTAAGAATAAACTTTCTCTTTTCCACATAATACCAAAAACCATTTTATTGAAAATGCTGATCTTGAAATGCTGTCATGAAACCATTGTAAATATTCTCCTTTCTCTTAATGCTTTACCATTTACTCTTGCGCTCAAATCTGCAATCTTGCAGTTTTGGAAGTAAAACAATCATGACAAAAATAGAGCTAACTACCAGTCGCCATGGTGCAGTGGTGGTTAGCGCAACGGACTACCGACTGGAAGGCTGTGGGTTCGAATCCCCATCAGTCCCTTCAAAAATCGTCGTGGGATATTTCGGCTCTAACCAACTCCTACCCAGAGTTGAGCGTGCTATGGGCTCATTGGGAAGACTGGGACCACACACAGTCGAGTCTCATCCACTTCACGGATGCGTCATTGAGCATGTTGCTCAAACCTTCTGACCAGTATGGTAGGTGTCTGTATCTCTCAGACCTGGTTGACGGCACAATATATTATGAATAGCAAGCGTAGAGTACAGCCCTGTCATGCAGTCTCAATCCTAGAGGGAAAACTCCATAGCATCATGATTATCATCCTCATCAGCATCAGCATCATCGCAATGTAAAAAATGTGCCAGTTTCTGTGGCCATTAAGGTGGCGTAGAAAATAAGACCCCCCCCCCCCCCCCCAAAAAAAAAAAAAAAAAAAAAAAGAGCTAGCTACAACTCGTGAGAATAAAAGCATCTTTTATGAAATCTGTAGCCTACAATTTACTCTTGACACAATTAGCTCTGAATTCAACTCTGTATTCCTGCAGTTCTACAACTAAAGAATCATTAGAAGAACAAGAGCCTGGTATCTTGTTGCTGCAATGAAAAATGCACTTTTACAGACGACAGATCCCTGACAAGAGAACAAAGAGGACAACCACACATCATGTAAGTAAGTGAACATGTCAAGAGAATAAAGCCAAAAGTGGGTGGGAGTAAAAAATAAAAAAAAGACGAGTCAGAGAGAGAGAGAGAAGAGAGAAAGAGAGACAGTGTGGTGTGTGTCAGAGAAGAGCGAGAGAGAGAGTCAGACGAGAGAGGAGAGCGAGAGTGAGAGAAAGACTCACAGAGAGAGAGAGAGAGGGTGAGAGAGAGAGTGAGAGAGAGTGAGAGAGAGACTCAGAGAGACAGAGACAGAGAGAGAGAGAGAGAGAGAAAAATTTCAGACAAAAAAAGGGGAGAGAAGGAGAGTTTCTGATAAGAAGCCGAATAAAACAGTAAACAAGAGAAGAAAAAGATGAACAGATAGTTGAAATACAGATTTCTGCTTGAGAACACAAATCAATACTACTTAGTCTAGAAAGTTCAACCCCCCCCCCCCCCCAAAAAAAAAAAAAAAAATCCACAGTACAAGATATTCTCAGACAAAAGGGAGAAAGTAAAAAAAAAAAAAATGAATTAAAAAAAACCCCCACACATCAGAAGAGGGAATCAGGGAGGAAAAAACCCGGCGAACATCTGAAGACGGAACCAGTGGAAAAAGAAGACCATAAACAAATAAATACAGTGACGGTGAATGCTGAAAACACTGGACTACACAAGACCGTCTGAGGCAACTCCATCAAAGTAAAACGGTAGTTTACGCACGGACACAACAGAGTGGCATTCTTGTCGACATGGCCGTTTATATGCACACTTGCACAAAAATGTACATCCACTGTATATGTTATACATCATCATCATTATATATATATATATAGATAGCTCTATGATCACATTGCTGTACACTTTTCGTACATGTTCATATACACTTCATGTCACAGCTTAGATATACATGTTTGTAATCAGTGCCAAGAACACAATCATTCGTATTCCAAACATGCGTCATTGCAGTGCACACGCGCTTGTGCTCATGCAACCAGGCATACACCTGAAAACATGCACCCTGTCAGGCATCTAAACCGGCACACACACATACACGCACGCACACACACCTCACACACACGCGCATGCACACACACACAAATACACCTCACACACACACACACACCATGCACACGCACACACACACACACAAATACACCTCACACACGCATGCACACGCACACACACGCACATAAATGCACACAGCACTCACAAGTGGAACACAGTTCCTTCGATTATTGATCCAATACGTCTCATTTTTTCTCACATCCACAATGGCGTTGTATGCAATATATATACACCTCCATGAACGATACGACAAATTCTCTGTACATCTGATTCAACATCAAGGACAATCACCACTACTCAATGAAATCGCCAAAAAAGCACATGACATGTGTAATGCAAACTGCAATAATGAAAGTACACTTTCAAACGTATCGCAGTTTCTTAAAAATACGTTCTGATTTAAAACATAATAAAAGGAAGAAAGAAAAAAAAAAGAGACATGAATAAACAACAAAGAATTCGAAACATTCATCAAATCCTGAATTTCAACAAGGACCTGCTGACAATATGATGAGACTTGGCATGATTCAAAAAAACACATCCATACCTTCCGTACAAATCACACTAAGGCCCTTACGTTGCAAATCAAACCTAACCTGGAAACGCATGCACGGTCAAACCGACGACGAACGTCAGCTTCAAAGTCTACCTCTTCTGAGACGATCAGCAAGTAAAACGGTCTGTATTTCCCCAAAAAACAACATCATTATCAATGACATAAAAGCTGCAATATTATTACAATACTTTGAATATGTAACAATTGTCCTGAATAGCTTGAAGTCGAACAGAACCTTGTACAAAAAGTGATATGATCATCCGGTTGTAACAACAGTTTCTGAAAAGTCACAATATCAATGACACATCTTTCACACACATGTTTCCATGACATAATGCATTCACTGATTCCATTTCACTCTTTCCACAGAATCGTTTTCTTGGCACAACAGCACAACATCAGTTTCAAACAAACAGTTCAAAACTAGCTGTGAGGGAAAAATTAACCAATTCTAAGAAAACTCGCCATGTACATAAATCAAACACCACTTCTGACATCAAAATATCCACTTATGGGAACAAATGAACTGACTGCAGACTTTAAGTCCACGTAACCAGGTCATAGCAGGAGACTGAGACCTCTTTTGGTAACTTCAAGAAGATCCACTTGTGGAGCTTGAAGGCAGTCCCGTATTGGGAAGTTCAAGTTTTGCAGGCAGTTGAGGTCCCATACTGAAGAACCCACTACTTTTGGGGTAAACTTTTCAAAGCCAGGTCCTCTCGCTACTTTTGTGGTCAGCTTTTGAAGGGCATTCACCCACTATTTTGGGGTAAGCTTTTCAAGGGCAGGTTCTTTGCTACTTTTGGGGTAAACTTTTCAAGGGCAGATCCTCGGTAACTTTTGGGGTAGTAAGCTTTTCAAAGCGGCTTCGCAGTTTTTAACATCCCCACTATTTTGGGAGTAAGCTTTTCAATGGGCAGGTTTTTTGCGGGTAACTAGCTCCCTATTTTGGGGTAAGCTTTTCAAGGCAGTCTCGCTATTTTGTGTCGCTTTGAAGGCATCCCGCTATAACTTTTGAGGGTAACCTTTTCAAGGGCAGGTCCCCGCTAAATTTGGGGGGGTAAGAGCTTTTCAAGGGCAGTTCTTCGCTACTTTGGTAATTTTAAGGGCGTCCACTTGGGTAAGCTTTTCAAGGCAGTCTCTGCTATTTGGGGGGTAACTTCAAGGCAGGTTCTTCGTCTTTGGTAAACTTTCAAGGAGGTCCCGCAATTTGGGTACTTTCAGGCAGTCCCGTATTGGGGGGGTAATTTTTCAAGGCAGGTTCTCGCTCTTGGGTAAACTTCAAGCCCCTGTACTTTGGGGTAAACTTCTGAAGGGTTGGTACCCCCACTACTTTTGGGGTAAACTTTTCAAGGGCAAGTTCCCCATACTTTTGGGGGTAAACTTTTCAAGGGCAGGTCTACAAGGGCAGGTCCCTTCTACTTTGGGGGTAAACTTTTCAAGGGCAGGTCTCTTGCTACTTTTGGGGTAAACATTTCAAGGCAGGTCCCCAGCTACTTTTGAGGAAAACTTTACAAGGGCAGGTACTTCACTATTTTATCCCTCCAACCCAGACTGGGTCTTGTATCCAGTCACAGCTGGTAAGACGCACTGCCACTTGCTACAAGCAGTTTTCATGAACCTGAACTAAACCCACACAGTTATACTGGAAAGACGACAAGAGCTATATCGCTACACCATCCAGAGGACTGCAAAAAATTCCCAGATCCCAGATGAAGGGATTCGTGCCATCAAAATACATCCAACCACAATGAGACAAAATGGCAACATACACTCCAACTCCAAGACAAAACGATACACATACACTCCGAGACCAAACGATACCCATACACTTTCATAACTTTCAGTCCCTCATCCTATCCACCACTTCCTGCAAGAATTAACAATTGTCTGCGGCGACTGCAGTGGGGGAAAAAGTTAAGAACACACAGAACAGAAACAGCCTGACAGGAAGTGCAGTGCATGTATGTCAATGACTATTAAAACGTCCAGTCTTAAAAAAGTGGAAAAACTGGACAAAATGTAAAGGAGAAGGCAAAATACATGTCGGAATTAGAAAGCAGTTATTGTAAAGTTGCAGTAAACTGTCCAGTACCAGCACAAAAAAAAAAAAAAAAAAAGCCCAGGGGAGAAGGGGAGGGCCGCAATTTAGGGGTCAGAAATGGGAACTAAATATTCTTGAAGATAAGCTGAGGACAGAGAGGGTGGGACATATGCCTGCAGTGACAAGGGATAGGTTCGTATGGAGGGCCATGATTGCCAACGCCATGTGGCAGGGCAAATGATGAAGTATCCAACAAGAACACTTTTGATCGAATCAAAGCTTTTCAATGTGGGTCTGCTGCCGTGTGGGTTTTTTCCCCAATCATATTTTCACTAAATTTATGATCAAAATGTCATACTAACCGAAAATCTGTTGGCCTATCTCAATGTCCTTGTCCGGTACTGGTACTGATAATCCACGCTCACCACTTCTTGTCAGTGAGGAAATCTTCAGTCCTGTGTAACTGATCAATTTTGAAGTGAAATATATTAAAATGACTTACTTCTGCGCTACAATGCAACATCTCACATGTACAGGTTTCAGTAGTATTCTTAAATTCTGTCGAGCTTTGTACGATACCAAAGACAAAGGGAAGAAACTGTGAGAGGTGGAAATGGAAAGATACACCCCCCCCCCCCTCAGTACCATGAGGTGCATAATGGTCAAGCCCCTCTCGTGCCATCCTTGTGTGAATGTAGTCTATACAAGAGCTCCATTAGCAGGAGAGACTGTTTTTTTCTTTGCACAGGATCAAAGCCGCGACCACTTGCCCTCAGTGAAATGAACCACAAATGCATACATGCTGGCCAGAAACTGAACAAAAATTAACCTCGCACTATCAGGTCGACATCTGTTTCTCCCACAACCATTTCATAATTCAAAACTTTCCACTGATTTGCTGATTTACACTACGAGAGACATGGGCACTGATATTACCTAATTCCTGAAGAGCTTCTACACGAAATTGTCTCCGCAATACAAACAAAAATTATTAATTCAATAAATTATAACAGTTTGGTAGCCAACCATCTACTCAATACAAACAAAAATTATGAAATAAATAAATAAAACAGCATGGCAGACCGTGCACGCAAATGGGCTTTTACATTTTATTTTAAGCGAAATATAACGTAACAATCTGACATCAATTATTAAACAATATTTCCAAACAACAATCCCACTTCCCAAAATCTACTTACACAAAACGCATAAAAAAAACCTGTCATATTTTTACTTTCACAACAACAGTTTACTTTCAAACAAGACATGACCAATCTCACATCCAGACAAACACAACTGAACACACCATTGCATGTATTAATGTAATAAATCGGCACAGTTCATTTCTGTATCTCGCACTTTCAGTTATCGTAACAAACAGTCTTCATTGCCACATCACTTTCATCGAAATATTGGCACAAACATACACAAAATGAATGAACACATGAAGAAAGAAAACAGATTAAGTATCAATAAATAAAAAATTGAGATAAAAGAAAAAAGAAACATGAAAGCAGGGGGATTCTTTCCCCTACCAAAATCACTGAAGTCCACCAATGTTTTGTGTTGTAAATTAGAAACAACAGGTGAATCTTGCCTACGGGAAAAAAAAAATTTCATCTGGCGTTCATATTACGAAGAAGAAAGTCAACACAAAGTCCTTCACAGATATATTTAGTAAAATATACCCATAAATCCCTGCGAGAAATGGCCAAAGTGGTGGCCCAGGCCGACCTGAATAAACGGTTTCGAGAAACAATGTTTTATACAGGCACCACGGTGCAGCCATGATTTTTTTTTTTTTTGATATCGTTCACAACTCAAGCTCACCCACTACTGTTCCAGGTCCATGTGCACCAAATTCTTGTATACCGATGCTCGCACACTGACTGATCCAAGTCCACATGCACCAGATAAGTTCTTGAGTACCAGAAGTCCTGATCAAGTCCTTGTGTATCAAAACAAGTCCTTGTATATCAAACAAAGTTTCAGTGAACAATCTTCCCATCATCTGCGTGTACCACAGGCTGTGCTTCCAGGTTCTAGCGCACCAAATATCATATTAATGTACTGAACCTGGGTCCTTGCGCACCAAAAAACGCTTAATCACTCAAATCTTTGTGCGCCAGGAAGTCCTCATGCACCAAGCATGCACTTATCCATTCAAGTCCTCATGCACCTGACAGAAGTCGATACTCTGAAGAAATTGTTTTGACCATACACCAAGTTTTGCAGTGCACCATTGTCTAGCTATTAACCCTTCGACTCCTTCACCTTATCCACCAGCTTTCTGCAGGAGCATGATGGACAGGGTGAGGGAATGAAAGGGTCAAGGTCTGAAAAAGGCCTTCACAAAACAGGGCAAGATGTGTACTGCTGTACCTCTCAGTACTCATTGTCTTACGCCATGCTCAACGTCCATTAACATACAAAACACCGAACTGAAGGCGTGCAGTTTCAAAATGCATGCAAATTTCAAAACCTTTGATTTCAAATACACTGGAAGAAAAAGAAATCTTATAACAGGAAGGGGAGGGGGGAGGGGTAAGAAAACTGGAGATAAACAAGGGTGTGCGAGGTGAAGGCCGCAAAATTACAACGTACGGCAAAAGTTCAAATCAAATCTCGATAATACTCGAAAAAGACAGGGTAACATTACGACAGATAAGCTGATTGTTGTCAGTGGTTATGGCGTTGGTTCAATCTGCCTGAACACATTTAAACAAACAACAAGTGATAAAAACCACCAAAGGAGAGGAGCGCCCGTTTCAGTATAAAATCAAAACAGAACTAATTTCTTTTCTTTCTTTCTTTTTTTTTTTCTTCTGTAGTGCATTCATTAAATGTGAAGTATGTGTATTGTGCATGGATGGATTTTTTCGGGGGGCGGGGGGGGGGGGGAGGGGGAGGGGGGTGAGATCTAATCCTTTATCTCCTGCACGCTATCCACCAACTGTAAAAATTTAACCTTTTGACTCCCACACCCTATCCACCAGCTTGTTGCAGGAAGCTGGTGGTTAGGTTGAGGAAGTCAAAGGGTCAAGATTTTGCTTTGACAGTATGGCTGACAAGGCAGGGTGCTGGTGGACAGGGTGTGGGAGTCAAAGGGTTAAGTTTGTTGTTTCTTTTCAGTGTTTGAACGATGACTACTATGTCATTTTTCAGTGAAAATAAAAGTTGACGCCAGTTCTTACATTTTTTATTCAAAGTGCTGTCTGATATAGTTCTATTTCAATTTTCAATGACATATCACTTTTCACAGAGGAAAAATAATACATCTATAAAAAAAAAAAAAGTAGAGCTTTTCATTTCCTCTTTCTACCAAACTACCAGCCAGCACGAGTCTTGTGGGGAGGGTAAGAAATCAAATTCCCTAAATACTGTGCACATTTCAGCTAGGTAACTGAAGCAATACTGTACAGGTTTTCTCTTGTAAACCATGCTCAAGTCACTTCAAGCAACACACTGCTACTCTGCCCTGAGAGAGAGTGTGTGTGTGTGTGTGTGTGTGTGTGTGTGTGTGTGTGTGTGTGTGTGTGTGTGTGTGTGTGTGTGTGTGTGTGTGTTTGTGTATGAGAGAGACTTATCATTTATTATCATGTGTAAATATACATTTAAAGTATAAAGTACAAAGTGAGTTAATTTAAGTCAGCTACATTCTTTTCTATTTTTTTCAAATATGACTTGAAACTGAAAACTGAAATACAGCATGTGAGTAAGTAGCAGAAAAATGTATATTGTGCAGTTTCAGCAGTCTCAGTTCATTGTCAACTTCTTTACAATGCGCCTCCTTTCAAAACTCCCTTCCAGCCGAATCCAACAGACAAACCATATAATTTCCAATCCACAGGTCTGGGTAGCCTACCTCCTGCCTGGCTGGCAAAGGGTGGAGATTTTTCTTATTTTTCTTATCTCCTGGGTCAACATGTCATATGTGCAAGCCTGTTAGTGCCTAAACCTTCATCCCAGTGTACATGCATACATATGCACACAGAACGCCAAATATTCACCAACTGCAAAGACGTGACCTTTTGACTCCCTCACCCCTTTCTGCAGGAAGCTGGTGGTCAGGGTGAGGAAGTCGAAGGGTCAAGTTTTTCGCTTTGATAGTATGGCCAACAAGGCGCTGGTGGAACAAGTGTGGGAGTCAAAGGGTTAAGTTTGTTGGTTCCCTCACACCCCCCACCCCCAGTGTGTGAACGATGACTTCATGTATTGGAACAAGTGTGGGAGTCAAAGGGTTACGTTTGCTGGTTTTTTCCCAGTGTGTGAACGATGACTATTATGTCATGTAGTGGAACAAGTGCAGGAGTCAAACAGTTACGCTTGCTGTTTTTTTCCAAAGAGTGAACAATGACTGCTATGTGATTTCTCAAGGAGAATAAAGCTGACATGAACTTGATTAGCCTTTTTATTCGCATGTTCAAGGTCCTGCAAGTCATGCTGGTGTCCAATGGCTTATGGAAACATGAAAACCCCGCCGTGCACAACAGCAAAGACCACACAGCAAGAGAACACCGGCAAAAACAATGCCCATAAACACACCTGTCGGCAAAAACAACGCGCATAAACACACCTGTCCACAAAAACAATGTGCATAAACCCCATCTGTGGGCAAAAACAATGTGCATTTAAACACGTCTGAGAAATGTTGGAATGCTTGTAAAAAAAGGTTTAATTTTCTAATCCCTTCCTTCTCATCCATCACAGGAAATAAACTGTCTTTCAAAAAATAAGTCATTTGACAAAACATGGAGTCTGTTTGAATGTTTCATATCCTCTATTAGAAGGATTATAATCATATTCCATGTGTACAAAGAGACTGCGAGTGCATGCATGTGTGAGTGTGTGCGTGCGTGTGTGTATGGACAAGTACAAAATACTGTATTGTATGCACATGGTCGTACATATATAAAAGACTGTGTATGCGTGTGTTGCGTTAACGTGTGTATATTACATGTATTGGGAGAGTGTGTGAAGATACATTCAACCTGTCGCAGAAGGTAGCCAGTGTATTACCATAGTTCTAACCTAGGAGATTGAGGTAGTCATGACAAAATTACCAGGTAGCCTGTTTTTTTGTCTTTTTTGAATCAGAAATAAAGGATCAATATGTGCTGAATGTACACACCACATCTGAACAATAAAGACAGCATATGTGTAATAATAATATATGCCACCAACAAGGCTGAAAACTGTGCATCACTTGTGACATACATCAAAGTGCAAAATTTTGCAACATGCAGTAAAATGAGTAACTCTCCATTACTCACCTCACTCAAACTGCTACAAGTCAATGACATTGATCACTGCTAAGATTTTATGACAGGACTTAGATTTCAAGGCCAAGTTTCAAATAAACATTCACACAAAAATGAAACATTTCACATAATTAATAGAAGTAATTCATTGTGTTACTGTGCACACACTTTTTCCTCATAAAATGACAAATGATCCGTAATACATTTTCAAACTAAAACAGTGCTTTTTAAGCAATCTGACCAGCAAACCCCAGCCCTGCCTTACTCTTTGACAATGCTGTAACAATCAGAGGACAACATGTTAACCCTCTGACTCCCACACCCTGTCCACTAGCATCCTGCATTGTCAACCATGCTAGTAAAACAAAAACTTAACCCTTTTGACTCCCTCACCCTATCCATCAGCTTCCTGCAGGAAGCTGGTGGATAGGGTGAGGGAGTCAAAAGGGTTAAGTTTTTGCAGTTGGTAGACAGAATATGGCAGTCAAAGGGTTAAAAATCAGAATTCCCTGGCAACAATGGAACACTGTCACTGATGGTTTTCGCCAATATTTCACGATGAATGTATGATTTAGTCATTGTTATTGTTATTGTTGTTTAAACCCAGCCGACTGTGTAGAGCCATATCAGGGCTATAACAGCTTCAAAACATATAACTTCAACAGGAAAAAAAAAAGAGATAATTAAGTACACATATCAATGTATTCGCACACATAATCTAAGGACATGCCCCCCGCTCTGACCACTCAGTCCAATTTATCGCACAGGGGATTTAAAAAACACACCAGAATACAAATTTACGCATACCTAAGGACAACAAAACATATACAAAAATGGGCATAAATTACTTAAAACTGCTTCGGCATATCTCACCTCCCTAGAGCCAGAAATGCACTAAATACATGTACCCAATTATCAATCCCAAGAAAAAATACGTACAACTTTATCGAACACATACAGGCGAATGGACCAGCAAGGCAGAAAATTTATTTGTAGAAATGACAGAAAGCAAAGGAGCTAGGCAGAAAAAAAGAGTGACAGAAAAGAGGAAATTTCTAGCACACACTTTCCAGAAAGTGGGGATACTATCTGTACTGAAAGAGCCCCCGGCATCCCCACAGGTGTGATGTATTTAGTCAAAGGGAAACAAGTGTGGTATGACTAGAAAGCTAACCTTAACAAGCTTTGGCTTGGTTAGTTCCTTTCGATATTTTCAAATCTAAGCTTTGTGAAGCATTTTTCTCCAGCCACTGAGTTTTGCCTGAAGTGCACACTTTGCCTGTAAGCAACACAGCTGCGCCCCAAGTAACACGTTTTACCATCTCATCATACCTCCGTGTAATAACCCAACTCCATTATATCTACATTAGAATACAAATGTCAAAAACAGTGAAACGTGAATTATTGCATCTGTTGAAAGGGTTGATGTGCAGCATCTGTATAGAAAAAAAGACAACAAACTTGTTCTCCAGAGCTGACTGTATACATACCACAGTCAACCCTCAATGTCAGTGCAACTTCTGTTATGTAGGCTACAGTCACATTATGTTTATTTCAAACTACGATCAATCTCCTGCATGAGTACATCAATTGTTTCACTTTCATGTTATAATTATTCTAAAAGATGAAAGATGAAAGGAACGCTGAAGTTTTCATATATATATATATATATATATATCTATATCTATAAACAGATATGTAAATGTATAATTCTGGGTTGGTTTTTGTTTGTTTGCTGTAATGGCTATCATGTGTGACTGAAGTATCAAGACCTAAAAGAGTTAAAAGAAAGTCTTCCATGTAAATTTTGAAAACACAGAACTTTTCTAGGTTTCTATCATCAATATCACGCAAACTATATGACCGAAGGACAGCAGCCATCTTGTAGATTTGTAACCGTGCCCCTTGTGCTGCGTTGATTCATTTAAAGGGGGAAAAAAGACAATATGTGACATGTTTTCATAAAATCACCAATAAGTTACAGTTTGCACAATGTTTAGGTTTACAGACCTGGAAATAAGTATAGACTCTACCATTTATAATGATACCAATTTTATTTCTCTTCTGTAAACAGTGATGAAAATTTTACAGTGTGTAACCTTAGAACTGACCATTCTGAGAAAATAAGCATCAAAAGATTTGCCTTGATTTAAAAAGTCCTTAGCAACAGGTCTTTCTCTAAACAGAACTTATAAAAATACGTAATCAGATAAAAGATACCAAATGATTTGCAATGCTATCAAATGATTTGCGATGTCCACGCACTAAATCAACTTTGGAGACCTCTGTTGATTTCTTTTTTATATTTCAACTATCAAAACCGTATGACTGCAGGCATAAAAAGTAGCAATGTAAGCACTCAAATAATTAAAATTTTTTTTTTATACATTTCATTTAAAGAAATGAACGGGAAATGACAAAACATGTAGTTATGCACCTAAAACTGCAAAAATCCCAATTATCACTGGCCCCTGATCATCTGTCTAGGACTGTGATTCAACTTGGCCTGTGCAATTTGCAGGCCTCCAAACAGCAAATGAAAAAATGTCTGAAAATCTAGATGAGTCTGGGGAATGCTCCCCCAGAAAATATTTTTGAACACAGATACAAAATAGTGCAATCTGACGCTATCTGGCACAACTTTGGGCTTGCTTATGATCCTATGTATTGAAGCAAATAACTTATATACACACTGGTGTCAGATTTCAAGACAAATAATCAGATGTATATTTTTCTAATGTATGCTCCAACAAACATTAAGTAACAAACTAGACTGAACATCTGTGTGGTTCTTTGCAGTTTTTACCTTGTCTGCTATTTCTTTAGCCAGAAATGGTCTGAAAGTCTGTGGATGCCTGTTTGACTATAGTAAATTGACTTTGCAGTGGCACAAGACATAGTAGGCTATGCCAGCCTCTGCTATTTTTGAAAGCCATGTGCTCATTTCCACGATGCTGATTTTTCGTGAAACTCACTCCCAACACCACTTATTTTTTGCAGTTTGTCAAACGTTTCTGCTGTGGTAGACCACCTCTCCTGAATATCAGCTCGAGACATGGTCACACTCCTCAAAAGTTATGTAATCAGCTCCAAGGACAAGCTGAGCTTGACAAAGATACACCAGAAGTGATTTTAGCAGAAACTGATAACGGATTTATCCCCCTTCCCAAAGTTTCGACGTCAGCTACGAGAGATTGACAGTCTGACAAACAGCCTATTTTTTCACTGAAGGAAAAAATATGTTGATTTTTTTTTCTCAGAAAGCACATTTTTCCCTTGAAAGCAGCCTGTAGATTTTCTCGGATTTCCGAGAACAATTGGAAAATTGGGAGCCCTGAACTTATCAGTGATTTCATCTGCATAGGTCACATACAGCTTGACTATCTTGGGTCTCTTTATATGCTGAAAGCAAGGAAGCAAAAAACCTGAGAAGGATCTATTTACTTGTTCCAGAGTTATCGTGATAAAACCGTCCCCTCCCCTTCCTCAGACAAAATGAAAACCATTCACTGATTTTGTGTGACAAAAGGGCAAGAACAGACTGGCAACTTGGCGTTCAAGAATCCACTGGCAATTCAAGTTCAGAGTCCATATCCTCTCTCTTTCACCACCATTCTCATGTTTTTCTGTCACAATCCGTGTCCTTTCTCTTTTCACACCATTTTCATCTATTTTTCTGTTTCATGTGTCGATAAAAGAGCTCAGTCTGTTCAGCTTTGTTTTGTGGAAAGACAAACAAACCAGTTATATTGGAAAAATGTGACAAGACTGGAAATCTTGTGAAGTCCAGTGTTTTGTTGTTGTTCAGCCAATCTATCTGCAGAAAACTGATGGGTAGGCTGCAAAGGGTTAACCACTGGGTAGGCTACAAAGGGTTAATCAATCTGCTGTCATCTCAAGTCTATCACAGCTTTTGTCTGTTTCACCAAAAACAAACAAACAAACAAACAAAAAGTATCAGTTCCAAAGGACAGATCATGAACCCTGTCTATTTAGCAGATGGGGAAACAGGCTGGAAATTGGGTTGACTGTGTAGTGGCATGAGGTTTTGTGTTTGTTATTGTTGTTGTCGCATTCTCTTGTTTTCTGACTTAAGGTCACAGTTCTGATCTTTTTGTCAAGAGAAAAACACACATTTGCCGCCTGTTCTCTCAACCACTGGCACCTCCCAAGGTTTCTTCTTCTTCTTCTTTTTTTCTTCTTTTTTTTTTCTTTTTGTATACCACAATCCCAATCTGATTCCAGTCTGTTTCTGTGTTCTGTTAGTTGTTAGCACACAGAGCAGAGTCCATTCTCTCTGGGCTGATGGCACTCTCCTGTGTCTTTCACAATTCTGCATCCCAAATCCTGTTCCCTGCTGCCGTACATCTCGCGCAAAGTACAAACATTTGGCGAAGTGGCGATCGCCCCCTCCTTCCTTCACAACGCCTACAGTCCTTCCTTCACAACGCCTACAGTCCAGCTGAAATTCTGTCTGCTGCTGTCTTGTGTCAAAGCTTAAGCCTGCACATGCAGGGCACAACAGTGACAACAGCAGCTGGTGGTTGCTGCCCTGAAGCTTCAAGTCCAGTGCCAGTTCCATTCCCTGTTGTCATGTATTCCCCAATCATCATGAATTTGTAACTCCACTCCCACCTGAATTCCTGGCTTATCAGACCCACGTTAAGTGCAGCATTTTGGTAGGATGGGTCTGGCTTGGGGACTGCTACTCCTTTGACACACATGGATGCTTAAAAGCATCCTTTTTTCCCCCTCGACTTTCTAGAAAAGTTCTTGTCAATTATGACTCTCTCTTCCTCCTGGCTCTTCTTTACTTGCTTTCACACTCTGCATGAGTGGAGCAGTGTACATCCCCAGTCTGTACTTCCTGGCTTATCAGACCCACACAACACAGCATTTGGTACTATGGGTCTGGATTGGAGACTGCTACTCCTTCCACATGCAAACGGATGCTTTAAAAGCATTTTTTTCCCTCGACCTTCTAGAAAGTTCTTGTCAATTACGACTCTCTCTTCCTCCTGGCTCTTCTTTACTTACGTTCACACTCTGCATGAGTGGAGCAGCGTACATCCCCAGTCTGTACTTAACCAAGCATCCTCTTCTCTCAATCTTCCGTAACACTCCTTCCACATGCATGGACACTTAAAAGCATCCTTTTTTCCTCGTCCTTCTAGAAAGTTCTCTTCGATTACGACTCTCCCTTCTCTACTTGCCTCCACACTCTGCATAAGTGGAGCAGCATACATTCCTAGTGTGCACTAAACCCAGTCTCCTCTTCTCTTAATCTTCCATAACATTCTTGTCAACCAACCATCCTGCGCGTTCCAACCAATCTCAACAGCCCAGCAGGGTCTGATCGATCACAATTCTCTTATCCCAACTCCCAAGGACTACTCCCACCTCTCCTCCTACTTTCTTCGCGAGTGCAACATCTCCGTGAGGAGGGTTTGGTCCGGGACCTGGTTGTTCATGTGCTTGGCATAGAGGAAGTCTTCCACCTTTAAACTGATGACACGGATCTCTGGCAAACGCAGCAAGATTTGGCTGAACTTGTCCTTGATGGTGGGGTAAAAGGACTGGCAGTACTCGATCAGGGCCTGGTTCACCTTCTCCTGGCTCTCTCTCACGAAGTGATGGTTGTCCAGCCCTGAGGTGTCTGGGGAGGACGAAACAAAGACACAGAAATACCACCGTTAAAATCGTTTCCAATCCTCAACTTAATTAACCCTTTGACTCCCGCACCCTGTCCACCAACTGCAAAAACTAAACTCTTTGACTCCTTCACCCTATCTACCAGCTGGTATAAAGGGTGAGGGAGTCAAAGGGTTAAGTTTTTGCTCTGATAGCATGGTTGACAATGCAAGGTGCTGTGGACAGGATGCGGGAGTCAAAGGGTTAAAATGGAAAAAAAACAAAACAAAACAACAACAAAAACAACAGTTTTTGCTTTATTGTTCATGTCTTAACAAAAAGAAAAAAGACACAGAAATACTACCGTTAAAATCGTTTCCAATCCTCAATTTAATTAAAATAAAAACAAAAACAAAACAAAACAAAAACTTTTTGCTTTATTGTTCATGTCTTTATAAAAGAAAAGACAGAAATATTACTGTTAACATCGTTTCAAATCCTCAATTAAATTGAAAAACAAAACAAAACAAAACAAAACAAAACAAAAACAAAAAAAACCCTTTCAGCTCTAATGTTCGTGTCTTTATCAAAATATTCAAATGTCAGCATTGAGTGCGTGTGTAAAAAAAAAAAAAACATACAAAATTTAAAAAAAACAGGTGCTATTGCCAGAATGCTGGACTCCCAATCAGAATATCTGAATTTGACCATGCCTAGATATCATCATCTGGTAGATGAAGGGTGCAGATTTTCCATCAATATATGCGCAGACTGTAACACGTGTGTACGCACCAGAAACATCAATACGCATGTTAACAATCCTGTAAACAAAGTCAGCGTACAGTGAAACATGAAAATATCCACCCTATACACTCACAAAGATGCACGACTTGCCGACATGGACAAATCCCTCACTGAAGATGGAGTATGCGGACTACGCAGTGACAAAATGCATGCACAGTATGAGCAAAACAACCAGAACAACATTCACACTTATTTTCCCCACCCCAAAAAAAAAAGCTAACAAAAACAAAACAAAAACCCACAAAGCAAAATCTATGTGGTTTTTCTAAGTGCTTTAGTGGACACTTCATGTGAATCATCATCATGGCACTGGCAATCATGGCCCTCAATGGGAACGTCAAAGTGAAATAAAGATAAGCAAGTTGGCCCTCAATGGGAATGTAAAAGTGAAATAAAGATAAGCAAGTGGCCCTCAATGGGAACGTGAAAGTGAAAAAAGATAAGCAAGTCGGCCCTCAATGGGAATGTAAAAGTGAAACAAATATAAGCAAGTCAGCCCTTAATGGGAATGTAAAAGTGAAAAAAGATAAGCAAGTTGGCCCTCAATGGGAATGTAAAAGTGAAACAAAGATAAGCAAGTTGGCCCTCAATGGGAATGTAAAAGTGAAACAAAGATAAGCAAGTCGGCCCTCAATGGGAATGTAAAAGTGAAAAAAGATAAGCAAGTCAGCCCTCAATGGGAATGTAAAAGTGAAACAAGATAAGCAAGTTGGCCCTCAATGGGAATGTAAAAGTGAAAAAAGATAAGCAGTCAGCCCTCAATGGGAATGTAAAAGTGAAAAAAGATAAGCAAGTTGGCCCTCAATGGGAATGTAAAAGTGAAACAAAGATAAGCAAGTTGGCCCTCAATGGGAATGTAAAAGTGAAATAAAGATAAGCAAGTTGGCCCTCAATGGGAATGTAAGTGAAACAAAGATAAGCAAGTTGGCCTCAATGGAATGTAAAAGTGAAACAAAGATAAGCAAGTTGGCCCTCAATGGGAATGTAAAAGTGAAACAAAGATAAGCAAGTCAGCCCTCAATGGGAATGTAAAAGTGAAATAAAGATAAGCAAGTTGGCCCTCAATGGGAATGTAAAAGTGAAACAAAGATAAGCAAGTCAGCCCTCAATGGGAATGTAAAAGTGAAATAAAGATAAGCAAGTCAGCCCTCAATGGGAATGTAAAAGTGAAACAAAGATAAGCAAGTTGGCCCTCAATGGGAATGTAAAAGTGAAACAAAGATAAGCAAGTTGGCCCTCAATGGGAATGTAAAAGTGAAACAAAGATAAGCAAGTTGGCCCTCAATGGGAATGTAAAAGTGAAACAAAGATAAGCAAGTCAGCCCTCAATGGGAATGTAAAAGTGAAACAAAGATAAGCAAGTCAGCCCTCAATGGGAATGTAAAAGTGAAACAAAGATAAGCAAATTGGCCCTCAATGGGAATGTAAAAGTGAAACAAAGATAAGCAAGTTGGCCCTCAATGGGAATGTAAAAGTGAAATAAAGATAAGCAGGTTGGCCCTCAATGGGAATGTGAACGTGAAATAAAGATAAGCAGTTGGCCCTCAATGGGAATGTAAAAGTGAAATAAAGATAAGCAAGTTGGCCCTCAATGGGAATGTAAAAGTGAAACAAAGATAAGCAAGTTGGCCCTCAATGGGAATGTGAACGTGAAATAAAGATAAGCAAGTTGGCCCTCAATGGGAATGTGAAATAAAGATAAGCAAGTTGGCCCTCAATGGGAATGTGAAATAAAGATAAGCAAGTCCAAAACAGTCTTCACGGCACTGACCTAGGTTGAAAAGGATGAAGAACTTTAGGCACTATATTTGTTAAAAGCCAAGCCTATGGTCCTAGCCCTTCTTGATTTAAATAATCATTGTTATTGTTGTTTAAAGCCCAGCTGACTGCATGGAGCCATATCAGGGCAATTAACCGTTTCAAAACATACAAAACTTCAACAGGAAAAAAAAAAAGAAAAGAAAAAAAATTAAGTACACATGTCAATGTATTCGCGCATATAATCTTAAGACATGCCCCTGGCGTTGACTACTCTGCCCAATTTATCGTACAGGGGATTTAAAATACAAACCTGCATATAAAAGTAAGCATACCTAAGGACACCAAAACATAAAAACGTGCATGAAGTACCTAAAATTGATTCAGCATATCTCACCTCCCTACAGCCAAAAATGCACTTAATACATGTACCCAATTTATCAATCCTAAGAAAGAGTACGCAAGACTTTATCGAACACATACAGAAGAATGGACCAGCAAGGCAGAAAATGAAGGAAGAAACGACAGAAAGCAAAAGAACAAGGCAGAAATAAAGAGAGTGACAGAAAAGAGGAAATTTCTAGCACAGAATTTCCAGAAAGTGGGGACACTATAAAGCGGGAAAATGGTACGAAGAAATGACAGAAAGCAAAAGAACAAGGCAGAAACAAAGACGACATTTCTAGCACAGAATTTCCAGGAGGTGGGGATACTATTTATACTGAAAGAGCCCCCAGCATCCCCACAGGGGAGAATAACTGTGAATAAGTAGGGCCGGCACTCACCTGGGTTGAGGAGGATGAGGAACTTAAGGCACTTGTACTCATTATAATCAAGTTTCAGTTCCCGCGCCTTCTTGATCAGCTCAGACAGTTGTACTCGTACCTCCATCAGATCCAGCTTGTCCAGCGTCTCGAAGTTCAACCGTGAGCCATTCGACTAGAAAAAAAAAATGGGTGGAGGTGGGGGGTGGGGTGGGGGGGAGGGGAGCCAATGATGAACTCAGTGAAGAAATCGTGTACATATATATGGAACATAAAAACCAAGATAAACTGGTACCTAATTTGAATAGCTACACAGAAGGATGGTGCGATTTCAATAGCATCACCCCAATTCTAATTTAAATTTGTAACTATAGTAAGCTACGCACAAAAAGTTAAGGATCACTATGAGAAAACAGGTGCGTAATAAACTCAGTTCGCTACTGTTATTTATTTCTCATTCCAGCCAAATTGTTATGAATTCTTGTTCAGCTGTAAGTGGGCGATGTTGTGTTAGTGCGAAAATTGCACGGGATTCTCTACTACTGAGCTTGGCCGCAAACGGAAAAGCGGAAACTTGCGAAAAAGGACCTTGTTTTGGACCGGTCTGCCTGAACACATTGCACAAGCCAGATGGAAAAACCATTATGCACGTGCAAGCACTGCTGTTTATGTGTGAGATGCTGTCTCTTGCTTGGCTTTATAAGAAGACATTCCACCAGTAGTAGGCCTGATCTGACAATGCCTCCACGACGAAAATTGAGCGAGTTTGAGAGGGGACGAGCTGTTGCATGGTTCCAAGATGGTGTTCCCAAGCGAGAAGTGGCCAGGCGACTTCAGGTGTCCATCTCGGTCATTGTCAGACTGATTCAACGCTTCACAGTCACTGGGAGGGTCCATGAAAGACGCAGATCTGGTCGACCGAAGAAGACAAACCCAGGTGAAGATCGTCTCATTGAACGACAAGCCCTGCAGACAAGAACAGCCTCTTCCAGCATCATTCGAAGGCAGCTGAGGATGGCTACTAACATCAACATCAGCCAGCAGACCATACGGAACCGCCTTCATGGGTTTAACCTCCGTTCTCGTCGCCCAGCTGTACGGCCACGCTTAACTCCAGCCCATAGGGCAGCACGCCGCGCCTTCTGCAGACGTCACGTGAGGTGGACACGTCAGCAATGGTCCCAGGTCCTGTTCAGTGATGAATCACGCTTCACCATGAACCACAACGACGGCCAACTGAGGGTCTGGAGGCGCCCAGGGCAACGCTTTATTGACACCACTGTCCAAGAAAAGGTGGCCTTTGGTGGAGGTTCTGTAATGGTCTGGGGGGCCTTCAGCCTTCACCACAGAACACCCTTGTATCATGTACAGGGTAACCTGACTGGCCTCCGATACCGGGATGAGATCCTTCGACCGTTGGCTGTGCCTACACTGCAGCAGATTGGACCGACGGCTGTCTACCAGGATGACAACGCTCGCCCCCACAGGGCAAGGATGGTCAACGACTTCCTGCAGCAGTCTGGAGTCAACAGAATGGAGTGGCCAGCATGCAGTCCCGATATCAACCCGATTGAGAACCTCTGGGATGAGCTGGATCGCAAAGTGAGGAGCAACCACCCCCCTCCCAGGGATGCCCAACACCTCTACCAGATGCTGAAGGCTGAGTGGCAGGCGCTTCCACAGAGGATCTTCACCAACCTGGTCAACTCGATGAGGACTCGCTGCGTCGAGTGCCAGAACAGTCATGGCGGTTACACGCATTACTGAACTTTTGGGAGCATCAGAATGCCCTGTCTTGTGATTTCAATGACTTTGGGAAATCAAATTTCGATACGTACCCACTTTGATCAAATGTACACACCAAACGATTGCTCGAAATTGAAGGCAATTGTGTATCGTTATCACTAAAGCATGGAATTAAATGTTTGCCAAACTTCAACGCATTGGCTTTCTTATTTTGAAAGTTATGAATTTTTGTGCAAGTGATCCTTAACTTTTTGTGCGTAGCTTATATAGCAAAGTTATAACTTGAATGATAAATGGCTCCACATTTACTTTGGATGGAAATAAAAAAAGGAATTATGACTGATAAATCACTTCCAACCCTTTCACCAATTCTAGCAATTAACCCTTTGACTCCCCTAGCCTATCCATCAACTGTGAAAACTTACCTGTTAGACTCCCTCACCCTATTCACCAGCTTCCAACAGGTAGATGGTGGATAGGACGAGGGAGTCAATGGGTTGATTTTTTTTCTTTGCTAGCATGGCTGACAATGCAGGATGCTGGTGGACAGGGTGTGGGAGTCAAAGGGTTAAAGTCAAGGGATGCGCAACTGTAGGCAAATCCAGTTGACATATTGCCAGACAAACTGTAGTCAACTCTAGTCGGCCTTAACCCTTTCACTCCCGTACTCTGTCCATTAGCATCCTGCATTGTCAACCATGCTAACAAAGCAAATGCTTAACCCTTTGACTCCCTCACCCTATCCACCAGCTTCCTGCAGGATGCGGGTGGATAGGGTGAGGGAGTCAAAGAGTTAAGATTTTGCAGTTGGTGAATAAGGTGCGGGAGTCAAAGGGTTAAACATAATGATGTACATTTCTGGGTTACTTTATTATGCACGAGCAAGACTGATGGTGTAATTCCACAATAATGGCAGTATAGTGTAGCTAAGCTGCAGCCTTCCTCTGTTCTACTTGGGTAAGCAGCATGCAGCTATGCCTTTGCTGACTTATTTAGTTATTAGCGTTATTGTTATTGTTGTTTAAAGCCCAGCCGACTGCATAGAGCCATATCAGGGCTATAACCATTTCAAAACATACAAAACTTCAACAGGAAAAAAACGAAAAGAAAATTAGGTATACATATCAATGCACTGACCGCTCCGTCCAATTTATTGCGCGCGCGCACGCACGCACCCACGCACGCACGCACGCACACACACACACACACACACACACACACACACCACTGGACGAAACAGCAAAGAAGTTTCTGTCTTTTTCTCCTAATTTTTGTATTTGGCATTTGTTTGTGATCTTACGCTTGACAAAGGCTAGTTGGCCAAAAATTTGCGCCTGTCTTGTCTGGTTGTATAAATAAAATACGCGTTCTGATTCTTTTTTTCATGTTTTTCCTTTTCCATGTAATTCAAATGTGAATGTGGCCAGCGTGCTCTGCAGTCTGTTGCTGGCTCATGTTGGTGGTGCTGATGCTGCAATTGGTAAGGTTGGCCTTTGGAGTATAGAGCCTTTCATTGCTTCAGAGGTCCGTCTTGGTCTTAGTATTCTTGATATCTGTACAGGCGTACATCTGGAACACAGCTCTCCTCCCAATGAACAAATCAGTATTCTTGATAACTGTACAGGTGTACATCTGGGACACAGTTATCCTCCAATTGGACAAATTGGTATTCTTGATATCTGTACAGGCGTACATCTGGGACACAGCTATCCTCCAATTGGACAAATTGGTAGTCTTGATATCTGTACAGGCGTACATCTGGGACACAGCTATCCTCCAATTGGACAAATCAGTATTCTTGGTATCTGTATAGGCGTACATCTGGGACACAGCTATCCTCCAAATGGACAAATCAGTATTCTTGATATCTGTACATGCGTACATCTGGGACACAGCTATCCTCCAAAGTGTCTGGCATTTGATAAGAAGATGCTCTGCGCCTGGCAAACCACAATTCTCCAGAATTTGTGGACTGGACATGCGATCTTGCCACATGATGTTGCAGACCTTGTGCAGACATCTTCGGTGGAAATGTTCCAGCTGTTGCATGTATCGTCAGTAGGTGATCCAGGTCTGCCAGCATTACTACAGGGCACTCGCAATTATTGCTTACATACACACACACACACACACACGTATGTGCACAGACACACATGCACGCACATACACGTCACCTTTACTTATTTATTTACTCATTTATTAGTTTATTGATTTATATTTATTTGTCCATTCATTTTTAATACTTTTTTTCATCTAAAAGCACATAAGTGAATAGATGCTAAAAGAAATAATGAATGAACATATGCACACATACACCACACACCACAGATGGACGTACCAACAAGAGTTCGGTGCCCCAGTATTCCTGCACTTGGCGGTAGACAAAGTCTAGAATGAGGATCTCACTCCAGCTGTGCTGTAGAAGCTTCATCTGGTCTTCCACCTGTTTCACACACACACCACAACACATAGCTGTAATCATGTCTGGTAAAAATGCATGAAATAATAAAAGGAAAGAAACAAAACCAAGCAAGGACATAAATACACACACACATCAACTGAAACTATCAAAGCCCCCCTCCCACCCATTTTCTAACATTTTTTTTTAATTAACCCAATGACTTCCTTAGCCTATCCACCACCACTTGGTAGACAGATTGAGGAAGTCATAGGTTAAGGAATAAGCAAAAGTAATGCCTGTATATGCGTTCACATTTTATCAGAACTCTTCAAAGTCCCCCCCACTCCTTATCTCCTTCACATGTGACTATATATCAAACCGATCCAGCCAGTGATTGGTTGATATTCTGGGTTAAACGGCAGACATCTTGCCTATGCATCGGTATCAACCATGACCAAAAGGAACACTGTCATATGATCGAAACAGGCATGTTGAACTCTTCTTTAGTCACTCTGAGCAAAACTGCTGAGGAAATGGTGCGAAAAAACGCAGGACAGATCTACCCATCGGAACAGCCGGATGCAATCGCACTGGAAAGATGCAGTACCAGACTTAGCAGGAGATAAGACAAAATATGACATACATTCAAGACATGATGACAAGCACGTGGTGAATATTAGTTTTAGGTTTTCGATCTTGTGACTCCAATTCTCTCAGTTTATGGTCCATACATATGCATAAGCAAAATGTCTGCTGCAGCAACCAAAATGTCAACCAATCACTGGCCGGTTCAGTTTGAGATGGAAGTTGCATGTATTTCCCTCAGAGCCCATCTCTCTCTAACCATGCTCACTCTTTTTCCGACTAAGTTGTATTTACAAGAGGTCTTCCTTCACTTCAAGAGGCTCTTTCTTTCTTTCTTTTATTGTTGTTTAAAGCCCAGCTGACTGCGCAGAGCCATATCAGAGCTATAACTGCTTCAAAACACACAAAACTTCAACAGGAAAAAAAAAAGAAAAGAAAATTAAGTACACATATCAATACATTCGTGCACATAATCTAAGGACATGCCCCCGGCGCAGGACCATTCCTCCGATTTATCGCACAGGGGAGATTTAAAAAACACACCTGAATACAAATATAAGCATACATAAGGACACCAAAACATACATAAAAACAGGCATAAATTACCTAAAATTGCTTCAGCATATCTCACCTCCTTAGAGCCAAAAATGCACTTAATACATGTACTCAATTATCAATCCGAAGAAATAGTACGTAAGACTTTATCGAAAAAATACAGGTGAATGGACCATTAAGGCAGAAAATAAGTAGAAATGACAGAAAGCAAGGCAACAAGGCAGAAACAAAGAGAGTGACAGAAAAGAGGAAATCTCTAGCACAGAATTTCCAGAAGATGGGGATACTATTTATACTGAAAAAGCCCCCGACATCCCACGGGAAGACTATCTCAATCTGGTGGTAAACTTGTTCTTTACATCTCACACTCCCTCCTCTTTTGTATTCATTTATCCCTAAAGTGAATGGAGTATATTCACACCCCTGTAAATGAGACTCTGAAATATCTATTTTTGATATTTTCTGACCGATTTTCATAAATGAAAAATTTGGAATGTTTTTGATACATTCCTAACTCCGATTTTGATCATGAGACTTTGGAATATTTGTGACACATTTCTAACTCTGATTTTCATAAATGAAACTTTGCAATAAATATTTTCGGTAGGCCTATACTTCTAATTCTGACTTAGATTCTCATATTCCCATTTCTGAGCTTTCTCTCTCTCTCTCTCTTTCTTTTTATGCTGCAAGCCGCGACGGATTTCACAACACCAGATATAGCACACCACAGCTCAACAAAAGCACTCACCTCAAAATTATCACTTACCAACATTAGTACTGCAGTTAGCATCATGAATGTCACCAAAGAACCAACTTTTCACTCACCTGAATTTCCTTGAAGAAAGGAGAACTGCGGGCCCACTCCACCATCAAAAACAACAGCTGGTCAACCATGCGGCACACGACAGGCAGCAGCTGCTCCGTGTGACCCACCACTGTGTCCATCTGCTGTAGGGTGTCCTGCAAAAAGCTGAGCATCTTCTGTTTCATCTCCCCTTCCTCCAGAAGGTTGGCCTTGATCTCGCACAGCAGCTGCGGCACGTTTGGCCGCTCCATCGTCTGCAGAGGGGAGATGCCAAAGCCTCGCCCCACTGCCGCCGTGTCCGGAGGGGTGGTGGTGGGGGTGGTGGGCGAGGTGCGGGGGTTGGGGCCAGAAGGGGGGAAGGTCTGTCCCCCACCAGCGTAGTGGTGAGCCTGCTGCAGGAGGTAGCCGCTGTCCAGGGGTGGTGATGGGGGTGCATGGGGAGGGGGTGGTGGGTGGTGGTGGTGAGAATGGTGGTTGTGGTGGTGGGACAGGTGCGGGGGAAGGTGTGCGCTTTGGTTGTTGCTGTTGTTGTTATTGTTGTTGTTGCTGTGAGCGGGGTGAAAGCCGTTCTGATGGTTAGTGGTGGTATTAGTGGTGGTTGGGGGGTGGTGCTGGTGGTGGGGGTGGGGATGGGGGCTGTGAAGGTTGAGGGCTCCCCCATCATCCAGATGCAAGGGACTGCCCCCACCTCCTCCTCTCCCATTCCCCGGTGTAGTCCCCGACTTGCGCCAGCCGATAATGGGGTTTGGCTGAGGTTCAGGTAACTGCCTGATGAGGACGAGGTGGTTATGGGCGCCGCCCCGGCCACAGCGGCTGCCACGGCCGCAGCCACGTTGTTAATGTCCGCAGGGTTACCAGCAAACCCATGATGCGGGACGTAACTACCCATCACCAGACTCTGCTGCAGCAGGGCAGGGTCGGGTTTGATGTCCGGGGGGATCCAGGCGGAGCACCTCCTGGCATGCCGAGCTCGCACTCTGACATGAGGCGCTGTTGTGAGCGCAACTGCTGCTGTTTCAGGGCTCGGTCTCGTTTGTACATGGGCCCGAACTTGTTGCGTCCTCCTCGCATTCTGTCTTGCCGTACCGCTGTTGTGAGGCAGGAAAAGAAAAATGCTGTAAAAATATCTGTCTTAAAGCAGCCCTCGGCCCAATCCATAATATCAAAAACAAAAAGTATAAAAGTATGACAGTGCATAATAATCACACTCTAACAACAACAAAATGGATTTTTGACTGCTCTGAGAGAGAGAGAGAGAGAGAGAGAGAGAGAGAGAGGAGAGAGAGAGAGAGAGAGAGAGAGAGAGAGAGAGAGAGAGAGAAGAGAGAGAGAGTGCATGCATATGTGCATGCGCGCATGTGTGTACACGTTTGTGTTGTAAATATGCGTACAGCTGTGTGTGTGTATATACCTTTGTGCACGTGTGTATCAACAGCAAGATCAATGGAAAAAAAAACCCCACATTTCTATAAAAAGAAAACAACTCCAATGTGAGCGGCTGCACTGCCCAACTACAATACATACATGTATGCTGTTCTAATGCCAAGAGAGGGAAAGGATTCTGTTTCATTTTGTGTTCTGACCAGACATTGATTATGTTGACTAAAAGATGTACACTGCTCACTTGTCCGTCTTCAGTTTGCGCTTGCTACAGCAAGGGAGACAACTTACTTTCTCTTAGGACGGTAACAACAGTATTTATGCTAATAATTTTTTTCTTCTTTCTTTTTATTGCAAACAGATTAAAGTTCTACACATACTGTGATTTCAACTACACTTGTATCTCAAAAGCTTAGGCGTGCCCATGTAAGTGTTGTGAAGTGGAGCTGCTTACAGCATGCAAACGTGCTAAGTTGTGGTAAAAGTTAATACAGACCGTAGATATTATATTACTTTCTTTTTCATCCCCTACTCCTGTGTAAATATTGTTCTACAGAGAAGCAGGCTGACTTGAGGGATCTGTCTATCTCATGAGCTTTTCAACATATTCATCTTTATATTTTTTTAAAGTCTCATAGAAAATTGTCTAACGCCTGAAGACAACACAAACCTGGATCTAAACAGTCGTCATTATTTATTTATTTTTTAAAGTCTCACAGAAATTTGTCTTACAACTTAAGTCAACACAAACCTGGACCTGCTTTTGGAGAGATGTTCAGGATCTGAAAGAGTTTTTCCCTTGAGCTGATCATGCTCTGCTACTGCCACTCTCTAAAATCTGTACTGCACTGAATTTTGAACAAAGAACTTGTTTGTTTGATTCCTTCGTTTAATATTCAAACTGACTTTTATTTTTACTTTTTCGAAAGTTATATAGTACTTTTTGTGTCTCGTTTCTTTTTTTTTTTTTCTCCCCCCAATCTGAATAGAAACAGAAGAACTTACATCATTACTGCTACATTTGTCAGAGAGTGTAAGCACTTGTGAGCAATGGTACAGTGTCATTACTAAAAAACATGAAATTTTTTTTAAAAACTTGTCCTCTGGTAGGTCAGGAAACAAAACTTGTGCTACAAATGTACAAAAATCAACCACCATGTCAAGAAAGTTGGTTCCGCTGGCAATACAAACATTCCATAGGGCCTGTGATGCTTCCAACACTTCTATGAACCCCATCAAGGTTCTTATAGATAAAATCTTTAGGACAACAATAAACATAATGTATACATATATGTATATCAATGATTCTGTACGTATTACGCTTGAGATGTGTAATGTGCAGCCAAAATTCAAAATATTTTGGATGGCCCCAAATAAAAACGATTTGTTATAAATTACTATGAAAAAAAATTAAAGATTAAAAATTGAAAACCTGACCTCAGACAACGAGAAAAGATATCTACAACATGTACAAGCTACTGATTTCTTCTTCAAATTGCTTTGCTTGTTTGGGTACTTTCATTTTCATTTTTGTTACATGCTTTTTTTAAAAATAATATTTAAGTTAACATTAACCCTTTCATTTTCTCACCCAATCCACCATGACAGACCAGCTTTCTATGGGAAGCTGGTGAAAGCTGTTGGAATAGGCGAGGGAGCAAAAGGGATTGTATGCCAGTGCAACACTACAGACTCACCTTCTAACTTCATACCGACGCTGAGACATTT
Organism: Monoplex corrugatus; assembly: GCA_030674185.1. Classification (NCBI taxonomy): domain Eukaryota; kingdom Metazoa; phylum Mollusca; class Gastropoda; order Littorinimorpha; family Ranellidae; genus Monoplex; species Monoplex corrugatus. Next base: position 20,514,735 of record JAPXFY010000028.1, read on the forward strand.
TTGAAATCGGCAGTAAGGGCATCTTTTCCTCTGGCTCTTGTCAATTTCACACTGCTGTGAGTCTACACATGAATACACTTTCTTGTTCTGCACCGTTCGTTTGAAGAATCCTGCCACACAATACAGAAACCAGCATGAAGCCATATGGTGATATAAAACCTACAGACTCTTTTTTTCATACTCTCAAGTAAAATCTTAGGACGGACAGTTTTCCTTTTTACTAGAGTACTTTACACAATGTAGACTGAAACCAAGTACTAAGTAGATCAAACCATGATTTCTTTGGTGCTGATCAAACATTACCAATCCTGGTGACCTATAAAGTCTGCATCTGCTGTTATTTCCTGAACTTCCTCACTTACTAGCGACTATACTATCAACGTGAGGGCAGCATCAAAGGTCCTTCACTCCTGTCTGTTCTAGGTTAGCCTTTGTATGGAACCCCTGGTGTGTTAAAGATATCTCAGGTGCATTTTTGTTATGTGGCTTGCCTTGAGCAAGTTAAACCTGGCAAAGCCAATCCTTTCATTGGGTCAGATGTTTTTTTCTTTGCAAGATACATTCCTCACATGAGCAGATATTACTGGGGTATATGAAACACAAGATCAGGCTCTCATATGCACTGTACATTTTGTCTTTCTATATGCATGCAACACATGGTTTCACAGACGACACAGAAAGATGAATCTTACCATGGAAATGAGATGTTAACAAAAGATATTAAACATCAAATGCACTGATCACATCGCCCCAAACAAGTGCGCCAAACCATCATAAAGATTTGCTGACATCATTTAAGAAAAGAAAACTACACTGGTGTGGCCTTGAGACCATATCCGACACTCTGCTACATCAATGTTTCAGGAACTGTCAGAGGGCAAGAAACTGTTAGCAGGAGATGCTGGGGAAGAAAAAAACAAAACGATGAACTGACAACACTGCCGAACAGACAGAGACATATCTGTAGAGACCAGGCTCGGGCACACAACTGAGAGGGCTTAAGGAATCTGGAGAACAATTCTTTACTGTGGCGCCCCAATGACCTCTTCCAGAATTAACAAAGAAAATGAAGCTATCACAATTTTTACAATACGATGATGATGATGTGGATGAGGATGATAATCATGATGCTATGGAGTTCCATCTAGGATTGAGACTGTGAAACAGGGCTGTACTCTACACCTATCATAATATATCCTGGCGTCAACCAGGCCTGAGAGATACACCTGCGATGCTGGTCAGAAGACTTGAGCAACATAAAGTGAATGAGACTCGACTGTGTGGTCCCAGTCTTCCCAATGAGCCCACAGCATGACCAACTCTGAGTAGGAGCCAGTTTGAGCAAAAAATTCCAATGATTTTTGAAGGGACTGATGGGGATTTGAACATACAACCTCTTCTGGAAATTTTTTAAATTTGGCCCAGGAAGTGTTCAGTATTATGTGAGAGAGTGAGAGAGTGAGAGAGAGAGAGAGAGAGAGATGAGAGAGAGAGAGAGAGAGAGAGAGAGAGTGTGTGTGTGTGTGTGTGTGTGTACCCTTGCCTGGCATGTCTCTGCGCTTAGTAAATACATAATTTTCACAACAGTTTGTTCACTACTAGGTTATCAGCTGAAAATGCGGTATGCCGTACAGAATACACAAAGATATATTCATACACAACTACATCACACACACACACACACACACACATGCAGATTGTAATCCACTAAAAGATCACACAAATACGCCTTAGCTTGAGTATCCTTCAGCTGATGGTTTGATTCGTTTCTTTTTGTTTGTTACGAAATCATGTCTTGATGGTGTCTGATTTTTTTTTTTTAACTGCGTCATGTGGAGTCCATGAGGGGTTTGCAGTCATTTTTCACCCCATATCACATATGAAGTCCAGTTTGTACACTGAACATCAAACAAAGTATTCATCATTTTTCGCTGTAGATATGCCTGTTGTTGAATTTTCCTCCTCTGTTCTGGCAATACATTTGCTCCAGAATCAGACATGAATGTATCACGGTGGAAGATGGCTGAAACTGATAAATTGCACAAGTTCAAATGGCCAAAGAAAGACATGTCTTTTTTAGTTTTTACCAAACATTGTGTACAATTACACCAGTTTTTCTCTGACAATTTTTGTTTGACTAGAATTTTCTTGCCAAGCCCAGGATGCTAGAATCATAAGAGTGATTCCAGCATTATCCAGAAGGGTAGGAAGATGTGCAATCACTTGTAAGTATTCAAAACGGAACCCAAGCGCAGTAGCTTTAAAAAGGTTGTAAACTTGTATAGATAGATACCTGCCAACTGATTATACACTTCGGTCATTGTTTTACCAGCGAAGGTACAGTTCTCACCTTTGCAGCTCTCACATGTGAGCAAGCCATAGTGGTAGCCAGACACCTTGTCCCCACACACTGGACATTTTTCATCAAATCCTGTCTTGACATCCGGCGGATACTGAGGGTCAAGGTTAGAGCTGGGCGCTGCACACACATATACCGCCACAATTTCATCATCATTATTTATCACACACACACACACACAAAACAAAACAACAACAAAATTTTTTTTATCAGAAACAAAAGCATAACTTTCACAAATATATTTTTCAGTGATAGATCTGCATTTTTCTTGTGCCCAAAAGTGGTTTTAACCTGACTGTGACTTTGACAGCATCTCCACACTAGTCCAGGTCAAGCATATAAATTTCTAAAGGCCTAACACATTTTAGTACAACATTAAATTCTACAAAGATTCTCAAATTCTCACTCAGGATAAAATCACATTCACATCTGAATTCAGTCACTGTGGATAGAACAGGTTGTAAAATCTAAGACAGTAATGACACTGACCTAAATCCATCCACAAACAGACCTAGGCTGACAAAAAGTTGAAAAACCAATCCAAGAACTAAGACATTATTACCTTGGCTAGTTGGCACTTGAGAACACACACACACACATACATATACACGTATAACATGACATACTTCTGGATTCCAAGTTGCTGGTATCAGTCAGTTTTCCCATTCTGCATTAAAAACTGATGACACAATTTCAAAACTGGCACGTGTTTCTTATTCAGGTCAGTCCTCGAGAGTATTCACTCAAACGAGATCCCAAACACAGCGAGTTCTAAACAGTTGTATGTGATTATGAATCTCTCCTACGGCTACCGGGTGTGTGCTGTCCGCTACAATTATAGATCTCGGTCAGCGTTGCGCTCAAAGGAAACCCGACAGATGTCGGTCAGACTAAAACCGTTCCAAGTCTCCCTCGAGCCGTTGATGTCAATGACCTTTGTCTTCAATGACCGGAATTAATACATGACCACAGAACCAAGGCTTTGGTCAAGGCAGAACTGCACTATCACGTGACTACCAAATCCGACACAGAACACCACACATACTCAAAACACATCGCCAACAGAGGCAAAGCTCACGTCATACGACTGCCATATCTTCATCATACTACAGATCTGATCTTATTGAAATAAACCTTAACATTTAAACATTCTTTATACACTGGCAGATAATCGAAAAGGTGTTTAGTCCTCGAAGCAAACTAGTGCACTTTTATGTGTCTTGGTTGTAAGTTGGTAGGGTCAGCAACACGCATCATCAAAACAAGAACGTTCAACGTCGTATCTAAAGATCGAAATAAGTATAACATACGTACATTCTTCGGTTTCAGCGTCCATGATTACAGTTAAAATCGCCGAAAATCTTCACATTCCCACGATTCAGTAAACTACCGAAAGAAAAATGCGTCGGCATTTTCGACGATACACTAACTATCGGCCATCTTCTACCGAGAAGACAACTTCGTGTTTTCAGCGACTGAAGAGTTCCTATTTGCCCAGTCTGTTCCTTCGCCCCCCTCCCCCCCCCTTCTCTCTCTCTCTCTCTTTCTCCCCTTTCCCCGGTTAAATATTATATATATATATCTTTGAAAATGTCGTGGGAAGAAAGCCGACGAGATGGAAGACGCCGAAAGGAGCACTTTTGTAATACACTGACGGTTTGCTGGGACCGTCGTAGTACGTGTAATGTCTGTTCTATTCAAGTTCCGAACAGAACGGGGTGTGGACTTGAATCGATAAAATTGTAGAAACAAGGTTCTGGGCAGGTAGAATGTACACAGCTCACTGTTAAATAAATAAACATTAGAATTAATGACCTCCATGTGCGTGTGTGTGTGTGTGTGTGTGTGTGTGTGTGTGTGTGTGTGGTGAGTATGTGTGCGCGCGCACACACACACACACGCGTGCTTTATCAGTAGGCCTACAATTTTTATGTTAACCTGACAATGAATCATTTCTGATATTATGATGATGATGATAATGATGATGATGTGTATTTAGAGACAACATTAGAAACTACGAACTACATACATTTAATTTAAAGTTCATTTCGGTATCCGGTAGCTTCTGTCACACTGTCAGTGTTGTGTATCTGTTTTCATCATAAAGCGTTTGACGTATTTCTCCCTTTCCGTGTTGGCTTCCCTCGCTTTCTTTCTTTCTTTTTTTTTTCTTTTTTTTTTTTTTCTTTTCTTTCTTTCTGTATTTTTGTGTGTTCAATATGTTTTTGTCATATACGTAGCATGTCTTACAAAGTCCAACCCTTGGTCCTCGCCCTGGGAAATGGAAACAGGACTAGCATGGAATCTATGGGTCTGGGTGAAGTACAGCGTTAGTTTGTGTCACTGAGGCGCTACGCTAACCATGAAGCCCGATCGGGGTCTCCTCGTAACGCTGCTGGCTAACGGGGCTCTGGTGGGTGAAGCTACAACAGGCCAAGCAAGCCGGTAGTGGATACTTTATTTACTGTTTGATAAAAGCAAAGAAGAAAGAATCTGCCGGACCAAAAATGGAGAACTACCCAGCAAAGGAAAAAGGGCTACAAGAAAGAATATGCACGCGGAACATATGCGGTCTCACCTGTCGGTGTTGGCCGCTGCACACCTGGACAACACCATCTCCTTCCAGACCGCTCTGTCTTGACTTTAGTGGACAATTTCTCGAATATTTAGGCCACTGATGTTGGTTATGTTCTCGATGTATGAGATCGGAGGTCTGTCTTTCTTCTTCTTCGACTTTTTCTTTTCTTTTTTTCTCCCCCACAGTTTTTCCTTGAAAGATGGTTGCCATGAGGTCCGTGTTCTTGTTGCCTGACACATGGCCAATGTATTTTAGTCCTCTCTTGTTGATGTCTCATTGTGGTTTTGTGGTGGAATCAAGTTCTTCCAGGACACTCTCACTAGTTCTTCTGTCTGTCCATTTGGCATGAAGTAGTCCCCGATAAAACCGCATCTCTATTGCCTCAATTCTCGTGCAATCAGTTGTTTTTTTTTTCAGAGTCAGGCTTCGCAATCATAAATCATGACTGGCCAGATCAAACATTTTAAAAGTCTAACTTTCAGGCCATTTGGTATGCCTCTGTCTTTCCAGATGTTGCTGAGTTGGATTTTTTGTTTGTTTGTTTTTTTTGTTTGTTGTTGTTGTGTTGTTTTTTTTTTTTTTTTTTTTTTTTTTTTTTTTTGTGTGCAATGCCATTCCAATTCTTATTTTGATGTCTTTGGAGCAGGTTCCATCATCAGTTTTTACAGAGTTAAGATATTTGAATTCCTTAACATTTTCCAAAGGAACTTTGCTAATTAAGATGTCATGATTGTTTTCAGTGTCCTTGCCTTTGATGTGTAGCACTTTTGTTTTCTTGGCATTCAAGTTTAGACCAGCCTTTTTGCCTGCTGCATCTACCCTGGACATATTTCTTTTTATGCTGGTAATGTTGTCTGCTAACAGCGCAGTATCATCGGCATAGCGCACGTTTTAAGTGTACGTCCCATTCAGTGACTCTTATTCAGAGGAAGAGAGATAGCAAAATTCTTTGAGAAACTTGCTGATCGCCATTAGCTGTGTACCAGACGGGGAAGAGCTTATCGTCATGGGGGACTTCAATGGACAAGTGGGTCCAAGACGGACACAATGAGAAAACTATCTTGGCCCTCACAGCAACAGCTCAATGGAGTTACTTGTTTTGTCGAGTTTAAGTCCTACCATTCTCAGAGTATACGAGGACTAGCTATAAGAATATTACTTAAAGAAGCCTTAAAATTTTTAGTTGCATTGTGAGATACCGATGCTTTTTTTCTTCTTTATTTGCATGCTCAATGGAGTGCAATTACAATGGAGAACAGATACTTGCCCTGAGCACAGAATTCAGTCTATGGATCACCAACACATTCAACACAAGCACAAGTCAAACCCCGACCTCGTATAGGTGGAATGACTTAACTTTAACTTTATCATCACACATCGATTTCAGACGGACCAAAGAAGGAACATCATTGCTGCAAGGCTATCCCAAATATTCACCTTGACACAAACCATCGCCCAGTAATGATTACACTGAGGCAGCAAAAACACCCCCTCCCCATCCCCACCCCCGGGAATAAGCACAAAAAGCCACATCAAAGCAATCTTAGAAAATTTAGACAGGAGAAAGCCAAGGGAGAAGAAGAAAGTGGAATCATGAAGAAACTGGCACAGGTTAACGTAGTAGTAGATTCACTCACTCTCTCTCCTTGTCTCCGTCTCTCTCTCTCTGGAGTATTTCACACACACACACACACACACACACACACACACACACACACACACACACACACACACACACACACACACAACACACACACATTCTCTCTCTCTTTCTCTCTCTCTCTCTGTGGAGTATTTCACAGAGAGAGAGAGAGAGAGAGAGAGAGAGAGAGAGAGAGAGAGAGAGAGACAGAGAGAAACACCAATACGTTTAAACAGACGATGACGCGAGTGTGTGTGTGTGGGGCGGGTGTCTTTGTGTGTGTGTGTGTGTGTGTGTGTGTGTGTGTGTGTGTGTGTGTGTGTGTGTGTGTGTGTGTGTGAGTGTGTGTGTGTGTGTGTGTGTGTGTGTGTGTGTGTGTGTGTGTGTGTGTGTTGTGTGTGTGTGTGTGTGAAATACTCCAGAGTATAACCACAAGGGATGTCTTGTGTAACGCGTACTTTTGTACGCAGTTGTTACGTAGGCTCGTGAAGCTAGCTGCCAAGTCGGGGCACCACATGTGTGCCTCTGAGGTCGTGCTTATATCCTTGGCCTTAGCATCGATTTACATTATTTATCTGCTCTTAATAAATACACCACTTTTGACTCACAGACGGTGCGCCCGTCAAGCTGAGTACCCTGTTAAAATGTGTCCCCGGCACAGTTTTTTTTTCCAGGGTTGTGGTTTTGTTTGTTTGCTCTCGTGAGATCGATCAGATCTCAGAAAAAAAAAAAAAAAAAAAAAAAAAGCAGCTTAGGAAGACTAACCAGACAACAGCGTCAGCTACACCGAGAAGAGGAACACCATCAGATCACTCTTTAACCCTTTGACTCCCGCACCCTATCCACCAACTGCAAAAATATTAACCCTTTGACTCCTTCACCCCATCCACCGGTTTCCTGCAGGAAGAATGGTGGATAGGGTGAGGGAGTTTAAGGGTTCAGTTTTTGCTTTGCTAGTGTGGTTAAAAATGCAGGATGTTGGTGGACAGGGTGCGGGAGTCAAAGGGTTAAATTAAACCACGGACAGAGAGTAACGATTACTACCTTCTGTCCAAAGAGCAATAAAGTGATCCTGAGGAGACTGCACCAGCTACAACCAGCTCAACGCCCCTCCACCCCCTCCCCCTTATCTCTCTCTCTCTCTCTCTCTGTCTCTGTCTCTCTCTCTGTCCTTCTTATAAACACGTCAATCTGTTGTGTCAACGAGTAAGCTGAGGTTGTCAGTCTCACGGACATTGTCAACCTTCGACTGACAATAAATAATACATTATTCATGTCTTAAGTTTGCCATTATGTAGGCCCATAACCGTGTCCAAATTTTATGCAAATGTCCCTATATACAATATGGCAGAATGATAATAAATAATGAACTAGTCGCCGTGGTGTAGTGGTTAGCGCAATAGGCTACCGACTGGAAGGTTGTGAGTTCGAATCCCCATCAGTACCTTCAAAAATCAGTGTAGGATTTTTCGGCTCTAACCGGCTCCTACCCAGAGTTGGGCGAGCAAGGGTTCATTGGGTCGACTGGGACCACACAGTCGAGTCTCATCCATTTCACGGATGCGTCATTGAAGGTGTTGTTCTGTCGGGCCTGGTTGACGCCAGGATGTCTTATGATAGTAAGCGTAGAGTACAGCCCTGTCACGCAGTCTAATTCCTGAATGGAACTCCAAAGCATTATAATATATCACGCTCATCGTCATCATAATCATCGCATTGTAAAAACTGTTCCAGCTTCTGTGGCAATCAGGTGGCGTAGAAATGGGACTAAAAATAAAAAAATAAAAATAAAAATAAAAAATAAAATAAAAAAATTAAAAAAATAAAAAAGTGAGCACAAAGGTAACCTCCCTGAGTGCAATGATCCTTAAAAAAATGTATTATTCTTGTCTAGGTTGCCATGAGGTATGACAATTGTCCAAATCTATGCAAATGTTTCTATACAAAATATGGCATAATGATGATAAATAATGCATTATTCATGTCTCAGGTTTGCCATTAAGTATGACCGTTGTCCAAATTTATGCAAATTTTTCTACATAAAATATGGCATAATAATAATAAATAATGCATTATTCTTGTCTTAGGTTTGCCATTAAGTATGGCCGTTGTGTAAATTTATTCAAGTGTTCCTGTATGAAATATGGCATTGCTATCATGTATCATTTCCTTAAAACAGCATCCACTTACTTCAGGAGATCAGGGAATTGCACGCTGAAGTGGGTTGGAGGTATAAACACTGTAACACCTGATTTCGCAGTCCTACCCTTCTTCGATGAATATAATGGAAAGCTGGAAGTAAAGAGAGCACCAGGCAGACCCAGGGAGAAATACCCAGGAGAAATACCCAGGGAGAAATACTGGACGGGACTAGCAGGTGGCTGGGGACAGATAGGGTGGAAGATGTGCTAGCGGCAACAAGGGGCAGATACATATGGAGGGCCACGATCGCCAACGCCACGCGGCAGGGCACTTGATGATGATGACCCTTCTTCCGCGTGACTGCTAGCTTGGTGCCTTACAGTTACACCCTCACTCCTCCTCACTCCACTTTCACCTCTTTGTCTCAACACGTCTGCTTTGATTTGCGATTAACCCTTTGACTCCAGCACCCTATCCTTCAACTGCAAAAAAATTAACATTTTGCCTCCCTCACCCTATCCACTTGCTTCCCGTAAGAAGCTGGTGGATAGAATGAGGGAGTCAAAGGGTTAAAGTTTTGCTTTGCTAGCATAGTTGACAATGCTGGATGCTGGTGGACAGGGTGCGGGAGTCAAAGGGTTAACGCTCTTCTCCCACTGGTTGCCACTGATGACCATAGACACGATGTCTCACTTGCACGTTTCCTGGAAGCGAAGGTGTGTGTGTGTGGGTGGTGGGGGGGGGGGGGGGCACTTTCGTGATTTGGAATTACCTGCCAGCTCGAGTTGTTGTTGTTGTTGTTTAAAGCCCAGCCGACTGTGCAGAGCCATATCAGGGCTATAACCGCCTCAAAACATACAAAACTCCAACTGGGAACAAGAAAAGAAAAAGAAAAGAAAAGAAAGAAAATTAAGAACACGTGTCAATGCATTCGCGCACATAATCTAAGGACATGCCCCTGGCGCTGACCATTGCGTCCAATTTATCACAAAGGGATTTGAAAAACACACCTGAATACAAATATAAGCATACCTAAGGACACCAAAACACATTAAAAAAAAACAACGGGCAAAAATTACCTGAAATTGCTTCCGCATATTTCATTTCCCTAGAGCCAAAAATGTACTTAATACATGTACCCAATTATCGATCCTAAGAAAAAGTACGAAAGACTTTATCGAACACATACAGGTGAATGGACCAGCATGACAGAAATTGATAGGAAGAAATGATAGAAAGCAAATGAGGAAGAAAGAAACAAAGAGAGCGACAGAAAAGAGGAAATTTCTAGTACAGAATTTCCAGAAGGTGGGGGTACTATTTATACTGAAAGAGCCCCCGGCATACCCCACGGGGGGAGCCAGCTCGAATCTCTTAAGGGGTCCTCCTCCATCTGCCACATGGCCACGTGACCTGCTGACAATGGTGCTGTTGGTGAAGCAGGTTGTGTAGAGGCTGAGCACACGTGGGGACCATCTCAATGATTGTTGATGCAAAGATGTGCCTGTGATTGTGTACACGAAACGTGTTGAACCTTCTCCCCCCCACCTCCCGTGGGGATGCCGGGGCCTCTTTCAGTATAAATAGTATCCCCACCTTCTGGAAATTCTGTGCTAGAAATTTCTTCTTTTCTGAAAATGATGCTTCACAAAGCTTAGAATTTGCAAATATCAAAAAGGGGCTTCTCACTCCAAAGCTCTTTGAGATCAGC
>JAPXFY010000028.1:20530166-20535166 GCA_030674185.1 Monoplex corrugatus
GGGGTGCAGCGCATATGGAGTTGTCCGAGCGCGGTGTAACCTTCCTTAAATAGTCCAATAAATCAAATAACTCTAACACATGTGCCGAATTGTGGCTGTCCCACATGGAATAGGGAAGAACGGTGTGCCCGTACATGTGTGTGTGGGTGTGTGTATGTGTGTGTGTGGTGTGTGTGTGTGTGTGTGTGAGAGAGAGAGAGAGAGAGACGGAAGAGAGACAGAGGAGAGAGAGAGAGAGTGAGTGTGGTGTGTGTGTGTGTGTGTGTGTGTGTGTGTGTGTGTTGTGTGTGTGTGTGTGTGTGTGTGTGTGTGAGAGAGAGAGAGCATGTGTATGTACATAACGGTGCTAATAGGCAGCAAATAGTAGTACTTTTCTCTGGTTGCGAAAAAGAGGGGGGGGGGGGGAGAAGAGAAGGTGCGTGTGTTGTTGCTTCCGACGCGGGTGTGTGTGTGTGTGTGTGTGTTTGTGTGAGTGTGTGTTGGCGTGCGTGCGTGCGTGTGATTGTGTGTGTTGTGTGCGTTGCGTGCGTGCGAGTGGTGTGTGGTGGAGTGTATGGTGTGTGTGTGTATTGTGTGTGTGTTGTGTGTGTGTGTGTGTGTGTGTTCAGGACACACCCCTCTCCACCTTCATCCTTCATACCACTCCACCCCTCTCCCCGTATTACACAGGCTCCCCAACCTGTCCAAAGCATCTCACGACCGTCCCCGCTTGTTTTTTCACCTGCTCTCTCTCTCTCTCTCTCTCTCTGTCCAGAGAGACAGACAGACATACAGACAGACAACAGACAGAGAGGGGGAGAGAGAGAGAGAGAGAGAGAGAAGAGAAGAGAGAGGAGAGAGAGAGAAGAGCAGAGAGAGACAAGAAAGGAGAGAAGAAAAGACAGAAAGAGACAAGAGAGAGACAGACACACAGGACAGAGACAGACACAGACAGAGAGTCAGACAGACACAGACAGACAGACAGACTGCGGAAAGACGCAGAACGCAAAATGACTGATTTTAACAAGAGAAGCAAAGCAGCTCTTACTGGAACGTAAATTCGTTGTGTGTGTGTGTGTGGTGTGTGTGTGTGTGTGTGCATGATCTGATTGATCTCTGTGTGTATGGTGATTGTAGATGGTGGGGTGTGTGCACGGTGGTGGTGCGTTCATGTGGTGTATGTGTTTAGTTGAGTGAGAGAGAGAGAGTGATGAGGGGAGGAAGACAGAGCAGACAGGACAGGAGGAGGAATAGACTGAGGACCCAGAGAGAGCGGAGAGATGGACAGAGGAGAGGGGGTGCGTCCTGGGATGAGGAGAGAGAGAGAGAAAGAGAGAGAGACGAGAGACAGACAACAGACAGATTACATGACAAGACAGGCAGACAGACACACGAACAAAAGGGCAGGGAAAAGACAGAGACAGAGACAGACAGACACAGACAGAACAGAGACAGATAAGAAAGAACAGAACGAAAGAAAGGGAGGGAGAAGAGACAGAGAGAGATAGACAGAAGAACAGAAAGAAACAGAAGGAAGGAGAGAGAGAGAGAGAGAGAGAGAGAAGACAGAGAGAGAGAAGACAGACAGACAGACAGAGACAAAAAGACAAGACAGACAGAAGAGAAGAGAGGAGAGAGAAGACAGAAAGAGGAAAAAAAAGTCAAATGCCAAAGAAGGAAGGAGAAAAGAGTTAAGCCAACAGCCGAGAAAACTCAAACAAGACATTATCTAAAGACACAGATAATGAAAAAACAATATCTCAACAACACAGGAACGGGATGGGACTTAAAAAAATGAATGTGCCGTTAACCCTTTGACTCCCGCACCCTATCCACCAACTGCAAAAATTAACCCTTTGACTCCCGCACCCTATCCACCAACTGCAAAAACTAACCCTCTGACTCCCGCACCCTATCCACCAACTGCAAAAACTTAACCCTTTGACTCCCGCACCCTGTCCACCAACAGCAAAAACTTAACCCTTTGACTCCCGCACCCTATCCACCAGCTTCTTGCAGGAAGCTGGTGGACAGGGTGAGGGAGACAAAGGGTTAAGTTTCTGCTTTGCTGGCGTGGTTGACAATGCACGAAGCTGGTGGACACAATGCAGGGGTCAAAGGGTTAAGAAGAGGAATGAGAGGAAGGAAGGAAGAAAGAAAGAAAGGAAGGGAGGAATAAAGAAGGCAGGAAGGACAGATACAGAGGAAAAAAGTAAAAGGAAAGAAAGAAACGAACAAGAAGGATTCAAAGGAAAAGTGTTTTTCCAAAGAGGTGACGCGTTTCATTATGTGTGAACTCGTCGATCTGCTGCTGGCCATGGGTAACAACAGAAGTGGATATTACACATGTATAGGAGAGAGAGAGAGAGAGCAAGGAAAAATACAAAAAGAAAGAAAAAAGATTGAAAGAAAAAAACAAAAACAAAACAAAATACACAAAGAAGAATGTGGCCAACACTGCATGATGAATGCCAAAAGATGAAGTGATCAGATTCCCAGAGAAAAATAAAAAATCGAAAAGACAAAGAAATTTTTTTTTAAAAATGTCAATAAAAGAAAAAAAAAAAAACGAAAACAAAAAAACAAATAAACAAACTCGTAACAAACAGAAAAGGAATGAATACCCACGAAAACGAGATTGTCAACCCGTTCTAACAATCTGTCTTTCTTCAAAATGAAAAAAGCGAATTTTTTTTAAAAATGCAGAAAATCCTGATTTTGTACTTCTCACGGTCACGATGACCTTGAAGAAACATCAGTTTACGAGTAATAAATCAAACCTGGTGTCAAATAGGACAAGATGGTCGACTGGCTCAACAGTGAAAAGAGAATTTGAATAATGTCACAAGTTCTTGGGAACAATCTCTCTTTCTAATATAAAAAGAATTATTACAGAAAATCCAGATTTTGTGCTTCTCACGGTCACTATGACCTTGAAGTGACACCAGCTTACGAGTGATAAATCAAACTTGGCGTCAAATAGGACAAGATGGTCGACTGGCTCAACAGTGAAAAGAGAATTTGAATAATGTCACAAGTTCTTGGGAAAGCGTTGTTCTTACACCTGTTTTTTGTTTGTTTGTTTGTTTTTTATTGATTTTGGGCACTGCTTGTTTTGGGGTACATGTGACCTTGACATCGACCTTGACATCTGGTCTTCCAAATGTATGCTGCATTCAGGACTCCTCAATAATCCACACCTTCGGTACATACTCATTCTCAATTTGGTACAGATCCATCCAGGAAGAGCTTAAAAAGATCTTGCACACACACACACGTGCACGTGCGCGCACACACACACACAAAATACATGCAGCGCACACACACTTACACACCCACGCAAACACACACAAACACATACACGCACGAAACACACACACGGAACATACACGCGCGCGCGCCACACACACACACACACACATACACACACACACACACACACTGACCTTTCTCCAGTCAACACAACGAAATCATTCTCCCATTTTTTTTTTCCAAAAGAAGAGAAATTTAACAAAGGTAGTTGGTTTCAAGAATGCCGTAAAGAGAAACAAAGGACATAACGTAAGAAGGAAAGCAACAAATACATAAGGATAGTTATTATATATATATATATATATATATATATATATATTTTATATATATATATATACATATATATATATATATATATACACATACATACTATAATATATATAATATATATATATATATACACAACATAATAATAATATATATATATATATAAAAGATATAGCCAGCGGGTTCTGAAAATGCCAGAACGAGAAAGAATATTTTCTTAAAGAAAACTAGAAATACAAAACAAAACCGCAACACAAAAGAGTGCCAATGAACCCAAGAACGCCTGAACAAGAAACTATGATGGGAAAAAAAAAGAAAGAAAAAAAAACAAACAAATAAAGCAAGACAGAGCAGAAATGACGGAACGAAAGAAAGAATAGTTAGAAAAAAAAAAAGAAAGAAAAAAAAAAAGAGACAGAGAGACAGAGACAGAGAGACAGACAGAGACAGAGAGACAGACAAAGAGACAGACTGACGGTGACAGACTGACACAGAGAGGGGGAGGAGGGAGGGAAGGGGAGAGAGAGAGGGAGGGAGGGAGAGAGAGAGACAGACAGACAGACGAAGACAGAGAGGCAGATAGAGGGGGAGGAGGGAGGGGAGGGAGAGAGACAGAGACAAGAGACAGAGAGGAGGGAGGGCGAGATGGGGAGAAAGGAGGGAAGGGAGAGAGAGAGAGAGAGAGAGAGAGAGAGAGAGAGAGAGAGAGAGAGACAGAGACAGACAGACAGACAGACAGACAGAGACAGACAGACAGACAGAGACAAAGAAACTGAGAGAGAATGCTGAGGGATTGGAAAGCAGCCTAGGTGACCCTCCTAGAGTATCAAGTCCGCCATTTAAATATTTCAAAAGGAAAAGTGTTTTTCCCAAAGCAGGTGACGCGTTTCGTTATGTGTTGAACTCGTCGATCTGTTGCCTGGGCCATGGGGTAACAACAGAAGTGGGATATCTACACATGTATAGGGCGAGTTAACACACCCTTTGGCTCCCTCACCCTATCTATCAGCTTCCCGTAGGAAGACAGTGGATAGGGGGTGAGGGAATCAAAGAGTTAAGTTTCAGCATTTGGTGGACAGGGTGCAGGAGTCAAACGGGTAAACTTGTGGTGGCAGAACTCCGCAAAGTGTTGGACACCACCTAAACAAAAACAAAACTAAACTAAGCTTTAAAATAAAATTTTAAAAAAATTAAAAAAAAGAAGCCCCAAGAATGCACGAACTGACTAAGACTACTCTGCTCGTCAACACGATCGTCGTTGCGGCAATTCCAGCAATGTTCGATCGTCTCTGGCCATTAACTCCATGCACCTTACGCCCCCCGACACCCTCTCACCTCTCTCGCTCGCTCATACATGTCCCTTCCACGCACCCCTCCTTCTAAACCACTCTCGCTGTTTCCGTCCTTGGAGCGGCCACACATACACAAGACAATCCGTCCTT
>JAPXFY010000028.1:20540166-20550166 GCA_030674185.1 Monoplex corrugatus
GTGCGTGCGTGCGTGTGTTGTGTGTGTGGTGTGTGTGTGGTGTGCGTGTGTGCGTGCGTGAGTGTGTGTGTGTGTGTGTGTTGTGTGTGTGTGTGTGTGTGTGTGTGTGTGTGTGTGTGTGTGTGTGTGATGTGAGTGTGTGTGTGTTTGTGGGTGTGTGTGTCTGTGATGTGTGTGTGTGTGTGTGTTGTGTGTGTGTGTGTGTGTGTGTGTGTGCATGTGTGTGTGGTGTGGTGTGGTGTGGTGTGTGTGTGTGTGTGTGTGTGTGTGTGTGTTGTGTGTGTGTGTGGGAGAGAAGAGTGCGCGAGGTGTGTGTGTGTGTGTTGTGTGTTATGTGTGTGCGTCGTGTGTGGTGTGTGTGTGTATGTTGTGTGTGTGTATGTGTGAATGTGTGTGTGTGTGTGTGTGTGTGTGTGTGTTGTGTGTAGTGTGTGTGTGTAGTTGTGTGAGTGAAAATAGAAAAGAGACAGCGAGCAAGAGAGAGAGAGAGACAGACAAGAGAGAGAGAGAGAGAGAGAGAGAGAGAGAGACAGAGAGAGAGAGACAAAGAAAGAGAACACGAATACCTTTTTTCCAAATATTTCAAGAGTGAGACAGAGAGAGTAGGACAGTAGGAGAAGGAACTGAGTATGTATGCCTGCATGTATGTTTGCGTTCGTGCATACTTCAGATAGATACATTTTCTAGTTTTTATCATACACGTGTGTGTGTGTGTGTGCGTGTGCGTGTGTGTGTGTGTGTGTGTGTGTGTGTGTGTGGTGCGTGCGTGCGTGCGTTGCGTGCGTGCGTGTGTGTGTGTGTTGAGTGTGTGTGTGTGTGTGTGTGTTGTGTGTGTGGCGCGCGCGCGCACGTGTGTATGTTTTTGATTTCTTTTCGTAATTTTTTTTTTTTTTTTTTTTTTTTGTACTTTGGTTGGATTTTTGTTGCCGTTGTTGTCATCGTTGTCATCATTGTTGTTGTTAGTGTAATTATTTTTGTATATAAAGAGCAACAAGCATACTTTGATATAGACTGTTTGTGCTATACAAACGTAACTGCTATCAGTATTACTTTTTGGGGGGGGGGGGGGAGAGGTGGAGCGGAAGGGGAAGGGGGGAGGAAGGTCTCAGAGCAATGCTTTCCCAGATGCACGTATGCCTGTTGTTCTTGTTATTTGGCCCACACTCTGCGGGCGTTATGCTGAGCACTGCACAGTCTGCATTCTCCGTCTTTGTTAGGTTACCCTGACACGCAGGCTGCAATACATGTGGCTTTTATCAGGGATGTTATTGTTATTGTTGTTTAAAGCCCAGCCGACTACGAAGAGCCATATAAGGGCTATAATCAGTTCAAAATATACACAATACTTCAACAGGAAAAAAAAAGGAAAAAGAGAATTAAGTACACACACCAATACATTCGTGCACATAATCTAAAAGGAGCTGCCCCTGGCGTTGACCACTCCGTCCAATTTATCACACAGGGGATTTATAAAACATACTTGAATACTAATTGAAATATAACTATGGACACTAAAACATGTACAAAAACGGGCCTAAACCACCCAAAACTGCCTCCACACATCTCTGTCCTCCAGAGCCCAAAATGCACTTAACACATGTGCCCAACTATCAATCCTAAAAGAAAGTATGAAAGACTTTATCGAACACATACAGGTGAATGGACCAGCAAGACAGACAATGATAGGAAAAATGACAGAAAGCAAAGGAGGAAGAAAGAACCAAAAGAGAGTGACAGAAAAGAGGAAATTTCTAGCACAGAATTTCCAGGTGGGGATACTATTTACACTGAAACAGCCCCCCCGGCGTCCCCACGGGGGGGTTTCAGGGATGTACACACTGGGTGAGTGTTCATGTTTCCATTAACCAATAAACAGTGACCCAGGTTTTTTTGTTTTGTTTTTTGTTTGTTTGTTTGTTGTTGTTTGTATTTTTTGTTTTATTTTGTTTTTCTGTTGTTTTTTGTTTTATTTTTGTTTGTTGTTGATTTGTTGTTGGCTTTTTTTTTTTTTTTTTTTTTTTTTTTTTTTGGGGGGGGGGTGTCTTTAACGTGCGTACTTGATGTTCTGTGCGTGTCCGCTGCACTCTTTGACACCGCTACTCTGAGAAAAACGGCTCTGTCTTGACTTTTGTGGACAACTTCCTGAATATTTATTTAGGCCACTGATGTTGGTTATGCTCTCGATGTATGAGATTGGAGGCTGCCTTTCTTCCTTTTCGCCTCCTGTTTTTCCTTGAACAATGGCTGCCACGAGGTCTGTGTTCTTGCTACCTGACACATGGCCAATGTGTTTTTAATCTTCTGTCGTTGATGTCTGCTGGTAATTTTTCTGGTGGTATCAAGTTCTTCTAGGACACTTTCATTAGTTCTTCTGTCTGTCTATCTGACACGTAGTAGTCTCCGATAAAACCACATCTCTGCTGCATCAATTCTTTTGCAATCAGTTTTCCTCAGAGTCCAGGCTTCGCAGCCATAAATCATGATTGGCCAGATCAAACCTTTCAAAAGTTTAAATTTCAGGCCATTTTCCCGATAAAACCACACCTCTGCAGCCTCGATACTTTTGCAATCAGCTCTTCTGAGAGTCCAGGCTTCGCAGCCATAAATCATGATTGACCAGATCAAACATTTTAAAAAGTTTAATTTTCAGGCCGTTTAGTATGCCTCTGTCTTTCCAGACATCGTGCGTGTCATCATCATCATCAAGTGCCCTGCAGCATGACGTTGGCGATCATGGCCCCCCCATATGTACCTATCCCTTGTTGCCGCAAGCACATCTTCCACCCTCTCTGTTCTCAGCCACTCTGCAAGTGCGTCCATTACTTTTTCCATGGGTCTACCTGATGCTCTCTTTTCCCTCTAGCTTTCCTGTTGTGACCGGGTGCTCTAATTCATCGTATGTGTACAGGAGGAAAAACACACAACTGAAGAAGGATGTACGTTCATGCACTAGCAGACCTGCTGCCCATAAAACGCTGACACGGGATGTGGGGATCTCCATCCTTCACATGCTGGTTGATAACCCCGTCAGGTTTGAACACAAGAGCTTGTAAGTTTGACGCGTCAGGGCTACCTCGCCACCACGCCCGTCTGCTCAAAGGCACTCTTCTCTTTCCCTGGCCTCTCTTATTCCTGTCTGTACGTCAGTCTGTCTGTGTATCCATCTTCACCCCTCTTCATCTCTGCATCCCCCCCCTACTCTCTTCTCTCTCTCTCTCTCTCTCTCTCTCTCTCTCTCTGTTAGAAGTACAATCGACTCTTTTGATGCATTACCATAAAACGGTTACAGCCGACAGTTGACCTCATGTTTCGAGTTTATTCCTAGCCAGAAACATGCAAGTTGGCGTTTTCACTGCCCATTTGAACGCTCTCATCAACCGTGGTGCTGTCAGCGTTGTCATACGTTCCCTTGTCAGTGTTGTCATACGTTCCCTCGTCATCAGTGTTGTCATACGTTCCCTTATCATCAGTGTTGTCATACGTTCCCTTGTCATCAGTGTTGTCATACGTTCCCTCGTCATCAGTGTTGTCATACGTTCCCTTATCATCAGTGTTGTCATACGTTCCCTTGTCAGTGTTGTCATACGTTCCCTTATCAGCGTTGTCATACGTTCCCTTGTCAGTGTTGTCATACGTTCCCTTATCAGTGTTGTCATACGTTCCCTTATCATCAGTGTTGTCATACGTTCCCTTATCATCAGTGTTGTCATACGTTCCCTTGTCAGTGTTGTCATACGTTCCCTTGTCAGTGTTGTCATACGTTCCCTTATCATCAGTGTTGTCATACATTCCCTTATCATCAGTGTTGTCATACGTTCCCTTATCAGCGTTGTCATACATTCCCTTATCATCAGTGTTGTCATACGTTCCCTTATCATCAGTGTTGTCATACATTCCCTTATCATCAGTGTTGTCATACGTTCCCTTATCAGCGTTGTCATACATTCCCTTATCATCAGTGTTGTCATACGTTCCCTTATCAGTGTTGTCATACGTTCCCTCGTCATCAGTGTTGTCATACGTTCCCTTATCATCAGTGTTGTCATACGTTCCCTTGTCAGTGTTGTCATACGTTCCCTTATCAGCGTTGTCATACGTTCCCTTGTCAGTGTTGTCATACGTTCCCTTATCAGTGTTGTCATACGTTCCCTTATCATCAGTGTTGTCATACGTTCCCTTATCATCAGTGTTGTCATACGTTCCCTTGTCAGTGTTGTCATACGTTCCCTTGTCAGTGTTGTCATACGTTCCCTTATCATCAGTGTTGTCATACATTCCCTTATCATCAGTGTTGTCATACGTTCCCTTATCAGCGTTGTCATACATTCCCTTATCATCAGTGTTGTCATACGTTCCCTTATCATCAGTGTTGTCATACATTCCCTTATCATCAGTGTTGTCATACGTTCCCTTATCAGCGTTGTCATACATTCCCTTATCATCAGTGTTGTCATACGTTCCCTTATCAGTGTTGTCATACGTTCCCTTATCATCAGTGTTGTCATACGTTCCCTTATCAGTGTTGTCATACATTCCCTTATCATCAGTGTTGTCATACGTTCCCTTATCATCAGTGTTGTCATACGTTCCCTTGTCAGTGTTGTCATACGTTCCCTTATCATCAGTGTTTTCATACGTTCCCTTATCAGTGTTGTCATACGTTCCCTTATCATCAGTGTTGTCATACGTTCCCTTGTCAGTGTTGTCATACGTTCCCTTATCATCAGTGTTGTCATACGTTCCCTTGTCAGTGTTGTCATACGTTCCCTTATCATCAGTGTTGTCATACGTTCCCTTATCATCAGTGTTGTCATACGTTCCCTTGTCAGTGTTGTCATACGTTCCCTTATCATCAGTGTTGTCATACGTTCCCTTGTCAGTGTTGTCATACATTCCCTTATCATCAGTGTTGTCATACGTTCCCTTATCATCAGTGTTGTCATACGTTCCCTTATCATCAGTGTTGTCATACGTTCCCTTATCAGCGTTGTCATACGTTCCCTTGTCAGTGTTGTCATACGTTCCCTTATCATCAGTGTTGTCATACATTCCCTTATCATCAGTGTTGTCATACATTCCCTTATCATCAGTGTTGTCATACGTTCCCTTATCATCAGTGTTGTCATACATTCCCTTATCATCAGTGTTGTCATACGTTCCCTTATCAGTGTTGTCATACGTTCCCTTATCATCAGTGTTGTCATACCTTCCCTTATCAGCGTTGTCATACGTTCCCTTGTCAGTGTTGTCATACGTTCCCTTATCAGTGTTGTCATACATTCCCTTATCATCAGTGTTGTCATACGTTCCCTTATCAGTGTTGTCATACGTTCCCTTATCATCAGTGTTGTCATACGTTCCCTTATCAGTGTTGTCATACGTTCCCTTATCAGTGTTGTCATACGTTCCCTTGTCAGTGTTGTCATACGTTCCCTTATCAGTGTTGTCATACGTTCTCTTATCAGTGTTGTCATACGTTCCCTTATCAGTGTTGTCATGCGTTCTCTTATCAGTGTTGTCATGCGTTCCCTTATCAGTGTTGTCATACGTTCCCTTATCAGTGTTGTCATACATTCCCTTATCATCAGTGTTGTCATACGTTCCCTTATCATCAGTGTTGTCATACGTTCCCTTATCAGTGTTGTCATACGTTCCCTTATCAGTGTTGTCATACATTCCCTTATCATCAGTGTTGTCATACATTCCCTTATCATCAGTGTTGTCATACGTTCCCTTATCAGTGTTGTCATACGTTCCCTTATCAGCGTTGTCATACGTTCTCTTATCAGTGTTGTCATGCGTTCCCTTAGTTGTCATACGTTCCCTTGTCAGTGTTGTCATACGTTCCCTTATCAGTGCTGTCATACGTTCCCTTATCAGTGTTGTCATACGTTCACTTATCGGTGTTGTCATACTTTCCCTTATCAGTGCTGTCACACGTTCCCTTATCAACGTTGTCATGCATTCCATTGTTATTCTTACTGTTTAAAGCCAAGCCACACTGCAGAGAGACATATCCGGGCTACAACCATTTCAAAACGTGCACATCATCTGGTCGAAATAAAAAAAAAATTAAAAAAGATGGAAAAGAAAATTAAGTACACGTATCAATGCATGCGGGTACATAACCTAAGGATATGCCCCTGGCGATGACCAATTCGTCCAATTTATCATCAGAGGATTTCAAAAAACAAACCTGGATACAAATGTGAACAAAATCAAGGACACTAAAGCATACATTAAAAAATGACCCAAATTACCTAAACTTGCTCTTGCACAGCACATTTCTTTACAGCGAAACATGCAGTCAATAAATATACCCAATTATCAATCCTAAGAGAAAGTATTAAAGGTTATGTAGAACACATACAGGTAAATGGACCAACAAGGCAGAAAACAACAGGAAGAGATTGATACTGATATTGTTATTGTTCTTTAAAGCCCAGCCGCTGCGTAGAGCCATATCAGGGCTATAACCGCTTCAAAACGTACAAAACTTCAACATTACACACATCAATGCATTCGCGCACATGATCTAAAGACATGCCCCTGGCGTTGACCACTCCATCCAATTTATCGCACAGGAGATTTAAAAAATATTCTTGCATACAAATTTAAACACTCCTAAGGACACCAAAACATACATAAAAACGGAATAAAGTACCTCTCTCTCTTCTCTTGTCTTCTCTTCTCTCCTCCCCTCTCTCTCTCCTCCTGCTCCTCCCTCCCACTCATGAGTCTCACCCCTCCTCCTTCAACCACCTCATTCACCACTCATCTTTATTTTCGACAAAACTGCGTCGTATTATCTTTATTTTCGACAAAAAAACGGGTCCTATTATCTTCATTTTCGAAAAAAACAAAAACAAAACAAAAGTGTCCTATTATCTTTATTTTCGACAAAAAACCGTGTCCTATTACCTCTATTTTCGACAAAAAACCGTGTTCTATTATCTATATTTTCGACAAAAAAACACACAAAAACGTGTCCTATTATCTTTATTTTCGACTAAAACCGTGTACTATTATCTTTATTTTCGTCAAAAACCGTGTCTATTATCTTTATTTTCGACAAAAAACCGTGTCCTATTATCTTTATTTTCGACAAAAACCGTGTACTATTATCTTTATTTTCGTCAAAAACCGTGTCCTATTATCTTTATTTTCGACAAAAACTGTGTCCTATTATCTTTATTTTCGACAAAAAACCGTGTCCTATTATCCTTTATTTTCGACAAAACCGTGTCCTATATCTTTATTTTCGACAAAACCATGTCCTGTTATCTTTATTTTCGACAAAAACCGTGTCCTATTATCTTTATTTTCGACAAAACCGTGTCCTATTTCTATTATTTTCGACAAAAAACATCCGTTATCTTTATAAAAAAATACCGTGTCCTATTATCTTTTTTCGACAAAAAACCGTGTCCTTATTTATTTTTTACTTTCGACAAAAAACAAAAACAAAAACAAAACAAAAACCGTGTCCTATTATCTTATTTTCGACAAAACCCCGTGTCCTATTATCTTTACTTTCGACAAAAACACAATGTCCTATAATCTTTATTTTCGACAAAACCGTGTCCTATAATCTTTATTTTCGACAAAACCGTGTCCTCTATCTTTATTTCGACCAAAAACCGTGTCCTATTATCTTTATTTCGACAAGAAACCGTGTCCTATCTTATTTCGACAAAACCTGTCCGCTGCTACTTTTTTCGCCAAACGCGTGGTATCACAATAATGCCTTTATAGTCGACCAAGTGTCCTATAATCTTTATTTTCGACAAAACCGTGTCCTAATATCTTTATTGTCGACCAAAAACCGTGTCCTATTATCTTTATTTTCACAGAAACCGTATCCTATTATACACCAAAACTACTCTCCGCTCGCCGTGTTTTCCCCAAGCGGCAGCTGCGTATCAACAATAAAGGCCCATAAGCGCGTGACCATGTCACCATTGTGTCTGTGGACAAGAGCGGACGGTCACAGCCCGCACTCTGCTTGTTTGTAATCACTAAACGCCGGAGGGTATCCATTCAAAGTCTACTTCACTATACTAGTGGGGATGCCCTCCCCTGCCGTTTTCTCGCCACTCCCACACACACCCCACCACCACCACTACTACCACTCACCATCCCCCGCAAATCTCCCTTTTTATGTATGATATCCATTTAAGTGTGCGTTCCACAAAAATGCAGTTTATATTGTGTGAATTCTTGCCTAAACGTAAACTGTTTAAAAAAATACAAAAACCCAGATCTACAGGTTTCAAATGGTAAAACATACTAAAGATCCACACTTACATACATTTAAGATACATACACACACACTTCTGGTCGATATGAAATGGTCTCCTTTTGAAAAAAAAAAAAAAAGAAAAGAAAAGAATGTGGAAAAGAATAGGAAAAAATAATAACGAAACAAACAAGGAAACGGTAGAGGAGAGATTCAAAACAAGATTGAAAAGAAAAAAGGATAGACAGACAGAATGAATGAACGAATAAATAAAAGGAGACAGAAAAGGACCCATGAATAAACAAAACAAAAAGACAGAAGAAAAGAACCAAAAGGAGGGGTGGGATTGAAGCAGGCATAAAAAGATGAACAAACAAATGAAAAATGAAGGAGTAGCCTACATGGTTGGATGGGTGGGAAATGAGGTGGAGATAAAAATGGGAAAAAAATGGGAAAAATGAATTATAAAGTCTAGGAGGAGAGAAGGGAGGGAAGCAGGCAGGAATTCAAAAGGTGAAAGTCACAGGTAAAAAGATAGGCAGACAGACAAAACAATTAACAGTGGGGGGGGGGGGGGGAGGGGGAGGGGTAGAGGAAGAAAGATAGGATGGTCAAGCCACTCCTAAAAACTCCCATTTTGTCATTGAAGGAAGCTTCAGTTGAAATAAAACTGGAAGTGCAGCAAGGACAAAGGTATACTTTCACAATACTGAAAAGAGAACCGATATATTATAAGAATATTATGAACAAGGGCTGTTCACACTCTTTCCTAAAAAAGGCGCTAATTTTAGGCCTATGTGTGAGTGTGGTGTGTGTGTGTGTGTGTGTGTGTGTGTGTGTGTGTGTGTGTGTGTGTGTGTGTGTGTGTGGTGTGTGTGTGTCATGTGTGTGTGTGTGTGTAGTGTGTTGTTGTGTGTGTGTGTGTGTGTGTGTGTGTGTGTGTTGTGTTTGTGTGTGTGTGTGTGTGTGTGTGTGTGTGTGTGTGTGTGTGTGTGTGTGATCCTGACCTTGACACTGACTTACTCTTTCCCAACTCTTATACAGTCCATGCATGTGACCCAAATTTGGTAGAAAATCATTCAGGAACAGCTGGGAAAATCACGTTTACATATTTTTGTCATCAACTGAAGAGCACAGAGAGACGAAGAGAGAGAGAGAGAGAGGAGAGAAGAGAGAGAGAGAGGAGAGAAACACACAGAGAAACACACAACAGAGAAACACACACACACACACGTACTCACGCCGCGCGCGCGCACACACACACACACACACACACACACACACACACACACAAACACACACACACATTATGCAAACACAAGCACAGATCAACACCTCTCTTAGGCCGATGGGTTTTTTTGTTTGTTTTTTGTTGTTTGTTGTTGTTTTTTTTGGGGGGTGGTGGTGGTGGTGGTGGGAGGGAATAAAGACCGAAAACAGAAGGTAAGCACAACTGCTGGCAAACACAGATCACTTGTCTGAACATGAAATCCATAGTGAAAGGTGGAGGAAAGCAAACAGTCAGGAGCACAGACACAGCAGGTGGGTTGAGGCAAAAGAGACAAAGAAAGCTAGAATTTTCACCCAGGACAGACAGACGTCACAACAGAGGAAAAGTTACAGAGCATCCAGGAGACAGACGTCACAAACAGAGGAAAAGTTACAGAGCATCAGAAGACAGAGTCACAAAAGAGGAAAGTACAGAGCATCAGGAGACAGAGTCACAAACAGAGGAAAAGTTACAGAGCATCCAGGAAACAG
>JAPXFY010000028.1:20552666-20555166 GCA_030674185.1 Monoplex corrugatus
CAGAACACTCAGACAGAGAATATCTCTCTCTCTCTCTCTCTCTCTCTCCCCCCCTCTCTCTCTCTCTCAGAGAAATAGAGACAGAACACTCAGACAGAGAATCTCTCTCTCTCTCTCCCTCTCTCTCTCTCTCTTCCTCTCCTCTCTCTCTCTCACTGCAGAGAGACAGAGACAGAACACTCAAGACAAAAAAAATACGACAAAGTGATTCAGAGACAGACACACAAAACAAGCACCCTGAGAAAAAGGAACAGCGACAGACTGACTAACACATCCAAAACACAGCGCTAATGAGGCAGCTCCAGAAAACACCTTGGCGTGGGAGTGGGGTGGGGGGGGGGGGAGGGGGAGGGGGAACCCATCATCCTCTACAATCAATACACACAAAGATTATACAACAACAATAGATTATACAACAACAATGTATACAAATATCGAAAAAAAACCTCCCCCAGGCCACAAAACATGAATGAATAAAGGATACATCTTGCATAAGACTAAGAGATAATAGTACACCAATACCATAGCACAACCCACCCACACAATGCTACAAAAATAAAATGTGATAAAACGAAAGCTATATTTCATAACTTACACTACAGTACACGAAAAAGGCAACAAAACTATGCCATAAAATACAAAAGTGTAACACCCACACAAGACTCCAAAAACAAAATATAATAAATACATAAAAGATGTACATACATTTCTTAACTTATATAAGCATAAAGCATCCACATCAAGCAATCACAATTTTCTTAAAATAGCGATAACACGTACTGTAAAACAACAGTTGCCGCGGTGTAGTGGTTAACGCAACGGACAACCGACTGGAAGGTTGTGGGTTCCAATCCCTATATCAGTCCCTTGAAAAATATATCATTGTTGGATTTTTCGGCTCTAATCGGCTCCTACCCAGAGTTGAGTATGCTATGGGCTCACTGGGGAGACTGGGACCACACAGTCGAGTCTCATCCACTTCACGGATGCGTCATTGAGGGTGTTGCTCAAATCATCTGACCAGCACCGCAGGTGTCTGTATCTCTCGGGCCTGGTTGATGCCAGGATATATCATGATAGTAAGCGTAGAGTACAGCCCTGTCACACAGTCTCAATCCTAGATGGAACCCCATAGCATCATAATTATCATCCTCATCGACATCATCATCATCGCATTGTAAAAAACAACAACTGTGCAACCATTATTAAGTGGTGTAGAAAATGGGACGGAAAAAAAAAGGTGAGCTCAAGGAAACCTCCCTGAGTGCAATGATCAAAAAAAAAATATTAAAAAAAGTTTTAAAAAAAACATGTACTGTAAAACAGTACCTGGATGGCACAAACCAATAGCAACAGAAGTAAGTACCCACCTTTTAATCTGACTGCATGAGTTCGAGCCTGGCTCAGGAAAACATATGTGCATGCAGCTTCAAAAGTCAGTTCACTTCGTTGTGAACGGGTATCTGACATTCTAAAGGGTTGGGGAAGGTAAAGCAACAAGTGAGAGGAGATGGACACTGGCCGCGTAATGCTGCTTCCAATAAAATTGAGATCATTACCACCTCACACCCCTCTGACCTCAAGGTTATGAGACATCCTGACAAATTATGAGATCTAGACGAAGTAACAACTTTTTCTCTCTGCCCATGAATTGACAAATAATGTAAAAACATCAACAAGAGAACTAATGTGCCTTTAGATTGTCCTCAAAACCTGACAATAATTTTCTTTAGTTTTATGAGAATATAATCATATTGGAAAATATCTACAATGACTCTGCAGGACCATTGTCTTACGACTGTCATGCTCATCAGACAATTATTTGCATTAAAAATAATCTATGTGTACACTATAAAATCATTAACACAAATTCTGAAGAATCCTTTCATTTTATTTCATTAAGGATTCCATTCATGCTAAACAGTATTTTTCAAACAATACCTGAACGAACAAACAAACAAACAAACAAACAAACAAAAACCACTGCAAAATGACTAAAACATCTAAATCAGAATAGTGGAATCTTTTTATCTGAATACTGTTATGCAAACCAAACAATGTTTCTTTTATACCAATAACAACACTTATAGTCAAACATCTGTATTCTACTGCAGAATCATCTGGACTTAAATTAAAAGACAAGAGACAGAACAAAAGAGACAACGAACAAAAAGTGAACTTTACTAGTGATAGATAATAATAATAATAATAATTACAATATTTATATAGCGCAAAATCTTGATAAAATCAAATCTAAGCGCTGAAGCAGACACACACGCAAGCACGCACGCACGCACACACACGCACGCACACACACAGACACACACACACACACACACACACCCACACACACGCATGGCTATAAATGGGGAGAAAGAATAAAAGCAATAAAAGCAAGAATAAAAGCAATGGAAAATTATAGAGAGCATAGCATATACAATTATATATTATAACCATGTGATTCCCTCCGAGCGGAGACAGGCTGCAGAGGGGGGGGGGG
>JAPXFY010000028.1:20560166-20570166 GCA_030674185.1 Monoplex corrugatus
TCAAGCAGTGTGTTGGTAGATCTATGTGTGCGAAATACCCTGTCATGTTGCACTGCTATAAATTGTCCAAGAAAGGACACAAAAGAGTCAAAAGGCAACATATTTCATCAATAAGAATGGGGACTTAGTTTTTATGCATGCATTAAATGGTGACTCAATTTTTATGCATGAATTAAATGGTAGATCTGTTTCAGTAACGAGATTTTTTGGCAACCTAAATAGAAGAAGGAACCAGAAAAAACTCAAGAAAAGAATCAGAACACCAGACAAGACAGGTGCAAATTTTCGGCCAACTGGCCTTTGTCAAGCATAAAATCACAAACAAACACCAAATACAAAAATTGGGAGAAAAAGACTGAAACTTCACTGCTGCTTCATCCAGTGGAATTAGCAGAAAAAGACTAAAACTTCCCTGCTGCTTCATCCAGGACATATTCTTTCTTATTCCTTTTTTTCAGTATGCACGTATTTCTATTTATTAACACAAAAACCTTTATGCCAGTGACAAAACTTTCATTGCAATGGGATCTTATAAGTGCGCTATGTGCAAATGCTATACATAGTATCTCATTTTATCCTCTCATCCAAAAGATTATCACCTTGACCACCATTCAAGGTCTACTGAAACGCGCGAAAAACTCCAATCTAACCCGGAATCGAACACAGGATCTCTCACATTCTCACTGTGCATGTCAACCTCTAGCCACAGACTCCTACTGAAGAAGAATTGAGTTTCTGTGTGTGTGTGTGTGTGTGTGTGTGTGTGTGTGTGTGTGTGTGTGTGTGTGTGTGTGTGTGTGTGTGTGTGTGTGTGTGTGTGTGTGTGTGTGTGTGTGTGTGTGTGTGTGTGGCATACATATATTTGCATGCATGCTTGTATCATTATGTGTGTGGTGTGTGTATGTGGGTGTAGTGTGTATGTGTGTGTGTGTGTGTGGTGTGTGTGTGTGTGTGTGTGTGTGTGTGTGTGTGTGTGTGTGTGTGTGTATGTGTGTGTGTGTGTGTAGTGCATGTGTGAGGTATCTGTGCTTAGTGGTGTGTGTGTGTGTGTGTGTGTGTGTGTGTGTGTGTGTGTGTGTGTGTGTGTGTGTGTGTGTGTGTGTGTGTGTATGTGCACATGCATGCCTACATGTATGCGGGGGTGTGTGCAGTGTGTACATACTACATGTGTGTGTGTGTGTGTGTGTGTGTGTGTGTGTGTGTGGTGTGTGTGTGTGTGTGTGTGTGTGTGTGTGTGTGTGTGTGTGTGTGTGTGTGTGTGTATGTGCACATGCATGCCTACATGTATGTGGGGGTGTGTACAGTGTGTACTTACTACATGTGTGTGTGTGTGTGTGTGTGTGTGTGTGTGTGTGTGTGTGTGTGTGTGTGTGTGTGTGTGTGCACATGCATGCCTACATGTATGTGGGGTTGTGTGCAGTGTGTACATACTACATGTGTGTGTGTGTGTGTGTGTGTGTGTGTGTGTGTGTGTGTGTGTGTGTGTGTGTGTGTGTGTGTGTGTGTGTCTCTGTGTGTGTGTGTGTGTGTGTGTGTGTGTGTGTGTGTGTGTGTGTGTGTGTGTGTGTGTGTGTCTGTGTGTGTGTTGATGTGTGAGTTTCCTATATCCTGATAAAGTTTCTTTTTCAAGAGAATATAACTTCACTCATATTTCTTTTTTAAAAAATATGTGCCTGTATTTTCTCATTTTTCATTTCTGAAAATAGATATATATCTACCTTCACTCATGTTTCGTTTTTCAATAACAGGTGTGTCTGTCTTCACTCATTTTTTTTTTTAAATAATATATATGAATCTATCCCCACTCCTATATTTTTTTAATAACAAAAGTGTCTATCTTCGCTTGTAGTCCTTTTTTCATAATATATATATGTGCCTCTCTTCACTCATCATCATCATCATCATCATCATCATCATGTGCCCTGCTGCATGGTGTTGGCGATCATGGCCTTCCATATGCATCTATCCTTTGTTGCCTCAAGCACATCTTCCACCCTCTTGTTTTCAGCCACCCTGCAAGCCTGTCCAATATTTTTTCCTGGTCTACCTGGTGTT
The DNA here is from genome assembly GCA_030674185.1 of Monoplex corrugatus. Classification (NCBI taxonomy): domain Eukaryota; kingdom Metazoa; phylum Mollusca; class Gastropoda; order Littorinimorpha; family Ranellidae; genus Monoplex; species Monoplex corrugatus. The sequence goes on from JAPXFY010000028.1 coordinate 20,562,222, forward strand.
CTCTTTCCCTCCAGCTTTCCTGTTGTGACCAGGTGCTCTAATTCCCATTTCCTCATAAAATGGCCTATAAATGTTGCCTGTCTTTTCCTAACAAGACTGAAGCAGTTGCAATGTGCTAAGAAGAATGTTAAAAAGTTCCATGGACCGTAAAGAAAACAAAACAAACGAGACAGTCTTGAAAAGAGCAAACACACAAAAAGAACATTAGTGAAGAAGGTTAAAAAAAAAAAAGACAAGCAACATTTACAGAACATTTTATGAGGCAAGAGAAATCTGAGTACCCAGTCACAACACAAAAGCAGGAGGGGAAAAAGAGCACCAGGCAGACCCGGGGAGAAAATATCAGTTTTGTTGAGTGGGTGGGGACAAAAATGGATGGACACATATACACTTGCAGCAACAAAAGATAGGATTCTTATGGAGGGCCATGATCGCCAATGCCATACAGCAAGGCACGTGATGATGATCTTCACTTACGTTTCTTTTTTAGGATGTTGATCTTTCACCACAGACATACAAAGTAAGAGACTGAACTAAATTCATGCTCAAAGAACAGAACTTGAAGCCAAGCTACGAGAGTGCAGTCCCCTGAGCTGTCTGTCAAGCAGTGTGTTGGTAGATCTATGTGTGCGAAATACCCTGTCATGTTGCACTGCTATAAATTGTCCAAGAAAGGACACAAAAGAGTCAAAAGGCAACATATTTCATCAATAAGAATGGGGACTTAGTTTTTATGCATGCATTAAATGGTGACTTAATTTTTATGCATGCATTAAATGGTAGATCTGTTTCAGTAACGAGATTTTTTGGCAACCTAAATAGAAGAAGGAACCAGAAAAAACTCAAGAAAAGAATCAGAACACCAGACAAGACAGGTGCAAATTTTCGGCCAACTGGCCTTTGTCAAGCATAAAATCACAAACAAACACAAATACAAAAATTGGGAGAAAAAGACTGAAACTTCACTGCTGCTTCATCCAGTGGAATTAGCAGAAAAAGACTAAAACTTCCCTGCTGTTCATCCAGGACATATTCTTTCTTATTCCTTTTTTTCAGTATGCACGTATTTCTATTTATTAACACAAAAACCTTTATGCCAGTGACAAAACTTTCATTGCAATGGGATCTTATAAGTGCGCTATGTGCAAATGCTGTACATAGTATCTCATTTTATCCTCTCATCCAAAAGATTATCACCTTGACCACCATTCAAGGTCTACTGAAACGGCGAAAAAACTCCAATCTAACCCGGAATCGAACACAGGATCTGTCACATTCTCACTGTGCATGTCAACCTCTAGCCACAGACTCCTACTGAAGAAGAATTGAGTTTCTCTTGTGTGTGTGTGTGTGTGTGTGTGTGTGTGTGTGTGTGTTGTGTGTGTGTGTGTGTGTGTGTGTTTGTGCTGTGTCTGTGTGTGTGTGTGTCTGTGTGTGTGTGTGTGTGTGTGTGTGTGTGTGTTTGCGCGGGCGCTCACGCATCTGTGTGTGTCTCTCTTTTCTTGTTATGTAATATTTTATGTTTTTTCTTTTCTTTTCTTTTCTTTTTTTTTTCTTTCTTTTTTTTCTGAAAGCATATGACCTTGGTTTTGTGGTTGGGCTGTATACATTTACACAAGACCATAAATCTGCAGATTGAAATGTAATACACTACAGTCACACCTTCTCAACGACATCTGGCCTGGGATGTTGTAAAGATCTGGCAAACCAATAAACGACCCTGAGAAAAGTCTGCGGTTTTTGTTTTGTAAACACACACCGATACACACAGAAATCTCTGTCTCTCTCTCTCTCTCTCTCTCTCTCTCTCTCTCTCTCTCACACACACCACACACACACACACACACACACACACACACATACACACACACACACACACACACACACACACACACAACACTCACACACACAACACAGACACACACTTATTTTCATTTCTGCTACACAATCTGTTATCCACTCGAAGGGGTAAGTATGAAAGCGAGAGACAGACACAGAAAGAGAGAGAGAGAGACAGAGAGGGAGAGAGAGAGAGAGAGAGAGAGAGAGAGAGAGAGAGAGAGAGAGAATGAAAAATTACTCATGTAACATGTATTATATCCAGGGACCGAGAAAAAAAAAGACCTAAAAGAAACAGTAGTGAGAAAAAAAATCGAATGAAAACAAAACTGAGACTGAGAGAGAGAGAGAGAGAGAGACAGAGAGAGAGAGAGAGAGAGAGAGAGAGAGAGAGAGAGAGACAGACAGACAGACAGACACAGACAGAGACAGACAGATAGAGACAGACCAACAGAGACAGAGAGACAGGGAGACAGAGAGAGAGAGAGAAATATAATGAGACAGCTGGACTGACAGGCAAACATACAGAATGGCAGGCAAAACGTACTGAGAATCAATCTATGCTAGACTATATAATGTGCATGCAAGTCACAGAGAGAGTTCTGACGCAAACGCAAAGGATACTGCATTGTTGAAATACTTTATAAAGTGCTAACTCTATTACTAGTTACAAAAATAAAGGCACATTTTTCACAAGTGACTAACAGTAACACATGAATGTACAGGAAAAATGAAAATGAAGTGGGCACACATGCAGACAAAGCAGAAAAACAGAGAGTAAGACAGACAGACAGAGAAACAGAGTGAGACAGAGACAACGAGACTGTGTGGTGTGTGTGTGTGTGTGTGTGTGTGTGTGTGTGTGTGTGTGTGTGTGTGTGTGTGTGTGTGTGTGGTGTGTGTTGTGTGTGTGTGTGTGTGTGTATGTATACATGTATGTGTGTGTATGGTGTGTATGTATACATGTATGTGTGTGTATCACTGTGTGTGTGTGTGTGTGTGTGTGTGTGTGTGTGTGTGTGTGTGTTATGTCATATGGTTTTGTGTGTGTGTGTGGAGAGAGAGAGAGAGAGAGAGAGAAAGGAAGAAAAAGAGAGAGAGAGAATGAGAAATTACTCATGTAACATGTATATTCAGGGACAGAAAAAAGAAAAACCTAAAAGTAAAAGAGACAGTAGTGAGAAAAAAAATCGAATGAAAACAAAACTAAGACTTGAGACTGAGACTGAAGAGAGAGAGAGAGAGAGAGAGAGAGAGAGAGAGAGAGAGAGAGAGAGAGAGAGAGACTTCAGATGATTTATTCATATAGGCCCCACAGCCACAGCCATAGAGAAGAGAGAGAAAGAGAGAAAGAGGGAGAGAGGGAGACACACAAAGAGACAGAGAGAGAGGAGGGGGAGAGAGAGAGACAGACAGACAGACAGACAGATAGATAGATAGACAGATAGACAGACAGACAGACAGACAGAGAGAAAATTAGAAACTACTACATAGGACATCTCCATGAACACGGAACAAGAAGGCTCAAGAGAGAAGAAGAGAAAATAGAGAGAGCCAGAGAGAGAGAGAGAGAAAAACCAGCGAGGCCAAGGCCAGAAAAAACGACAGGAAATAAAAATAAGACTGTGTGTGTGTGTGCGTGTGTGTGTGTGTGTGTATGTGAGAAGAGAGAAAGAGAGAGAGAGAGAGAGAGAGACTGAGACAGAGAGAGAAACAAGAGAGAGAGAGAGAGGTACTAGTGCAAGACAGAAAAGGAGAAAAAGCTGAGACTGAGACAGTGATCAAAGAATTTTTCATAATTAATGTTTCCCTCATCACTCACACACACACACACACACAACACACACACACACACACACACACACACACACACACACACACACACACACACACACTCACTCACTCACAGAGTCACACACACACACATCAGAGCCGGACCATTAGGGTGGGGGTAGGTTACTTGGCTTTAGAACCCCCCTCCAAAAAAGAAAAAAAACCGTTACAGATAAAATTAAGAGAGAGAGAGAGAGACAGAGAGAGAGACAGAGAGAGAGACAGAGAGAGAGACAGAGAGAGAGAGATAGAGAGAGACACAGAGAGAGAGAGTGAGAGAGAGAGAGACAGAGAGAGACAGAGAGAGACAGAGAGACAGAGAGTGAGAGAGAGAGAGGTGCAAGACAGAAAAGGAGAAAATGCTGAGACTAAGACTAGTAAGAGAGTGATCAAAGAATTTTTCATAATTAATGTTTCCCTCATCACACACACACAAACACACACACACACACACACACACACACACACACACACACACACACACACACACACACACCATATCAGAGCTGGACCATTGGGTGGGGGTTGGGTTACTTGGCTTTAGAACCTCCCTCCAAAAAAGGGGAAAAAAGTTTCAGATATATCATGAAATTAAAGAGAGAAGAGAGAGAGAGAGAGAGAGATAGAGAGAGTGAGAGAGAGAGAGAGGTGCAAGATTGAAAAGGAGAAAAAGCTGAGACTAAGAGTGATCAAACACACACACACACACACACACACACACACACACACACACACACACACCACACACACACACACACACACACTACACACAGAGCAGAGCCAGACCAGAGAGAGAGGAGAGAGAGATGAAAGAGATGACTTAAACTAAGCACTAATGTGAGCCCAGTTTAATTCTTAATGTTATCCTAATACCGACTGGTGCTCATTTGTCACAATCATACATTATTATGTTGTTTCCAGTAAGCTCACTTTAGAAAGGGCTTGTCTAGTAAAATTTGGAGTTCTGGTATGCAATTCTACTTTTCCAGAAAAGTTCTTGGCATTTGACTGCTTCAGCTTTTACTTCTATTTGTAAGCTAAGTCAAGAGGAAAAGAAATCCATTTTAGGCCATTATTTTACTTTTAAATGGCAAAAATGCTTCAGCTTCACGGGTGTATGCCACTTGACCTCCATGAAGGGATCTGTCCTTGAGCACCATGTATAACCCCCTACTACACTTTTCCCTGAACCAATCAAAACACACACACACACACACACACACACACCACACACACTCTGATGATGATGCTGATACTTCTCAAACAATGTGTATTGTGAGGAAAACACACATACACAAAACAATGAAAGATGCAAGTTGATAAGAAAAAGCAAGCAAACAAAGAACATGAAAAAGAATAAAATAAAACACAGTATTATCATATCAATATAACATAAACAGCAACTGGTTTTCTTCATGTTTCAAAATCAAGTTAATCTGATTCTGAATAAAATCAATCACAATCACATTCGATAAAACTGATCACCCGTGCACCGACATCACCTGCGATGACATAATAAATAATAATGACTCACACACCCACGTGCATCCTAACATTTCGCTGACCTTTCATGTTTGCGCACGAAAAGATCGAAAAACAGAAAAGAGATGCGCGAGTGAGAAAAAGGGATGAGGGGACATCTCAAAACAACAATTTGTACCGTCAAAACTGGACGTCGGGTGGGCCGGGTTTCGTGCAGGCAACCCCGGTCCTCCCCCGCAAGCCGCTGACGACGTCGTGGCCTCATTTTTGAACCCCCCGTCAGGCGAACTCGCGCTGGTTCTGGGAGCTAGTTGAGTGGAAACAGTGGCGGCGACATTTGCAGAACTAGGGCTTGGAGGCCGTTTCGACGTTTGTGTCAAGGCTGCTGAACGTGACAGATCGACGCTTTCACACGCTTGAATCATTCCTGAAATTTATTCACACAAGCGGCCTGCCTCCATGGAAGCGGCCTTCTTACACCAAAGGCCGTGGCTGACGATGGAACAGCGCTCCAGTTTTGGCGATCGTCTGCTTGTGTTTTGGTCTTTTTTCTTTGCGACACACGAGTTCAGCTGTTCTGTCGAAGGCCTTGCTGCGGCGCGGCGAGCAACCACATAGCGCATGCGCAATATGCATGGAAGTAGGTCACGATAAGATTAGGGGAAAAAACATGCATGCATGCATGTTTAAGACCATCTCCCTCCCTTTCCCTCCATTGTGTTTAGTCTATGTAATCAGAAAAGCGACCTTGCGGGGCGTGGAAAAGGTTGATCTGTCAAACCTGTAAATGTGGCAGTCCATGACACGAAGGCTGCATTTTTGATTTGCGTGCATATTTCACATTGCCTTGTCCCGTTTTCGCGAGCGAAGCCGTGGGTCCTATTTTTAGCTGCCAGCAAGCGATGAGTTCAAATTGTGACTGATGCGCTTTGCCGGCGCACGCTGCCGGTGTTGCGCGGAATGTTGCGTTTGTGGCGTAACGAGATGTGATACGCTACATGTACGTGTTGCGCTTGATTTAACAAGAATAGCGGTGTGGGTGGCGAGTGCACACACACACACACACACACACACACACACACAAGCACACACACGCACACTTTGATACACATAGCTGACACATATGAGTTTTTGATCGCACAAACACTCAACATTGGTAAATAAAGAACCATGATTTCTAAGTAGGGTACCCCCCACCAAAAGAGGTAATCAATAAATAATAAAAATTCACGATGCTTTTTGAGTTTTTGATTGCACGCTCAGTATGAATAAATGAAGGACAAAGGTTTCTAAGCAGCATATAGTGATATACCCCACCAATCTGAATCAATATTCTTACACAATAAAATATGCTTTTCAGAAGTTGGTATACATCCGTTAAAATGTATCTGCACTCGTGCTAGCAATAGCATCTGTATCATGATGAATGTGCGTGCATGTGTTCGTGTGAGTGTGTGTGTGCGCGCGTGTGCGTGTGCGTGTGTGAGTGCGTGCGTGTGTGTGTGTGTGCGTGTGTGGTGTGTGTGTGTGTGTGTGTGTGTTTACCTGTTTTTGTTGTTGTTTGGTTTTGTTTGTTTTCGTTTGTTTTGTTTTTGTGCTTTTTTTTTTTTTTTAGGGTGGGTGGGTGGGTGTTTGTCTATTTTCTTCAATTCATTTTTATAGATATATCTTGAAGTCCAGTGTATTTAATTTTAAAAAACGGGTTTTCTTTCGTAGCAAAGATTCTTTTTTTTTTTTTTTTTTTTTTTGATCGAAGAGTCATTATCAGTTCTAGAGAAACTAAATCCACTCACAGGAACGTCGATCGTTTTCAAATCAAACTATGAGCAGTGTTTCAGGGTTGAATTCACTTCCTCTCCTGGAATAAATTTCCATATGCACCAACTCGGTCAATGCCTCGTGATGGAGAAAGATGGAAAGCGAGTCGGCCAGACTGAGCCAGAAAACCTGTGCATGAAGTTTGCCCCTTTTTATCCATGTGGCTGCCCGCGTTCAAGCAAACAGGAACCAGAAACAACAACAACAACAACAACAAACGAAAAAAAGAATCAGAACGCGTATTTGTACAACCAGACAAGACAGGCGCAAATTTTGGGACAATTGGCTTTTGTTAAGCGTAGACGTAAGATCACAAAATGAACAAACACCAAGTACAAAAAAATTAGGAGAAAAAGACTGAGTTTTGTATTTGGTGTTTGTTCCTTTGTGATCTTACGTCTACACATGACAAAGCCAGTTGTCCGAAACAAACAGCAAAAAGAATAACGTCATCATCAACAACAAAAACAACAACAACAACAACAAAAAGAATAACGTCATCATCATCAACAACAACAACAACAACAGCAAAAAGAATACGTCATCATCAACACAACAACAACAACAACAACAACAACAAAAGAATAACGTCATCATCAACAACAACAACAGAACGTCGTCATCATCATTATCATCGTCTTCGTCGTCATCATCATCATCATCAACAACAACAACAATATCATCATCATCATCATCGTCGTCGTCGTCGTCGTTGTCATCATCATCATCAACAACAACAACAGCAACAACAATAATAACAAAAAGAATAACATCATCATCATCATCATCATACATCATCATCATCATCACACATCAAGAACAACGACAATAACGACAATAATAAAAGATTATCAAATAAACCGTCTAGACAAAAAGATTGCAACCGCTCTTGGTCCAAAACAGAGATAGCATTTTTTTAAAAGGGAACGCATAAGTTTATTTTATCTATAAAAACAGGTTTGCTTTGGTGCAT
>JAPXFY010000028.1:20575166-20582666 GCA_030674185.1 Monoplex corrugatus
TGATAAAAATAACAATAAAAAATAATAATAATAATAATATAATATTAATAATAATAATAAGAAGCCATTTTATGAGGAAAGGTCACAACAGGAAAGCTGGAGGGAAAAGAGCACCAAGTAGACCCAGGGAGAAAATACTGGACGGACTTGCAGGGTGGCTGAGGACGGAAGGGTGGAAGATGTGCTCGCGGCAGCAGGGGACAGATACATATGGAAGGCCCTGATCTCCAACGCCGTTTGGCAGGGCACATGATGGTGATGATAATAATAATAATTATAAGAATTTCACCACCCACGTACCCCTCCACCACACATTACACTTTCTTTGTTGTTGCCTAAAATCGCTAAAAGCGAATTGACATTAACTCATACCACCACTAAACACACACACACGAACACAAAAACACACGTCTTTGTAGGTTTAGGTGTGGCATTCCAGAGAAGAAGAAGAAGAAGAAGGAGAGAGAGAGAGAGAGAGAGAGAGAGAGAGAGAGAGAGAGAGAGAGAGAGCGAGAGAGAGACGAGAAGAGAGAGACAGAGAGACAGACAGACAGAGACAGACAGACAGGACAGACGGAGACAGACAGACAGACAGAGGACAGACAGACAGAAGACAGAGACAGAGAGACAGAAGAAGAAGAGAGAAGAAGAGACAGACAGGACAGAGACAGAAAGACAGACCAAGATGGACACACAGTGACAGGCAGAGAGAGAGAGAGGAGGGGGGGGGCAGACAGACAGAGACACAGAGAGAGAGAGAAGAGAAGAGAGAGAAGAGAGAGAAAAGAGAGAGAGAGAGACAGACAGACAGACAAGACACAGACACAGACAAGAGGAGAGGACAAACAGAGATAGAGAGAGAGAAGAAGAAGAAGAAGAAGAAAAGAAGAGGAAGAAAAAAAAAAAAAGAAGAAACAGACAGAAAGACAGACAGACAGACAACAGAGACTGAAAGACATAGACAAAGATGGACAGACAGTCGGTGACAGGCACAGAGAGAGGGGGACAGACATACAGACAGACAGATAGAGACACAGACAGACAGAGACAGAGAGAGAGAGAGGCAGACAGACAGACAAATTGACAGACAGAAAGACCGAAAAAGGGGGGAAAGAGAGAAGAAGAAGAAGAGAGGAAAAGAGAGAGAGCGAGAGAGACAGACAGACAGAAACAGACAGAGACAGACAGACAGAGACACACAGAGAGAGACTTAGAGATAGGAAGACAGAGAGACAGAGAGAGACAGACACAGACAGACAGACAGAAACAGAGAGAGAGAGAGGCAGAGAGAGACAGACAGACAGACAGAGGGAGAGGAAGAGAGAGCGAGACAGACAGACAGACAGACAGAGACAGAGACATAGACAGAGAGGGAGACACAAAGAGAGACAGACAGACAGACAGAGACAGGAAGAGACAGAGACAAAGAGACGGGAGAGAGAGAGAGAGAGAGAGAGAGAGAGAGAGAAGAGAGAGAAGAGAGAGAAGACAGACAGACAGACAGACAAACAGACAGAGACAGAGACAGAAACAGACAGAAACAGAAACAGACAGACAAACAGACAGACAGACAGACAGAGAGAGAGTTGATATGCTGACATTATGACATGTTATTGACAACAACCTGGTGTTGTTCTTTCTGTCATCTATACACGTAATGCAATGTAACGGCTAAGGTGGAAAACCCCCCAAATAAATTCAACTTGGTGACACGTAAAATACGCATGAACATGTACAACGCGGTCTCGCTCTTTAAAAATGCACACCTCTTTGATACCCAATCTCTCTCTCTCTCTCTCTCTCTCTCTCTCTCTCTCTCTCTCTCTCTCTCTCTCTCTCTCACTCTCTCTCTCTCTCTCTCTCTCTCTCTCTCTCTCTCTCTCTCTCTCTCTCTCTGTGTTTGTGTCGAGAACATTTTGAAGGTCAACGTGAAAAGAGTAGAAGGCAACAAATTTGTTAACCCTCTCTAACTCCCGCGCCTTATCCACTAACTTGCTAAAAACTTAACCCTTTGACTCTCTCAACCTATCCACCGTCTTCCTGCCTTCAGGAAGCTGATGGATAGGGCGAGAGAATCAAAGGGTTAAGTTTTGTTTTTTGGCTTTGCCAGCATGGTTGACAATACAGGATGCTGGAGGACAGAGTAGGGGAGTCAAAGGGTTAATAAGCGAGAATACAGCGACTGATTAGAAAGATTGTAAGAGCACACACACACACACACACACACACACACACAGACACACACACACACACACATACACGCACGCACGCACGCACGCTCGCTCGCTGAGTGGGAATGAGAGAGAAAGAGGGGGGGGGGGGAGAGAGAGAGAGAGAGAGAGAGAGAGAGATAGATACAAGCACGCATGCAATCACGCACGTACGCACACAAGCATTTGGTCCATTACTTTTATTATATTTTCCATACAGCCTTACAACTTTTTTGTCTATTTGGATTGAATTGGTATTAGGGAACATCGCATTCACCTCAATTTTGGTTCTAAGTAAATTTGAACTGCATAGAGACAAATTTAACAACATAGGTCAGTGTTTATCCACTATTTTGCGAAATACTTATGTTTATGCATTTATGCATTTATCATCATCATCAGCAGCAGCAGCAGCATGATGTAAAAATAAATAATTATGATGTCAAATTTTCGGTACGTTACTTCTAGTTTATAATACTGTTTTGACAAATACTTAATATAAAATCATACAGAATCCTCTCTCTCTCTCTTTGTGTGTGTGTGTGTGTGTGTGTGTGTGTGTGTGTGTGTGTGTGTGGTGTGTGTGTGTGTGTGTGTGTGTGTGTGTGTTGTGTGTGCGTGTGTGTGTGTGTGTGTTATTTGCCTCAGCAAGAGGTACAGCAACTTTTGGTGTTATCCGATGAAAGAATGTTTTTCAATATTCATGTTGCTAAGGGCAATCTGAGCAGTTTATAATAATTCTGAACAGACTTACGTTCTTTCGATTTTAAGAGAGGGTGACCCAAGAATACCTAGGAGACCTGCAGATCCTGAAACGCACCTGCAGTACTATTCAGAGGCTGGGCGGGGCCCAGAATAGACAGAGGCGGAGAACCTTCGTTTCTGCCCTTCACGCCAAAGGCATATTATGCAGTATATAAGTATGTTACACTTTGAAGAGTGAGGGGAAAAAAAAGTCATCTACGTCTTCTCTGATATAATAATACACGTGTAGAGGAAAGAGAGAACAAGAACGAAAACATGTTTTTTAAATTTTTTATTTACGAGAGTGTGAGTCAAGCAATGTTTTTGCTTTTTTAAATACATATATACATCCAGCCCTCTCACCAAAAAAGTTTACGTTACGCATAAATTACACATAACTCAACATAGATATTTCAGCAACGCCTGCAGTACAGAGAGAGAGAGGGGGGGGGAGGGGAGGAGAGAGAAGAGAGAGAGAGGAGAGAGAGAGAGGAAGAGAGAGAGAGGAGAGAGAGAGAGGGAGAGAGAGGGAGAGGGAGAGAGAGAGAGAGACAGACAGACAGAGGAGAGGACAGGAGAGAGAGAGAGAGAGAGAGAGAAGAGGGAGAGAGAGACAGAGACAGAGACAGAGACAGAGACAGAGACAGAGAGAAAGAGACACAGACAGAGAGAGAGAGAGAGAGAGACAGAGGTAGACAGAGAGAGGGAGAGAGCGCGGAGAGAGAGAGAGAGAGGGGAGAGAGAGAGAACAGACAGACAGACAGACGGACGGACAGACAGATAGACAAACAGACAGACGCACACACACACACAGAGGAAAGAGAGAGAGAGAAAGAGAGAGAGAGAGAGAGGGAGAGAGAGAGAGAGAGAAGACAGACAGACAGACGGACGCACATACAGACAAAGAGAGAGAGAGAGAGAGGAGGGGGGAGAGAGAGAGAGAACAAACAGACAGACAGACAGGCAGACAGGCAGACACAGAGAGAAGAGGGCGAGAGGGGGGGGGGAGGGGATGATGGTCAGAGGGAGGGGTCGGGAGAGGGGGGTGGAGAAGGGAGGACGCTGAATCGGCGATAATGTGTTTGTTTCCCCGAAGACAAAGTGTCACACAACTAATGACCTTGACCTTGTCAGCTGCTGGCGGGATGCGTATGCGTCATAATAACAGGAGCTGGGAACATCACGCAACAAGATTGGTTGAAAAGATTTATTCATTTGTTCATGTATTGATTTATTGATTTATTTATTTATTTTTTTTATTCATGTCTTCTTAAGTTTCCACTAGAGCCCTCCCGATGTCGCCACGGATTCAACCTGTTCAAATGCAACTGTGACAGAACAAATAATTATGACGGGCATGACACGCAAGTGGGTAAAACAAGTCTTCCAGTACGCGGAGCTCTCGGGTTCGATAGGAACAAATAGGATGAGGAGTAGGCTACAGTATGATGCTCAAGTGGGTAAGACCTTAGTCCTCCAACCCGTGGAGCTCTCGGGTTCGAACCTCTCTGGGTACTTCCCGCTTGATGGCTGAAGGGTACAGATATTTTTTTGTTTGTTCTCCCGATCTCTCAGGTCAGCATGTTTGCAGGCACGTTCATGATGATGATGATGATGATGATGACGATGGTGGTGGTGGTGGTGATGATGATGATGATGATCCTCTTCCTCCTCCTCCTCCTCCTCATTCTGATCATGATGTGCCTTGCCGCATGGCGTTGGCGATCATGGCCCTCCACCCAAATCTATCCCTTATCGCTTCAAGTACATCTCCCACCATTCCTGTCCTCATGCCACCTTACAAGTCTGTCCAATATTTTCTCTCAGGGTCTACCTGGTGCTCTTTTTCACTCCACCTTTCCTGTTGTGACTCATCATCATCATCATCATCATCATCAGCATCATCATATCATCATCATCATCATCAGCATCATCATCATCATCATCATCATCATCATCATCATCATCATCATCATGTACTCTGCCACATGGCGTTGGCGATCATGGCCCTCCACACGAATCTATCCCTTGTCGCTGCGAGTACGTCTCCCACACTGTCTATCCTCAGCCACCCTGCAAGTCCGTCCCATATTGTCTCCCTGGGTCTACCTGGTGCTCTTTTTCCCGCCAGCTTTCCTGTTGTGACCAGGTGCTTTAATTTCTCTTGCTTATAACATGTCCAACACGTGTTGCTTGTCTTTTTTTTTTAATATAATCTTCTTCATTAGTATTCTTTTTATGTCTGCCTCTTTCAAGACTGTCTCGTTTGTTTGTTTGTTTGTTTGTTTGTTTGTTTGTTTGTTTTGGCTGTCCATAAAACTCTCAACATTCCTTCTGCCCCTCCCCCCCTCCGCCCCTGTCGTGTGTGTATGCATGGCACGCAGAACGTCAAATATTTATTGCACGATAAAAAGATCGTGTAGGTTAAGTCAGTCAGCATCTGCTGGCTTATGGAAACATGGAAACACCCCGCGCGCACCCTCAGCAAAGGCGGGGTATGCGGACTATGCTATCGTTATTGTTATTGTCATTTTTGTTTAAAGCCCAGTCGACTGCGTAGCACCACATCAGGTTATAACCGTTTCAACACGCACTTACTTCAACAGAAAAAAAAAGTTAAGAAAATTAAGTATTCATACCAATGAGGCAGAAACAAAGAGAGTGACAGAAAAGAGGAAATTTCTAGCGCAGAATTTCCAGAATGTGGGGATACCATTTACACTGAAAGAGCCCCCGGCATCCCCACAGGGGTGAAGGGTGGGAGATGATATGCGGAAGCAAATGAGGCAATTTAGGCCCGTTTTTATATGTTTTAGGGTCTTAGCTATGTTTAAAGTTGTAATCAGGTACATTTTTCAAAACCTCTGTGTGATCCATTGGACAGAGTGGTCAACCAGGCATCTCCTTAGGAATGTGCAGAATGCTTGATATTTACTTATTTTTTTGTGTTGTTTGTCCGTGAAGTATTGTGCCTTTGACGTATTGCTTGATATGGCTTTTACCATTCTGGGCTTTTTAAAAGTAACAATACATAGAAGATATAGATTCTCGATTAAGATATGATACAGATGTAGGTATAGATATGGATATAGATCTAGATTATAAACAATAGGACATAGATATCGATAGTAAGATATAGATATAGATATCGATAAAGATACAGATATAGATAAGAATTATAGATATAGAATAGACATAGATATAGATATAAATATAGATATCGTATAGTATTGATATGATATCGATATAGATACAGATATAGATATAGATATAGATACAGATATAGATATAGTTAAAGATATAGATATAGATATAGATATAGATATAGATATAGGTATAGATATAGATATAGATACAGATATAGATATAGATATAGATATAGATATAGTTATAGATATAGCTATAGATATAGATATAGATATAGATATAGATATAGTATAGATATAGATATAGATATAGATATAGATATAGATACAGATATAGATATAGATATCGTTAAAGATATAGATATAATATAGATATAATATAGATATAGTTATAGATAAGATGCTCATCCAAAATTCTTCTGTCCGTTTTGTCTGTCTGTCTATCTACTTGCGTCTATGTAACACCACACAGCCTGCATCAGCCCTGCACTGGTTTTGTATTGAAAGAATTGTACCACTATCACTGGTTTTCTGTCATTGACAGAATTGTACCACTAATCACTGGTTTTCTGTTATTGAAAGAATTGTACCACTAATCACTGGTTTTCTGTTATTGAAAGAATTGTACCACTAATCACTGGTTTTCTGTTATTGAAAGAATTGTACCACTAATCACTGAGACCATCTTCGAATTTGTACCCCTGCCTAACCTCTCCGTTCTGCTTCTGATATTATTTGTTTTGCAAATTCCACGACACAGATGTTCCACAGTGGGTCGCCATTCAGTTGTTTTTTTTATGTCTGGTCCATATACAAATAGAATGAACTTTGCCCTGTCTTTTCGACTGTCAAATTTCTCCCATGCCCAAAGCCTGATACCTTACTGCCCAGACAGCTAGCGTTCTTGCTATACAAACTAAGGCTTCACTCTTGGAAAACAAAATATACACAAAATGTATGCATTTGTTCAAAAGCATTATCAGTCCACCATCCGCTCTTTGCATGCCCTATCTTACTTACGACGTATAGAAATAAACAATCTCGATTTTTCATGTACTGACTCTAGAGATATCCTTTACAACAACAATGATATTATTTCGGTAGTTCAGCTGATTTTCAGAACCCCGTTTGGCAGATTGTTATGAAAAGTTAATTAATTGTTGTATGTTATTATTTGACACTGTTAATTCATTGTTCTGAATTGTTAATTCGCTTAGATTTGATTTTTCAAGATTTTGCGCTATATAAATATTGTAATTATTATTATTATTATTATTAATTGTAATTGTTCCCCTCTTACATTCAAACTTCCACCACCCTCTCCCTCCTCCTCCCCCTCCCCCCTTTGTGTGTGTGTGTGTGTTGTGTGTGTGTGTGTGTGTGTTGTGTGTGTGTGTGTG
>JAPXFY010000028.1:20607666-20610166 GCA_030674185.1 Monoplex corrugatus
CACACCACACACACACACACACACACACACAAGACAAACACACACTCACACTCATACGTACGCGCACATACACATGCACACACTCACACTCATACGCACACACACACACACACACACACACACACACACACACACACACACACACACACACACACACACACACACACACACACACACACACACACACACATTCTTCAACAGGAGAAAAAAAAGGAAAAGAAAATCAAGCATACACATCAATGCATTCGCGCACACAACCCACGGAGGCACTGACCACTCCGTTCAATTTATCACACAGGGGATCAAAAAAAAAAGAAAAAAAAAAAAAAAAAAAAAAGACAAACCTGATACAAATCTAAGCATAACTAAGGATATCTAAGCATATGTAAAAATGTGCCCAAATCACCCTAATATTGCGTTCGCGTATCTCATTTCCCTAGAGCCAAAAAAAAAAATGCACCCACAACACATGGGCCCAGTTATCAATTCCAAGAAAAAGTACGTAAGACTCTATCGAACACGAACAGGTGAATGGACCAGCAAGGCAGAAAATGATAGGAAGAAATGACAGAAAGCAAAGGAGTGAAGCAGAAACAAAGGAGAGTGACCGAAAAGAGAAAATTTCTAGCACAGAATTTCCAGAAGGTGGGGATATTGTTTATACTGAAAGAGCCCCCGGCACCCACGGGGGGGGGGGGGGGGGGGGGGGGACTGAAAAAGCTGACTTCCTCGAGAACTTCAAACGTTACCGTACCGTCAGTGCTGATCAATCTCAGGTCACATGATCTTTCGTACTGATTAATTTGGTTCAGTTTTTACGTCGACACCCCACCTCAGGTGATATGGCCGACGGGGATAACCATCCCAGGGAAGTGGGGGAAGGGGGAACCTATGTAATCCTATACCGACACCACCAGAACAAAATGATGTTAAAATGGGACAGTGAGATGGCCAGTTTTAATATAGCGCACCCCGGATTCGAACCTCCAACCATTAGCATGTGAATCCGACGCTCAAACCAACTGAATTACTGGGGCCTGCGATCTTTCATAATCCCGAAAAAAAGCTTATAAATCGTAACTAAAATGGGCTCCTAAACAGAGCACAAAGAAACACCCCATCGCGACGAACCTTTCTTTAAAAAAAATAAAAAAAATAAAATCCCAGCTTCTTCTGGAAACAACAAAAACTCGTCTCTTTGACACCTAAGGCTTACCATAGATACATTCGGTGTTATTGCCTGCAGCCAGAGCAGCAGAACTGTCTACTTTTGACAGATTGGTCCTGCCATAGACTGTCTGGTGCCAGACCACTTAAAATCGTCTTTCATCGGCTCTGACTCCTGTTGCGTTTTCTGACCGGGTGGTACATGCCTGGTAAAAGTTGCCAGAAATTGAAACTTCTTGTGTATGGTAAACTAATAGGTTCCCAAGTAAAAAAAAATTCGAAATATTGATCCAACATTTGGTCTAAGCCAGTAGCTTGTTTGATTAAACAATTCGAAAAGCTTGAATTTTTGTATGAAGACTTTAACTATACTTTCTCTATTTTTCATCGTAATTTTCGTACTGAACATCTTTGGTCGCTATGAAAGTGGAATATCTACCTATTTATCTATCTATCTATCTAATCTATCTATCTATCTATCTATCTATCTATCTATCTATCTATCTATCTATCTATCTATCTATCTATCTATCTATCATCTATCTATTTATCTATCTATCTATCTATCTATCATCAAATCTATCTATCTATCTATCTATCTATCTATCTGTCTGTCTGTCATATATTATATATATATTATATATATATATATATATATATATATAAATGTGTGTGTATACATACATACATACATACATACATGCATACATACAGACAGCAGACAGACAGACAGGACAGAAGAGAGACAGACAGACAGAGAGAGAGAAGAATCGAGAGAGAAGAGAGAGAAAGAGACAGAGATAGAACAGAGAGAGACTGACAGAGAGAGAGCGCCACAACACACAAACAAACACACACACAGAGTATAATATCAGATAACAGTCCAAGAAAACGGTCTCTTCTCACGGGCGCGGTAGGAATCTAGATTTTGGTGTTTGTTCAAGAGCGAGTTATCACACTCACACAGTTCCATATGCGTCTCCAAATCGCCACATTAGTCATCTGACAGACTCGCTGAGCCTGTGCAAAAACCCAGGCCAAGATCTTGGAACAGGGAGGGTTACGGGCGGAAAAGAGCCCCGTGAAAACCCTAAGCTGACCACCACCAGAATGATGGAAACATCAAGATGGACAGCCAACAGGCCAGGCTGTCATATTCATCATCATCATCATCATCATCAGGTGCCCTGCCGCATGGCGTTGGTAATCATGGATTTCCATCTGTCTCTATCTCTCGTTGCCCCCAGCATCTCCCCCACCCTCCTCGTCCCCAGCCACTCTGCAAGTCCGTCCAGCATTTTCTCCCTGGGTCTACCCGGTGCTCTCCTTCCCT
>JAPXFY010000028.1:20615166-20622666 GCA_030674185.1 Monoplex corrugatus
GAACCAACCATTTTCGCACGAGCGCAACGCACAGACAGACACACAGACAGACACACACATGCACACACACACTACACACAAACACGGACATAACACGCACACACACACTACACACAGACACTACGACACAACACACGGACACACACTACACACACACACACTACACACGGACACAAAACACACCACACACACACCACACACACACACACACACACACACACACACACACACACACTACAACACACACACACACACACACACACACACACACCTACACGACACACACACACTACTACACACACCACACACTACACAACACTACACACACTACAAAACACACACACACACACTCACAGACACACACAAGATCGCTACTGTAACTTGATCGATAAATCTTGTTGAGGGGATATGGGTGTGGGTGTGGGTGTGGGTGTGGGTAGGAAGGTCAAAGGCCGGAAGGTCAGTGGTCACACACAAGGCACTGACTTATCACAGACAAGATAATATGAACTAACGCTAGTCTCATCTTCGTCTTCGCCTTTGTAAGTTCACTGCTCTATATGTCTAGACGTTCTCTCTCTCTCTGTCTCTCTCTCTCTCTGCTCTGTCTCTGCTCTGTTTCTCTGTCTCTCTTTCTGTCTCTGTGCCTCTCTCTGTCTCTCGTCTTCTGTCTCTCTGTCTGTCTGTCTGTCTCTCTTTCCCCCTCTCTCTTTCTCTCTCGTCTCTCTCTGACTCTGTCTGTCTCTGTCTGTCTGTCTGTCTGTATGTCTGTCTCTCTCTCGTTACCTCTTTCTGTCTCTCTGTGTGTCCCTGTCTCGTCTCTATCTCTCGTTCTGTCTTTCTCTGTCTGTCTCTTCTCTCTGTCTACTCTTTCTCTCTCTGTCTGTCTGTCTGTCTCTCTCATCGTTCTCTCTCTCTCTCTGTCTCTCTTGTGTCTAGTTCTCTCTGTCTCTCTATGTCTAACTCTCTCTCTCTCTCTTTCTCTCTCTGTCTCGTTCTCTCTCTCTCTCTCACTCGTTCTCTCTCTCTCAACCCCCCCCTCTCTCTCCCTGTCTCTCTATCTTCCTCAAGCAACACCTCTCTCTCTCCCTCTTCCTTTATTTCTCTTCCTCTCCTTTCTCTTTCTCACCTACCCTTCCTTTGTCTGTCTTCTGGTCTGTCTCTCTTTCTGTTTTCTGTCGTTGGTTTTGTCCTAAATTTAGTGTATTTATTTCTTCATTATCTTCTTTGTACACCTGTCTCGTTTTGGGCATTGACAACCCGTTTTCATTTTATTTTCCCATGTTTCTGGTTTCTCGATGTGTAAATCAAAACAAAAACCAACAAACAAACAAAGAGCACGATACAAACAAACAAAAGACAAACAACAAACAAAACAAACAAACAAAACCAAACCAACAAAACAATCAAACAAACAAACAAAAAACTGCACAACCAACCATCCAACCAAAACAATAACCAACAACCAACCAACCACAAACCAACCACCAACCAACCAACCAACCAACCAACCAACCAACCAACCAACCAACCAACAACAACCAACCAACCAACCAACCAACAAGCAACCAAGCAACCAAGCAACAACCAACCAACCAACCAACAACCAACTAACCAACTAACCAACCAACACCAAACCAAACAAACAAACAAAACAAACAATCAAACAAAGAAGCACATAAAACAACGAACGAATTAAATAAACAAACAAAACAAACAAACAAAAACAAACAAACAGACAAACCAACAACAACAAACAAACAAACAAACAAACAAACAAACAAACAATCAGACAGACAAACACACAAACAAAGTGTGCGAACAAAGAAACAAATAGACAGACAGACAGACAAACACAAACAAA
Source organism: Monoplex corrugatus (assembly GCA_030674185.1). NCBI lineage: Eukaryota > Metazoa > Mollusca > Gastropoda > Littorinimorpha > Ranellidae > Monoplex > Monoplex corrugatus. The sequence continues at coordinate 20,617,031 of JAPXFY010000028.1, forward strand.
CAAACAAACAAACAGACAGACAGACAAACACACAAACAAAGTGTGCCGAACAAAGAAACAAATAGACAGACAGACAGACAAACACACAAACAAAAAACAAACAAACAGACAGACAGACAAACACACAAACAAAGTGCGCGAACAAAGAAACAAATAGACAGACAGACAAACACACAAACAAACAAACAAACACACAAACAGACAGACAAACACACAAAAAGTGCACCGAGCAAAGAAACAAATAGACAGACAGACAAACAAAACAACAAACAACAGACAAACAGACAGACAGACAAACACAAAACAAAGTGCACCGAACAAAGAAACAAATAGACAGACAACACACAAACAAAGTGCACCGAGCAAAGAACAAATAGACAGACAACAAACACACAAACAAACAAACAGACAAACAGACAGACAGACAAACACACAAACAAAGTGTGCCGAACAAAGAAAGAAAAACAAACGACAAACACAAACAACAACAACAATCAGACAGACAAACAAACAAACAGACAATCAGACAGACAAACACACAAACAAAGAAACAAACAATCAGACACACACACAAACAAAGTGCACGAACAAGAATCAAGACAAGAGACAGGAGAGAAGGAAGGGAGACACAGATTTTGACCAGCACAATGCATCCCACAAGGGCCCTGAAGTCATTCTCATCCTAATTTAACGATCACGACCCCCTCCCCCCCCCTCCCCCCACACTTCCGTCCTCTCACCCTCCCTCCTTGCTCCTGCCACAGATACAGACAAGACGTGAGGGAAAGGGGAGGAGAGAGAGAGAGAGAGAGAGAGAGAGAGAGAGAGAGAGAGAGAGAGAGAGAGCAGACAAGAGAGAGGAGGGAGAGAGAGAGAGGACAGAGACAGACAGACAGAGACAGAGCAGAGAGACTCACTCACAGAGATAGATAGATAGAGAAAATGATTGATACATACACACACACCACACCACACACACACACACACACACACACACACACACACACAATATATATATAACACACACATACATAGATACATGTTTATACATATATGTGCATATGTGTATGTATGTATGTACGTACGTACATACGTATGTATGTACGTATGTATGTATGTATGCATGTATGTATGTATGTATGTTGTATGTATGTTTTGTATGTATGTGTATGTGTGTATGCTGTGTGTGTGTGTGTGGTGCGTGTGTGTGCTGTGTGTGTGTGTGTGTGTGTGTGTATCTTGAGAGACAGAGAGAGAAAGAGAGAGAGAGGAAGAAGAGGAGGAGGAGAAGAAGAAGAAAAGAAGAAGAAAGAGAGAGAGAGAGACAGACAGAGAGAGAAGAGAGAGAGAGAAGAGACAGAATGACAGAGAGAGAGAGAGACAGAGAGAGAGAGAGAAAGAGAGAGAGAGAGAGAAGAGAAGAGGACAGAGAGACAGAGACAGACAGAACAGACAGAAGAGACAAGACGAAAAGAACAAGAGAAAGAGACCAGGACAGACAGACAGACAGACAGAGAGGACAGCATGTACTCAATGCAACGGTCAATGACCCAGCGCGCATGACACTCATCATTCTCCCTCCTCCCTCTCCCACACTGCAACCCCACCCCTACTCCCCCATTACCATCACACCATCACCACCATCACCCACCTACCACAGTGTGTACATCAGCCACTACTCACTGTCTCGCGCCGTATACATACATATACACGTCTCGCGCGGTGTGTTTTGTGTGTGGTGTACGTGTGTGTGGTGTGTGTGTGTGTGTGTGTGTGTGTGAATACACATGCAGGTATACATGCATACACACACATATATATTTAAATGTATACATACATACATAATACATACATACATACATACATCTAATCTATGTATATATAATATGTATGTATATATATATGTGTGTGTGTGGGGGGGGGGGGGGTATGGGTGTGCGTGTGGGTATAATCCATTTATTCACTGTATAATGTACACAAACAGAAAAAAACAACACGAAAGCTCGTGCTAGATAGTGACTTGACTGTGTGCTTGTGTATGTGTGTGTGTTTGTGTGTGTGTATGTGTGTGTGTGCATGCATGCATATATATTATATATATATATATATATATAATATATATATTGTATGTTATATATATATATATTAATATATATATATACTTATTTATTTATATACAGATATGTATTATATAGATTATACACGCACACACACACACACCACGCGCGCGCGCGCGCACGCACGTACGCACGCACGCGCGCACACACACGCACTCACACACCACACACATACACACACACAACACACACATAGACACACAACACACACATACACACACACACACACACACACACACACACAAAACACACACACACACACACACACACTTACACACTTTCGCATATCTCATTTGACTTAGAGCCAAAAACGCACTTAATACATGTGCCCAACTATCAACACTAAGAAATAGTACGTTAAGACTTTATCAAACACGTACGGGTGAAAAGAGAGCACCAGGCAGACCCAGGGAGAAAATACTGGACGGACCTGCAGGGGGCTGAGGATAGAGAGGGTGGAAGATGTGCTTGTGGCAACAATAGATAGATACATATGGAGGGCCATGATCGCCAACGCTGAGTGGCAGGGCATATGATGATGATGATACAGGTGAATGCAGCAAGGCAGAATATAATAGGAAAAAAATGACAGAAAGCAAAAGAACAAGGCAGAAACAAACAGAAAAGAGGAAATTTCTAGCACCCAGAAGGTGGGGATACTATTCATACTAAAAGATCCGCTGGCATTCCTAGGAGGGAGACTCACAGGACATGGACTGCTGCGATATTGGGTTTGCAAATGTGACCAAAGTCTTGCTGACATCAGCGTGGACACCTGGAAGAGACGTACAAATCTCCGTGCCTAGCGACACGTTGCACGTGCAGGCTTCGCCTGCACGTGCAGGCTTCGCCACTGTAGAGGAGAATCGGACTCGAATGTAAGAAAGACAAAAGAAAAGCTGCGGCAGCGACTACCCAGCCACAGTCATCAGCCTTCATGTGCGGCGTCTGTGCCAAGGACTGCCACTCAGGAATTTCAGCTTGTGGTGTGTGTGTGTTGTGTGTGTGTGTGTGTGTGTGTGTGGGTGTGTGTGTGTGTGTGTGTGTGTGTGTGTGTGTGTGTGTGTGTGTGTGGTGTGTGTGTGTGTGTTGTGTGTATGTGTGTGTGCGTATGTGTGTGTGTGTGTGTGTGATGTGTGTGTGTATGTGTGTGTGTGTGTGTGTTGTGTGTGTGTGTGTGTGTGTTGTGTGTGTGTGTGTGTGTGTGTGTGTGTGTGTGTGTGTGTGTGTGAGGACGGCTGTATGCGTGTTCTCTCTCTCTCTCTCTCTCTTTCTCTCTCTCTCTCTCTGTGAGTGAATGAGTGTGTGTGTTGCGTGTAGGGAGAAGAGTGGCAGAATGTTTCAGACGTTCGCCTGCCCATAAACTAAACTCGAGGTTTCAGGGTTCGCTCCCCGTAGAGGCCTCGACTTTTCTCCTCAGTTTGACAGGAATATCGAACTGAACATCTAGTCCTGAAGGGGACGTTAAACGCGTCGGATCCGTGTGCCTTCCGGCTGCGCACGCTAAAGATCCCATGACAGTTGAAAATCGTGAAGAGCAGGGCATTGCCCGGCTGCCTTGGTATTAAACATTGGAGAGATAGGTTGATTTCCCAGGTCCCACCCCTTGAAGACCAATTAGCCTTCTTGCCTTTCTGAAGTCTTGATTTCCAAAGAAAAAAAGTGAAATTGAATATGAATTTGAAACCAGGGAGAGGGGATGGGCGCCGCCCTCGTTGTGCTGCCCGGAGCAAAAGTTGAGGTCTCTGCAACTTAACCTCACTCCCCTACGACCCCACGGTTATGGAACTATCTAGGTAGGACCTCAGGATCTGGCCAGCTCGTGGGTTTATGTGCAGGCTTAATTAAGGCTTGTGTCGTGATCGTTCTGGATCTTCTCCATCACATGGCACCTGTGACGTTAGTGCTTATGGAATTCATTCCGAGCGCGGAGATGTCATCTTGAGAAATTGATACTGAAATTGAAAATTGACACTGTTCCACATCCAACCGGCCGCATACATCGTCTAATGAGAGAGACGAAGCCATTTTACACATAACTCACAGGTGTATGAATTATGTACGCTCGTCTCCTGCATAGACAAGAAGAGAAAGAGCTAAGGGTTGAGAGTTGGCGCTAGAGAGTCGGTGGATTGCGTGGTTGTGTGTGTGTGTGTGTGTGTGTGTGTGTGTGTGTGTGGTGTGTGTGTGTGTGTGCGTGCGTGTGTGTGTGTGTGTGTGCGTGCGTGTGTGTGTGTGTGTGTGTGAATGCGTGTGTGCGTGTACACGTGTATATGTGTGTGGTGTGTGTGTGTGTGTATGTTGTAGTGTGTGTGTGTGTGGTGTGTGTGTGTGTGTGTGAACGAGAGAGAGAGAGAGAGAGAGTAGAGAGAGAGAGAGAGAGGACAGTGTTCTCTCCCTGTGTGTCTCTCTGTCTCTGTCTCTCCCTTTCTGTATGTGTGTGTGTGTGTGTGTGTGTGTGTGTGTGGTGTGTGTGTGTGTGTGTGTGTGTGTGTGTGAGTGAGTGAATGAATGAATGTGTGTGTGTACACACGCGCGCGCGCGCGTGTGTTTGTTTGTTTGTGTGAGAGAGAGAGAGAGAGAGTGAGAGAGACAGAGAGTGTGAGAGAGAGACAGAGAAAAAGAGAGAGAGTGTGTGCGTGTTTGAGAGAGAGAGTGTGTGTGTATGTGTGTGTGTATGTGTGGAGAGAGAGAGAGAGAGAGCGAGAGAGAGCGAGAGAGAGAGAGAGAGAGAAAGAGAGAGAGGAAAGAGAGAGAGAGAGAGAGAGAGAGTGTGTGTGTGTGTGTGTGTGTGTGTGTACGTGAAAGCTTTGTCTTGTTGGAGTTTTCGTGGCGAGCAAGCAAATCACTGCAGTCTGTCTGTCCGTCTGTCTGTCTGTCTGTCTGTCTGTCCGTCCGTCTGTCTGTCTGTCTGTCTGGCCATCTGTTTACAATTATGACTTGGCGAACTTTCAGACATTAACATGATAGCATTAACATATGGTACCATGATGACGTCAACATAATGAGTAGATATAAATCATTGCTGATAATAAAGTTAATTTTTGGGGAGGTGATTACGTGTTGGGGAATGGGTGGTGGTGGTAGTGGGTGGGTAGGGATGGAGGTGGGGGAGATATTCTATATTTCAGATTTATGATACGTTTTTATTTGTTTCATTTAAGTAATCGATTTGTATTTCACTTGTTGATAGATTGATTGATTGATTTTATTTGTTTCTTTTAATTAACCAGTGTTATGTATATATATAATTGATTGATTAATGAATTAATTGATGAAATAATTAATCAATTGATTGGTTGGTTGGTTGATTGGTTGATTGGTTGATTAGTTGGTTGGTTGGTTGATTGATTGATTTTATTGATGATTGGTTGATTGATTGGTTGGTTGGTTGGTTGGTTGGTTGATTGAATGAACAAATGAATGAATGATTGATTGATCGGTTGATTGGTTGGTTGGTTGGTTGATCGATCAATCGTTTTTATTTGTTTCATTTAATTAACCAATATGTCTGTTCAC
>JAPXFY010000028.1:20635166-20640166 GCA_030674185.1 Monoplex corrugatus
ACACCACCAGAATGATGGAAACGTTAAGATGGGCAGCCAACAGGCCAGTGGACCTATGAAACACCAAGCTGACACCACCAGAATGATGGAAACGTTAAGATGGGCAGCCAACAGGCCAGTGGACCTATGAAACACTAAGCTGACACCACCAGAACGATGGAAACATTAAGATGGGTAGCGAACAGGTCAGTGGACCTATGAAACACCAAGCTGACACCACCAGAATGATGGAAACGTTAAGATGGGCAGCCAACAGGCCAGTGGACCTATGAAACACCAAGCTGACACCACCAGAATGATGGAAACGTTAAGATGGGCAGCCAACAGGCCAGTGGACCTATGAAACACCAAGCTGACACCACCAGAATGATGGAAACATTAAGATGGGCAGCCAACAGGCCAGTGGACCTATGAAACACCAAGCTGACACCACCAGAATGATGGAAACGTTAAGATGGGCAGCCAACAGGCCAGTGGACCTATGAAACACCAAGCTGACACCACCAGAATGATGGAAACGTTAAGATGGGCAGCCAACAGGCCAGTGGACCTACGAAACACCAAGCTGACACCACCAGAATGATGGAAACGTTAAGATGGACAGCCAACAGGCCAGTGGACCTATGAAACACCAAGCTGACACCACCAGAATGATGGAAACGTTAAGATGGACAGCCAACAGGCCAGTGGACCTATGAAACACCAAGCTGACACCACCAGAATGATGGAAACGTTAAGATGGACAGCCAACAGGCCAGTGGACCTATGAAACACCAAGCTGACACCACCAGAATGATGGAAACGTTAAGATGGGCAGCCAACAGGCCAGTGGACCTATGAAACACCAAGCTGACACCACCAGAATGATGGAAACGTTAAGATGGGCAGCCAACAGGCCAGTGGACCTATGAAACACCAAGCTGACACCACCAGAATGATGGAAACGTTAAGATGGGCAGCCAACAGGCCAGTGGACCTATGAAACACCAAGCTGACACCACCAGAACGATGGAAACATTAAGATGGGCAGCCAACAGGTCAGTGGACCTATGAAACACCAAGCAGACACCACCAGAATGATGGAAACGTTAAGATGGGCAGCCAACAGGCCAGTGGACCTATGAAACACCAAGCTGACACCACCAGAATGATGGAAACGTTAAGATGGGCAGCCAACAGGCCAGTGGACCTATGACACACCAAGCTGACACCACCAGAATGATGGAAACATTAAGATGGGCAGCCAACAGGCCAGTGGACCTATGAAACACATAGCAGACAGCACCAGAATGATGGAAACGTTAAGATGGGCAGCCAACAGGCCAGTGGACCTATGAAACACCAAGCTGACACCACCAGAATGATGGAAACATTAAGATGGGCAGCCAACAGGCCAGTGGACCTATGAAACACCAAGCAGACACCACCAGAATGATGGAAACGTTAAGATGGGCAGCCAACAGGCCAGTGGATCTATGAAACACCAAGATGACACCACCAGAATGATGGAAACGTTAAGATGGGCAGCCAACAGGCCAGTGGACCTATGAAACACCAAGCTGACACCACCAGAATTATGGAAACATTAAGATGGGCAGCCAACAGGCCAGTGGACCTATGAAACACATAGCAGACAGCACCAGAATGATGGAAACATTAAGATGGGCAGCCAACAGGCCAGTGGACCTATGAAACACCAAGCTGACACCACCAGAATGATGGAAACATTAAGATGGGCAGCCAACAGGTCAGTGGACCTATGAAACACCAAGCTGACACCACCAGAATGATGGAAACATTAAGATGGGCAGCCAACAGGCCAGTGGACCTATGAAACACCAAGATGACACCACCAGAATGATGGAAACATTAAGATGGGCAGCCAACAGGCCAGTGGACCTATGAAACACATAGCAGACAGCACCAGAATGATGGAAACATTAAGATGGGCAGCCAACAGGCCAGTGGACCTATGAAACACCAAGCTGACACCACCAGAATGATGGAAACATTAAGATGGGCAGCCAACAGGTCAGTGGACCTATGAAACACATAGCAGACACCACCAGAACGATGGAAACACTAAGATGGGCAGCCAACAGGCCAGTGGACCTATGAAACACCAAGCTGACACCACCAGAATGATGGAAACATTAAGATGGGCAGCCAACAGGCCAGTGGACCTATGAAACACATAGCAGACACCACCAGAGTGATGGAAACATTAAGATGGGCAGCCAACATACCAGTGGACCTATGAAACACCAAGCTGACACCACCAGAATGATGGAAACACTAAGATGGGCAGCCAACAGGTCAGTGGACCTATGAAACACTAAGCTGACACCACCAGAACGATGGAAACATTAAGATGGGTAGCGAACAGGTCAGTGGACCTATGAAACACCAAGCTGACACCACCAGAATGATGGAAACACTAAGATGGGCAGCCAACAGGCCAGTGGACCTATGAAACACTAAGATGACACCATCAGAATGATGGAAACATTAAGATGGGCAGCCAACAGGCCAGTGGACCTATGAAACACTAAGATGACACCACCAGAATGATGAAAACATTAAGATGGGCAGCGAACAGGCCAGTGGACCTATGAAACACCAAGCTGACACCACCAGAATGATGGAAACACTAAGATGGGCAGCCAACAGGCCAGTGGACCTATGAAACACTAAGATGACACCATCAGAATGATGAAAACATTAAGATGGGCAGCCAACATACCAGTGGACATATGAAACACCAAGCTGACACCACCAGAATTATGGAAACATTAAGATTGGTAGCCAACAGGCCAGTGGACCTATGAAACACTAAGATGACACCATCAGAATGATGGAAACATTAAGATGGGTAGTGAACAGGCCAGTGGACCTATGAAACACCAAGCAGACACCACCAGAATGATGGAAACATTAAGATGGGTAGCGAACAGGCCTGTGGACCTATGAAACACCAAGCAGACACCATCAGAATGATGGAAACATTAAGATGGGCAGCCAACAGGCCAGTCGACCTATCCTATCAAACACCAAGCTGACACCACCAGAATGATGGAAACATTAAGATGGGCAACCAACAGGCCAGTGGACCTATGACACACCAAGCTGACACCACCAGAATGATGGAAACGTTAAGATGGGCGACCAACAGGCCAGTTTTTAACCCTTTTCCGACCAAGAAAATAGGTCACTGTACTAACTATTGACCAAGTAATGTTAGGGGAGAGAAAGGCCGGAGGGGGTTGCGCAGAAAACAAGGTATATCTTTGCCATTTTTGCTGCTTCAAACGTCGTGTAAACGCAGAAAGGAAATGACAAGAGTATACTCCCTTTGCCGGAAAAGGATTCACGTCAGCAATGTGGTCATTTTCTATTTATATACTCGAAACTGAAACTACGGTTCAGGGCACGAAATCCTCGTGACGCGGTCCACGGAGAGAGAAAGCTGAGCCACGAGGATCTCGTGCCGTTGTACGGAATGTGTTAATAATATTGCAGGGCTGGGATTGAACTCAAGATATCAGATCTTGGGTCCTCGGCTCTATTGAAAGAGCCAATCAGTCTGGAAGTATGGTGGTGTTCGTTCTTTGATTTAACGTCTTTTCACTATAAGTGATATTAGACGGGGGAGGGGGGAATAAAAAATGAATAAATAAAATAAAATGTAGAACGATAGTTGGGCGGGTTGGACTGGGGCAGAGGGGAGATAGAGTAAAAAGACATAAATAGGTGGAGAACAGGAAAATGGAACGAAAACTTAATGGCAGAGGGGAGATAGAGTAAAAAGACATAAATAGGTGGGAGAACAGGAAAATGGAACGAAAACTTACCTCTAACAATTAACTTCAACACTATGAAGGGAAAATGTAACACTAAAACACAAACCGCATAAAGTCAAAGTAATGCGTTAGCAGGACTGTGAACTAATGATTCTGAAATTTTAACTAATAAAGATTGATCTGATGCAACTTTTTGGAAATGAGTTTCAGAATACTTTTCTTGAATAAACGTTTTTTTGGTAAAAAAAGGAACGTAGCATTTTGCAGTAGAATAAGCAGTGAAACAGTGTGAACTGTTCAACGCAAAAATACACTTGATATTTTTACAATATTTCGTTTTCAACGCGTTTAGCTGAATACGAAAACGAACAGCAACAATCGATCTCAAATGATACATGGAAGAATACTGCAATATGGTGGTGTGGTGTCAGCTGAAGTGTTTGATGGTAGGTCTCTTCTTCTCCCTCCCCTTCCCCCTCTCCATCATGATTTCAAGACCTGTTGCCAGCGTATAGGGATTTTGCGCAGACTCAGGGAGTCTGCCAGATAATTGCTGAAGGATTTGGAGTGTAGAGCATATGGAATTTGTCCGAATACGATGAATCCCTTTCAGAATAACTCCATACCCCAGTATTTTTCCCTGTCTGTCTGCTTGTCTGTCTGTCTGTTTGCTTGTCTGTCTGTCTGTCTGTCTGTTGTCTGTCTGCTTGTCTGTCTGTCTGTTTGTCTGTCTGTTTGTCTATCTGTCTGTCTGTTTGTTTGTCTGTCTCTCTGTCTGTCTATTTGCTTGTCTGTCTCTCTGTCTGTCCGTTTGCTTGTCTATCTTCTGTCTGTCTGTCTGTCTGTTTGCTTGTCTATCTCTCTGTCTGTCCGTTTGCTTGTCTGTCTCTCTGTCTGTCTGTCTGTCTCTCTGTTTGCTTGTCTGTCTCTCTGTCTGTCGTTTGCTTGTCTGTCTCTGTGTCTGTCTTGTGTCTGGTGTCTCTGTCTGTCTCTGTCTGTCTGTCTCTCTGTCTGTCCGTCTTTCTGTCTATTTCTCTCTCTCCCTTTCGCTCTCTTTGTCTCTTCAGTCTCTGTCTGTCTGTCTCTGTCTCTGTCTGTCTGTCTCTGTCTCTGTCTGTCTGTCTCTCTCTCTCCCTCTCTCTCTCTCTCTCTGTTTCAGTGTATTTTTTGTCTCTCTGTCTGTCTGTCTCTCTGTCTCTC
>JAPXFY010000028.1:20645166-20650166 GCA_030674185.1 Monoplex corrugatus
AGAGAGAGAGAGAGAGAGAGAGAAGAGAAGAGAGAGAGAATGTGTGCGTGTGTGTGTGTGTGATGTGTGTGTGTGTGTGTATGCGTTGTGTATGTGTGTGTGTGTGTGTGGTGTGTGTGTGTGTGTGTGTGTGTTGTGTGTGTTCGTCGTTCTTGTAGTGGAGAGAAGTATGGTGGTGTGTGTGTGTGGATGTGTAGTATGTGTGTGTGCTTGGTGTGTGCTGTGTGTGTGTATGTGTGTGTATGTACGTGTGTGTGCTTGCATACTTGCGTGAGTGCGTGTGTATGTCTGTCTGTGCCTTCGTGCTGCGTGCCTGCGTCTGTGTGTACACGTGAGTGCGCTTGCGCCCGCGCCCGTGCGTGACGTATATATATATATTGTGTGTGTGTGTGTGTTTTTGTGTTGGGGGTGTGTGTGGTGTGTGTGTGTTGGTGTGTGTGTGTGTGTTGCTGAAATCGTAGTAGAACTACTACCTGTTTATACTTTTAAAAAAGAATCATTTGATTGATGTGGGTTTTTTTTGGGGTTTTACATCAGCTTCCCACGTCATACAATATAGCCGACGGGGAGTTGAGCGGGCGGGGGGGGGGGGGGGGGGGGTAGGTGTGGGGGAAAAGGGAACTTACCCAGTCCTACACGGACATCACCAAGAACGACAACTATGTCAAGACGCAGGGGCAGTAAGAAACGTCAGTTTTGATGTAGCGCAGCCCCAGGTTGGAATTAGTAACCATTAGTATGTAAAATCCGACGATCAGCAACAAGAATTGAAGTGGCAGGATGGTTCAGACGTTCGCCTGCCAATAACTAAACTCGAAGTTCCCAGGGTTCGCTTCCCGTTGAAACATCAAACTTTTTTCTCTCCTTAGTCTGATGTATGTGTGTAATGTAATTATATATATATATATTATCTAATGTAATGTATATGTGTGTGCAATGTATGTGTGTAATGTGATGTATGTGTGTAATGCATGCGTGTAATGTGATAATGCATGTGTGTGTAATGTAAATATATGCATGTGTGTGTATGTATGTGATGTTACATGTATATATATGTATGCATGTAATGTGATGTACGTGTGTAATGCAGTTGTGTAATGTATATATGTATGTAATGTAATGCATGTGTGTAATGTATGTGTGTAATGCATGTGTGTATATATGTAATGTAATGTATGTGTGTAATGTATGTAAGTAATGTGTGTAATGTATATATGTATGTATGTAATGCAATGTATGTGTGTATGTAAGTAATGTGTGTAATGTATATATGTATGTAATGTAATGATGTGTGTAATGTATATATGATGTGTGTAATGTATGTGTGTAATGTATATATGTATGTTAATGTAATGCTAGTGTGTAATAGTATGTGTATGTAATGTATATATGTATGCATGTAATGTGATGTATGTGTGTAATGCATTATGTATATATGTAATGTAATGTAATGATGTGTGTAATGTATGTTGTAATGTATGTGTGTAATGTATATATGTATATATGTAATGTAATGTATGTGTGTAGTATGTAAGTAATGTGTGTAATGTATATATGTATGTAGTAATGTAATGCATGTGTGTATGTAAGTAATGTGTGTAATGTATGTATGTAATGTAATGCATGTGTGTATGTAAGTAATGTGTGTAATGTCTGTATGTACTGTAATGTATGTGTGTATGTAAGTAATGTGTGTAATGTATGTATGTACTGTAATGTATGTGTGTATGTAAGTAATGTGTGTATTGTATGTATGTACTGTAATGTATGTGTGTATGTAAGTAATGTGTGTATTGTATGTATGTACTGTAATGTATGTGTGTATGTAAGTAATGTGTGTAATGTCTGTATGTACTGTAATGTATGTGTGTATGTAAGTAATGTGTGTAATGTATGTATGTACTGTAATGTATGTGTGTATGTAAGTAATGTGTGTATTGTATGTATGTACTGTAATGTATGTGTGTATGTAAGTAATGTGTGTAATGTATGTATGTACCGTAATGTATGTGTGTATGTAAGTAATGTGTGTAATGTATGTATGTAATGTAATGCATGTGTGTATGTAAGTAATGTGTGTAATGTATGTATGTACTGTAATGTATGTGTGTATGTAAGTAATGTGTGTAATGTATGTATGTAACTGTAATGTATGTGTGATGTATGTAAGTAATGTGTGTAATGTATGTATGTAATGTAATGTATGTGTGTATGTAAGTAATGTGTGTAATGTATGTATGTAATGTAATGCATGTGTGTATGTAAGTAATGTGTGTAATGTATGTATGTAATGTAATGCATGTGTGTATGTAAGTAATTTTGTGTAATGTATGTATGTACTGTAATGTATGTGTGTATGTAAGTAATGTGTGTAATGTATGTATGTACTGTAATGTATGGTGTATATGTAAGTAATGTGTGTAATGTATGTATGTAATGTAATGCATGTGTGTATGTAAGTAATGTGTGTAATGTATGTATGTAATGTAATGCATGTGTGTAGGTAAGTAATGTGTGTAATGTATGTATGTAATGTATGGTGTGTATGTAAGTAATGTGTGTAATGTATGTATGTAATGTAATGTATGTGTGTATGTAAGTAATGTGTGTAATGTATGTATGTAATGTAATGTATGTGTGTATGTAAGTAATGTGTGTAATGTATGTATGATTATTGTGATATATGTATGTGATATATGTATATATATGTATATGTATGTAGTATGTGACGTCTGTATATAATGTATGTGATGTATGTGACGTCTGTATATAATGTATGTAATATATGTACGTAATATATGCATGTAATGTATGTATGTATGTATGAACGTACATATGTACGTATGTATACATGTATGTATGTATGTATGTATATGCACACACACACAAACGTGTTTGTGTCACAGTTTCATTTCTTCGTTTACTCTTCATGTTTCACGATTGCCCCCCCCCCCCCCCCCTCAAATGACAATAGCTTATAAACAAAATTTACATTTGCTTGAAGTATTGTACATGTAGTCCGTTCTGTGTCACAAAGTCAAAATGCTCTTGATTTCGTTCGTTCTTTGATTTAACGTCTTTTCGGAACACACACACACACGCGCTCCTGACGAAGACGCAGTGGTGTCGAAAATCTGGGCAAGAAACTCGACTTTAAAAAAAAAAAAAAAAAAAAAAATCTTAGTCTTCTTTTGTGCTTTTGTGTGTTTGTTTGTTTGTTTGTGTGTGCGTGTGTGTGTGTGTGTGCGTGCGTGTGTGTGTGTGTGTGTGTGTGCGTGTGTGTGTGTGTGTGTGTTTGTGTGTATCTGTGTGTGTGTAAAGTTTTTATATACGCTTTAGCGTCCTTAGTTATGTTTAAATTTGTGTTCAGGTATGTTTTTTTTAAAATCCCCTGTGTGATAATATTGGATGGAGTGGTCAACGCCAAGGTCATCTCCTTAGATTATTTACGCGAATGCATTGATGTGGGTATTTAATTCCCCCCCCCCTCCCTTTTTTTTTTTTTTCACCTGTTGAAGTATTGTGTATGTTTTGAATCTTTTATAGTCCTGATATGGTTCTACGCAGTCGGCTGGGCTTAAGATAAGCAAAAATAACAACAACAATCGGTTCTGTTCCGTTGCCGTTCTATACTGATGGATTCAGAGAGTGGGCATTATTGTTGGAGCGATATATATGTATATGTATTTACATAATGCATACATACATACATACATACATACATACATATATATATATATATATATATTATATATCATCATCATCATCAGGTGCCTTGCCGCATGGCGTTGGCGATCATGGACTTCCATCTATCTCTATCTCTTGCCGCCCCAAGCATCTCCTCCACCCTCCTCGTCCTCAGCCACTCCGCAAGTCGTCTAGCATTTTCTACCCGGTGCTCTCTTTCCCTCCAGCTTTCCCGTTGTGACCAGGTGCTCGAAATCCCCTTTCCTCATAAAATGGCCCAGCAGCATGGAGTTGACGATCATGGTCCTCCATGTGGATCTATCCCTTGTCGCCGCAAGCACATCTTCCATCCTCTCTGTCCTCAGCCACTCTTTCCCTCCAGCTTTCCTGTTTTGACCAGGTGCTCTAATCCCCCTTTCTTCATAAAATGGCCTATAAATGTATGTATATATATATCGACCCGGTACCTTCAGTTTGCTGTTCAACATCCGCGTGCTTATATAGATTTTCCCAGCTCGAGTCTTCAAGCTGGGCTGCAGCAACCACTGTCTAAGGAGAAAGACAAGAAGGAGCCATTATCACGCAGGAGTCACACTCCACGATAACAAACAAACAAACAAACAACAAACAACCAACACAGAAACCGGATGCCACTGTCGCCTGGAGACCAGCACGTGCAGCGCACGAGGCCGAGGACAAAGGCACCTGGCACTAGCACTGGCACTGGCACACAGGCATCCCCTGGGTTGCTGGCAGACATCGGGTGTTGCTGACTGACTGGCAGACAGACAAGCTGCCTGTGGGCAGGGTACGGCTTTTATTTTTTTGTTTCTTGTTTTTTTTTTTTTTTATTTTTTTTTAACGGCGGTAAATAGACACCCCGTTAGCACCAGCCGCGCCCACTGTCATTGCTTGACAGATAAGAGTCTGTGAGATTTTTCTACTGGTGTGTACATCGGATATTGAACTGCACGCGCCCACATACATAGGCATACATACATGCCCACACACGCGTGCGCACGAGCACGCATACACACACGCGCACACATGCACACGTACACATGTATATACACAAGCACACACATACACATGTATATACATATGCACACGCACGTACACACTCACACACATACGCACACATACACACATACGCATGTGCACACACACATACATATACGCACATACTCACACATGCACACACACATCCATGCCTGTACATACACACACACGCACGCACGCTCGTGCACACACACACACGCACGCACGCTCGTGCACACACACGCACGCACGCTCGTGCACACACACAGGCACGC
>JAPXFY010000028.1:20660166-20665166 GCA_030674185.1 Monoplex corrugatus
AGATATGGGCATGATAAATTATGCCCTACTTTAATAGGGTTTGTATTTGTGTCCATTTTACACGGTGAAATGTGGTCCGTTGAGAAGGGGTTGTAAATTTTAGACTGCTACTCTCTCTCTTTCATTTTTGTCCCTACTCCCTACTGGGCTTGTACATTTTTGACCCTACTTTTTATACTGGCTTACATTTGTGCCTACTTCATATGTTAAACAATTTGTTACGCTAATTACACTTGTACATGGTCCCTCTCTCTACTCTGCTTGTCTTTTGTCCTACTTCTCCTGGCTTGTACTTTTGTTCCTCTCTCTTCTCTGTGTCATTTGTTCCTATTTAACATGGAATATTAATTATTTCTAATCTTTTCTCGGTTTTCTTTTTTCTTCTTCTTCTTTTTCTTCTTTTCTTCCCCTTTCTCTTCTGCTCTCTACCTTCTTCTTTTTCCACCTTTCTACCTCTTCCTTCGCCCTATTTTTCAAGTGATTGTGTCATTCTCTCTGGGTATGCAAAACTAACAAAAGTAACAAGAGAAGGTGTGGATATAAGTTAATTGGGCTTGTTTTTGTGTCCACTTCTTCTCTCTGGGTTTGTACATTTTGTGCCCTACTTCTACTACTGGGCTTGTACATTTTGTCCATTTTGTGTCCCTACTTCTACTACTGGGACTTGTACATTTTGTGTCCCTACTTCTGCTACTGGCTTGTACATTTTGTGTCCCTACTTCTACTGGGCTTGTACATTTTGTGTCCCTACTTCTACTACTGGGCTTGTACATTTTGTGTCCCTACTTCTACTACTGGGCTTGTACATTTTGTGTCCCTACTTCTACTACTGGGCTTGTACATTTTTGTCCCTACTTTACTACTGGGCTTGTACATTTTGTGTCCCTACTTCTACTACTGGGCTTGTACATTTTGTCGTCCCTACTTCACTTCTACTACTGGGCTTGTACATTTTGTGTCCCTACTTCTGTTACTGGGCTTGTACATTTTGTGTCCCTACTTCTATTACTGGACTTGTACATTTTGTGTCCCTACTTCTACTGGGCTTGTACATTTTGTGTCCCTACTTTTACTGGGCTTGTACATTTTGTGTCCCTACTTCTACTGGGCTTGTACATTTTGTGTCCCTACTTTTACTGGGCTTGTACATTTTGTGTCCCTACTTCTACTACTGGGCTTGTACATTTTGTGTCTCTACTTCTATTACTGGGCTTGTACATTTTGTGTCCCTACCTATACTGGGCTTGTACATTTTGTGTCCCTACTTCTGTTACTGGGCTTGTACATTTTGTGTCCCTACTTCTGTTACTGGGCTTGTACATTTTGTGTCCCTACTTCTGCTACTGGGCTTGTACATTTTGTGTCCCTACTTCTGCTACTGGGCTTGTACATTTTGTGTCCCTACTTCTGCTACAGGGCTTG
This sequence comes from Monoplex corrugatus, assembly GCA_030674185.1. Classification (NCBI taxonomy): domain Eukaryota; kingdom Metazoa; phylum Mollusca; class Gastropoda; order Littorinimorpha; family Ranellidae; genus Monoplex; species Monoplex corrugatus. The sequence goes on from JAPXFY010000028.1 coordinate 20,661,589, forward strand.
TACATTTTGTGTCCCTACTTCTATTACTGGGCTTGTACATTTTGTGTCCCTACTTCTACTACTGGGCTTGTACATTTTGTGTCCCTACTTCTATTACTGGACTTGTACATTTTGTGTCCCTACTTCTTACTGGGCTTGTACATTTTGTGTCCCTACTTTTACTGGGCTTGTACATTTTGTGTCCCTACTTCTACTGGGCTTGTACATTTTGTGTCCCTACTTTTACTGGGCTTGTACATTTTGTGTCCCTACTTCTACTACTGGGCTTGTACATTTTGTGTCCCTACTTCTACTGGGCTTGTACATTTTGTGTCCCTACTTCTACTACTGGGCTTTTACATTTTGTGTCCCTACTTCTACTGGGCTTTTACATTTTGTGTCCCTACTTCTACTGGGCTTTTACATTTTGTGTCCCTACTTCTACTGGGCTTGTACATTTTGTGTCCTTATACTATGGGGCTTGTACATTTTGTGTCCCTACTTCTACTACTGGGCTTTTACATTTTGTGTCCCTACTTCTACTGGGCTTATACATTTTGTTTCCCTACTTCTATTGGGCTTGTACATTTTGTGTCCCTACTTCTACTGGGCTTTTATATTTTGTGTCCCTACTCTACTGGGCTTGTACATTTTGTGTCCCTACTTCTACTACTGGGCTTGTACATTTTGTGTCCCTACTCTACTGGGCTTGCACATTTTGTGTCCCTACTTCTACTACTGGGCTTGTACATTTTGTGTCCCTACTTCTACGGGGCTTGTACATTTTGTGTCCTTATACTATGGGGCTTGTACGTTTTGTGTCCCTACTTCTACTTCTGCTACTACTTCTTACTTCTTCTTCTTGTTCCTCCTTCCTCTTCCACCTTTTCCTTTCTTCTTTCCCCATCTTCGTCTTTCTCTTTCTTTCTCCTTCTTTTTTGTTGGCCTTCTTTCCTGATATCAACTAAGTAACATAACTCTTGAGAGTCACGGAGTTATCTCCCATGTAGAATTTCTCAAACCCATCACAGTTTGCGCTCCCCATTCAGCAAGCACAGACGCAGCCACAAAGCATAAAGTGGTAAGCTCAGAACATTCCTTGATATACTATTCATTTTAGTTATTGTTTACATCTCCTCAAAAGGAGCTACGGCCTGTCCATAGGTATATTTTTCTTCCTCAGTCTTCTTCTTCCTCATTTTTCTTCCTCCTCCTTCTCCCTTATTCTTCTTATTTGTTTCCATTTTCTTCTTCTTCTTCTTCTGTTTTATTACTTTTTTCTTTTCCTTTCCCTTCCTATTACCTTCTTCTGTCTCCTTCTTCTTCTTCCTTTGTCTCTTCTTCCTTCTGTGTTTTTTTGTTTTCCTTCTTTTTTCCTCCATCTTCTTCCTCTTGTTTATTCTTTCGTCTTTTTCTTCTTCTGTCTTCTTTCTACTCTTTTCTTTTTCCTCTTTTTTTTCTTCTTCTTTTTCCTCTCCCTTCTTCTTCTTTCTCTGCTTTTTCTTCTTTTTTCTTTGTTTCTTCTTCTTCCTCCTTCTTCCTTGTTCTTCCTTTGTCTGAGTCATTCTTCTCCGTCTCCTTCCTTATTCTTCCTTGCTCCTCTTCCTCCCCCTTATTGTTCTTCCGCCTTCTTTTTCCTCCTCCTTCTTCCTTCTTTTTCTCCTTCTTTTTTTCTCCTTCTGTATTCTTTTCATCCTCTTTCTCCTTCTGTCTTTTCTTCTTCCTTCTTCCTTCTTCTTCCTCCTCCTTTTTTCTCTTTCTTCCTTCTTCTTCTTTTTCTTCTTCTTTTTCTATTGCTTCTTCTTCTTCTATTGCTTCTTCTTCTTTCTTTCTTTCTTTCTTTCTTTATTTTCTTCTTCTACTTCTTCTCTCTCTGTCTGTGATTCTTCCCCCTTTTTCTTCTTCTTCCTCCTCCTTCCTTTTTACTTCTCTCTTTCTTTTTCAGCTGTTTCCCCACCTTCTTAGTGTTCACCTTATTTTTTTTATCGTTGATTAATGTCTTTGTACGTGTTTAGGTTGTGAGGTGGATGCAGAAAGCACGCACACGGCTTATCGTCTGTCGGTAAATAAAGGATCTGTCTTCTTATTTTCCCCTCTCTCTGTCTCACTCTGTTTATGTCTATATATCTCTGTCTCTGTCTCTGTATATGTCTCTATATCTATGTCTCTGTCTCTGTATATGTCTCTATATCTATGTCTGTCTCTGTATATGTCTATATCTATGTCTCTGTCTCTGTATGTGTCTCTATATCTATGTCTCTGTCTCTGTATATGTCTCTATATCTATGTCTCTGTCTCTGTATATGTCTATATCTATGTCTCTGTCTCTGTATGTGTCTCTATATCTATGTCTCTGTCTCTGTATATGTCTCTATATCTATGTCTCTGTCTCTGTATATGTCTCTATATCTATGTCTCTGTCTCTGTATATGTCTCTATATCTATGTCTCTGTCTCTGTATATGTCTCTATATCTATGTCTCTGTCTCTGTATATGTCTCTATATCTATGTCTCTGTATATGTCTCTATATCTATGTCTCTGTCTCTGTATATGTCTCTATATCTATGTCTCTGTCTCTGTATATGTCTATATCTATGTCTCTGTCTCTGTATATGTCTCTATATCTATGTCTCTGTCTCTGTATATGTCTCTATATCTATGTCTCTGTCTCTGTATATTCTATATCTATGTCTCTGTCTCTGTATATGTCTCTATATCTATATCTCTGTCTGTCTGTGTATATGTCTCTATATCTATGTCTCTGTCTGTCTGTGTATATGTCTCTATATCTATATCTCTGCTGTCGTGTATATGTCTCTATATCTATATCTCTGTCTGTGTGTATATGTCTCTATATCTATATCTCTGTCTGTCTGTGTATATGTCTCTATATCTATATCTCTGTCTGTCTGTGTATATGTCTCTATATCTATGTCTCTGTTTGTCTGTCTGTGTATATGTCTCTATATCTATGTGTCTGTCTGTGTATATGTCTCTATATCTATGTCTCTGTTTGTCTGTCTGTGTATATGTCTCTATATCTATGTGTCTGTCTGTGTATATGTCTCTGTATCTATGTCTCTGTTTGTCTGTCTGTGTATATGTCTCTATATCTATGTCTCTGTTTGTCTGTCTGTGTATATGTCTCTATATCTATGTCTCTGTTTGTCTGTCTGTGTATATGTCTCTATATCTATATCTCTGTTTGTCTGTCTGTGTATATGTCTCTATATCTATGTCTCTGTTTGTCTGTCTGTGTATATGTCTCTATATCTATGTCTCTGTTTGTCTGTCTGTGTATATGTCTCTATATCTATGTCTCTGTTTGTCTGTGTGTGTATATGTCTCTATATCTATGTCTCTGTTTGTCTGTCTGTGTATATGTCTCTATATCTATGTGTCTGTCTGTGTATATGTCTCTATATCTATGTCTCTGTTTGTCTGTCTGTGTATATGTCTCTATATCTATGTGTCTGTCTGTGTATATGTCTCTATATCTATGTCTCTGTTTGTCTGTCTGTGTATATGTCTCTATATCTATGTCTCTGTTTGTCTGTCTGTGTATATGTCTCTATATCTATGTCTCTGTTTGTCTGTC
>JAPXFY010000028.1:20670166-20677666 GCA_030674185.1 Monoplex corrugatus
TGCCAAGTTCACGGTTGAATATGTACAGAATTTAGTGTACGGGATAAGGCGATATTACATAATGAACATGGTTGTTGAAAATATGATATGTATTCTTTCTGTAATGAAGGACATGACGGCATGAAATTTCATCTCGGAGTGCTCACATATATAAAATCAATCTAGCAAAAACCTTAACACGAGCATTAAGTCCCCCCCATGGGTATGCCGGGGGCTCTTTCTTATAAATAGTATCCCCACCTTCTGGAAATTTTGTGCTACAAATTTCCTCTCTTCTGTTACTCTCTTTGTTTCTGCCTTGTCCTTTGCTTTCTGTCTTTTCTTCCTATCAATTCTTGCCTTGCTGGTCCATTCACCTGTATGTGTGTTCGATAAAGTCTTACATACTTTCTCTCACGGTTGATAATTGCGTACATGTATTATAAGTGCATTTTTGACTCACGGGAAATGATATATATGCAGAAGCAATTTTAGGTAATTGAGACCCGTTTTTACATATGTTTTAGTATACTTAGTTATGTTTAAATCGTATTCGGTATGGTTTTTTTTAAAATCTCCTGTGTGATAAATTGGACGGAGTGGTCAACGTCAGGGACATCACAAATGCATTGATACATGTATTTAATTTTCTTTTCCTTTTTTCTTCTTTTTCCTGTTGAAGGATCGTGTATGTTTTGAAAAGGTTATAGCCCTGATAAGGCTCTATCGCAGTCGGCTGGGCTTTAAACAAAAATAACATTGATAATAATAATAACGAATATGAAGCCAAAGCCTGGAGTGAATGAGTTTGTTTAAGACGGAATTGATCGCAGTTTAACACTTCTGCATAATATGCTCCATCTAAGTCCACAGCAGTTATCTGTTAAATTCCATGAGTCTGCACAAAACGCTATCGATTGGCAAGATCTAAAAATAGGGAAGAGGAAGGGGGGGGTGGGGTGGGGTGGGGTTGGGGTGGGGGTGGGGTGGGGGCAAGTGACAAACACCCATCTAACACCACTGGAATTGTTATTGTTGTTTGAAGCCCAGCCGACTGCGTGGAGCCATATCAGGGCTATAGCCGCTTCAAAACATACAAAACTTAAACGTGGGGGGGGGGGAGAAAGGAAAATTAAGTACACATGTCAATGCATTCGCGCACATAATCCAAGGACATGTCCCTGGCGTGACCACTCCCTCCAATTTATCCACAGGGGATTTTAAAAAACACGCCTGAATACAAACTTAAGCATACCTAAGGACACCTAAACACATACAACACCACAGAAATGATGGAAACATTTAAGACGGGCTGTGAACAGGCCAGTTTTGAATGTTGTGGGTTGGGACCAAAATCGGTAGGCCTACAACTTCGCTCGAGTCCACGGCTCTATAAAACGAACCAACCAACCCAAACAGTTTCAATAGAACTAGATGAAAAGATTTGTTCTTTTTGGGAAGATGTGTACGTCTGACATGCTTGCTTCCAGAATTCTTTATTCATAAACCCAAATTGAACAAGAAAAGTGTATTAAGCCTACTACTCATTCAAAGGTTCAAGTTCATATTGCTTATAGCTCAGCCAACTACTAGAGCCATATCAGGACTAACACCACATCAAAAACGACAAGAAGATTAAGATTAAAGACAACAGTTAAAAACAATGCTCACCATTCAACTCATTCAAACTAGGCGATTTGAATTATACCCAGGATGTTAAAAAAAAAAACTTAAAAAAACAACAAACAAAAAAAACCATAAAGGCCTACACTCCTTCGGCTGTTCTGATAATATGCATCTTACATTGAATGTGGACTGTGACGTAAAACATTTGCGTCATTATGGTAATCTTGACGTATTTTTTAAAATTTTTTTATACAAGTCTGGAACCTTACAGGCCTAATATTACTATTACTAGCTTAACAACAGACTGGGAAAATGCAATAGGTCTTGTACTTGCTTTCTTTCTTTTACTGTTTTTTAAAGCCCAGCCGACTGCGCAGAGCCATATCAGGGCTATAACGCTTCAAAACACACAAAACTTCAACAGGAAAAAAAAAAAAAAAAAAAAAAAAAGAAAATTAAGTACACATATCAATGCATTCGTGCCATAATCTAAGGACAAGCCACCGGCGTAGGACCATTCCGTCCGATTTATCGCACAGGGGAGATTTAAAAAACACACCTGAATACAAATATAAGCATACATAAGGACACCAAAACATATATAAAAAACAGGCATAAATTATCTAAAATTGCTTCCGCATATTCACCTCCTTAGAGCCAAAAAATGCACTTAATACATATACCCCATTATCAATCCGAAGAAAAAGTACATAAGACTTTATCGAAAAAAATACAGGTGAATGGACCAGTAATGCAGAAAATAAGTAGAAATGACAGAAAGCAAGGCAACAAGGCAGAAACAAAGAGAGTGACAGAAAAGAGGAAATTTCTAGCACAGAATTTCCAGAAGGTAAGGGATACTATTTATACTGAAAGAGCCCCCGGTGTCTTGTACTTCAACAACCACTCCGTTCTGTAAGGGCAATCCGGGAAAGGCTGCTTCCAACTCAGCAGTGGGGCGACCATCCCCAACCCGGCGGGTCCATAGGTGGCGGATAAAGGAACGGCCCTCAGATATGGGGGTTAGCTGCGATATAAGTCAGGCTTGCCTGGTCGAATAAGCAGTCCCGGACCAACTGGCGATGTTCCTACCAGGACGGGGCGGGACAGCAGGTGGCGCTGTTGATCTCCACTGAAATACCCTATATGTCCTATGGTGGGTTCATCCTGCGGTTAAGAGGCGCAGTATAACCTCTAGCCCCAGGGTGGGACCCCTGGCTAATCAATCCCCCCTGTGCTTCCAGGGCAGGACATACGGACCAGGAGCTAAGGGCGGGGTAACCCCTACAGAAAACCTAGAGAGCTGAAGACGGAGAAATGGAGCCTGTATGGCGCTCTCTAACAAATCACCATGCCACGCACCATCGCACAATGGACAATGTCAGACAGATGTGACACGAATGGCGCTCGCCCACTGAGGTCCCCCCAGGGTGGAGCAGCGTCGGACTCCGCGCCTCAACGGAGTCCACCCTCAGCAACTGGAGGTCCCTCTCGTCCGTCCTGGCATGCCAGGGGACGGCGGAGGAATGCGACTGGCAGCACCTCAACATCTCCCATGCAGAAACCCTTCATGGTTATGCATTGGAATGCAGAAGGAGTCATAAACAAGAAGACAGAGCTAGAACATCTGCTCCATGAGAAAAACATCAACATCTGTTGTCTTCAAGAAACCCATCTGCAAAGTGGGAAAACACTCAAAGTGAGGGGCTACCAAAGCTTTAGATCAGACAGAACTGACCGACGAAAAGGCGGCATCCTGACACTCGTCAGGAACAACATTCACGCCTGCGAGGAGACTGTCTACATGGAGGGTGCTGAGTACCAGATGATTCGGGCCCAACTGAAGGACACAGAGTTGCGCATACTCAACTTCTACTGCCCCAATGATCGTCCGCTCTCCCTTGACACCATATATGTCCCAGACTCGCGCTTCATTGCAGTCGGTGATTTTAACAGTCACTCCCAGAGCTGGGGATATAACCACATGGACCGTCGAGGAGAAGAAGTGGAAGACTGGCAGGATGAACACCATCTCGTCCTCATCAACTCACCGCATGACACTCCAACCTTCTACTCCAGACGTTGGCGAACCACATCCACACCAGATCTGGCTCTCTGCACCGAGGACATCCATAGGGGTGTAATTAGAGAGGTGGGAGACCAGCTTGGAGGAAGTGACCACAGGCCTGTGTTCCTCACTCTCAACGAGAACACAACACAGAACCCTGTAGCCCCACGCTGGAACTACAAGAAGGCAAAGTGGAAGCTCTTCAGCCACCGCACAAATGTTCTCACCAATGACCTTCAAGTCAGAGGAAGAGACATCAACAATGCAGTCCACGAATTAAATTCATGTATCCTGAAGGCAGCCCAAGAGTGCATTCCACGAGGTGCTCGGAAAGACTACAAGCCATATTGGAACAACCAACTACAAGAACTGCAGGACGAGATGACCGAAGCCAGACAGAAAGCAGAAAATAACCCATCGGATGAGAACCACCTGCGGCTCCAGCAGACAAAAGCCAGGTTTCTCAAGGCAAAAATCCAAGCCAGACGACAAAGCTGGAGGAGAAAACAGCTGTTCTGAACCTTGAGAGAGATGGCAAGAAACTCTGGAGAGTCCTGGGACAACTCAACGATGAAGAGAGCAGACATCACAACATCACACTGGAAGATAACGGAGAGTTGTTGACTGGTAGACGCGCTGCCAATCGATTTGCAGACAACTACGCAAATGAGAGCAACATACCAGTCACACCCCTCCAACAAAGAGAAGCAAGAAGAGAACAGCGAGAACGTCCTCACCAGACCACCAATGTGAAACCCATGAAGCAACTCTTCACGCTTCATGAGCTTCAGACAGCTCTCAGGAAGCTAAAAACCAAGAAATCTCCGGGACCGGATGGGATCACTAACGAGATGCTGAAGCACCTTGGCAGCACAGCCATCTTGAAACTACTGGAGGTCCTCAATCACAGCTGGGAAACCGGCACCTTGGCACAAACATGGCGTGAGGCTATCATGACTCCAATCTATAAGAAAGGAAAGGACAAGAAGAAGCCTGCCAGTTACAGACCAATCAGCTTGACCAGCTGCATGGTGAAGACCCTAGAGAGGATGATCAATCAGCGCCTCCTTTGGTATCTCGAGACTGAGAACATTCTGGTCCCGGAGCAAGCAGGATTCCGATGCTTTCACAGTACAGAAGACCAGGCCACCTTCCTTTCCCAAGAAATTGAAGACGCGTTCCAGGAACAGAAAGTTGTCTTTGCTGCCTGGATCGACCTGCAGAAAGCCTTTGACAAGGTCTGGACTGATGGCCTCTTGGTGAAGCTGCAGAGATGTGGAGTTGGAGGCAATATGCTACGGTGGATCCGAGCCTACCTCCACAACCGCAGAGCACTAGTCACAGTCAACGGACGCAAAGGCAAGAAAGTTCTCTTGCGACATGGAGTCCCTCAAGGTGGAGTTCTCTCCCCCACACTCTTCTTGGTCTTCATTAATGACCTCATAAAAGATCTGCCAAAAGGCATCCATGCAGCACTATACGCGGATGACCTGGTGATATGGTGCAAGGAGGAGTTCACCACCACTGCCACCTACAGAATGCAGCTAGCAGCAGACAAACTGGCAGCATGGGCAGAAGAGTGGAACATCTCGATTAATAAAGACAAGTCCTCCACGGCACTCTTCACCCTGTCATCCAAGCAGAAATCTGGCACCATCAAACTTGGTGACACCCCATTGAAGAAAGATGAGGAAGTTACATACCTTGGTGTCACCTTCGACAAGCGGCAGACCTGGAAGCCCCACATCGAAAGAGCTGAAAGAAAAGCAAGACAAAAGCTCGCCATCCTGCGCAAACTGGCCGGAACCAGCTGGGGAGCCAACGAGAAGGTGCTCAAGCAAACGTACCAGGGAGTGGTCAGACCCCACCTTGAGTACGGTTCTACAGCCTGGTCTACAGCAGCCAAAACCCATCTGCAGACCCTGGACAAAGTCCAGAACCAAGCACTCCGTCTCATCACAGGATCAATGCGATCCACACCAATTCAGGCCATGGAGGAAGTTACTGCCATTCAGCCCCTGGTGCAGAGAAGAGACATGAAAAACTTGGTCCAGGCAGAGAAGATCAAGGTTCTGCCACACCATCCAATGGGACAGAGAATGGACCAACCAACCAAGAGCCGTCTCAAACGCAGCAGCTTCCTCCACGAAACTAGACGGCTTGCCAGGGTGCACCTGGCTGACACACCAACAACACTTCCTCTAAACACCTCTGACCTGCTACCACAACCTTGGAACAACGACTACAAGTTGCTCCAAATCACCACCTCAGTCCCTCAAGTTACCCCAGGAGAGTCCCAAGATGACAGCGTCAAACGCACTCTGACACTCGCCATGATCGACGAGCAATATCCTGCAGAATCCTGGATTCACGTATACACGGATGGCTCGGCAACCAATGCTGTGGCAGATGGAGGAGCGGGCGTACATATCAACTCTCCTGACGGACACGTCATCACAGCAGGGATACCCACTGGCAAACACTGCACCAACTATGCAGCAGAAGTGGAGGCTCTTATGAAGGCAGCGGCTCTAATTCATGACATTCAGAGCGACTGCACCCAAGTTGTCTTCCTCTCCGATGCAAAGTCTGTATTGGAAGCACTTGCAGGGGACAAACTTCCACATCTCATGGAAAAGCTGCAAGATGTCGCCAAGCATCGACGTGTGGTCCTGCAGTGGGTTCCGGCCCATTGTGGGATACCTGGAAACGAAGCAGCAGACCAGCTTGCCAAAGATGGAGCCAAAGGAAGACAACCAGAAAAAAGCCTTAGCTTCAGGGAGAAGAAGACCCTTATGAAGGCAGCCTTCTGCAGAACAACCTCAAAGGATCCATACCATCTCCTTAGCCGTCTGCAGCAGGTGGCGATCTTCAGGCTCAGAACAGGTCACTGTCGCCTGAATGCCCACCTGTTCAGGAAGATGAAGCTGGCCCCATCACCTATCTGTCCTTGTGGTCTGGAAGAACAGACACCAGAACACATCCTTCAGATCTGCCCCCTCTTCCAAGAGCAGAGGGAACAAGTGTGGCCGACGGCAGCTCCCCTCCGCACCAAGCTCTATGGCTGCCGACAGGACATGGAGGACACGACAACATTCGTCTCCCTAACTGGACTGACCTTGTGAACGTGCGAACGCAGAAGAAGAAGAAGAAGAAGTAAGGGCAATGTTTGAGGTACTGGTAAAGTTGTGTGTACTGGATCGCTTTCTGTGCTCACAAATGTTTGTACTCGTATTCTTTCTCTGTGTGCATATGGTGATGTAACCGGAAGCAGGAAATACAATGCCTTGATAGGTATGTGTGTATGCATGAATGTGTGTGCGTATACACATCTGCAGGCTACATATGTGTGTAAGTATGTTTCTCTCTCTCTGTCTCTGTCTCTCTGTCTCTGTCTCTGTATCTCAATCTCTGTCTCTTTCTTTCTCTGTCTCTCTCTCTCTCCCACCCTCCCTCCCTCCCTCCCTCTCTCTCTCTATATATATATGTATATCATCATCATCATCAGGTGCCCTGCCGCATGGCGTTGGCGACCATGGACTTCCAACCATCTCTATCTCTCGTTGCACCCAGCATCTCCCCCATCCTCTTCATCCTCAGCCACCTTGCAAGTCCGGCCAGCATTCTCTCCCTGGGTCTACCCGGTGCTCTCTTTCCCTCCAGCTTTCCCGTTGTGACCAGGTGCTCCAAAACCCCCTTCCTCATAAAATGGCCTATACATGTTGCTTGTCTTTTCCTAATCTTCCTTATCAGTGATCGACTTGTGTCTGCCTCCATCAAGACTGTCTCGTTTGTTTTCTTTGCTGTCCATGGTACTCTCAACATTC
>JAPXFY010000028.1:20682666-20687666 GCA_030674185.1 Monoplex corrugatus
TTTAGTTTTTTTCCAAAAGTTTTTGCAGTTTGGTGGATAGGGTGCGGGATTCTAAAGGGTTAAGTTTTTGCAGTTGGTGGATAGGGTGCGGGAGTCAAAGGGTTAAGTTTTTGCAGTTGATGGATAGGGTGCGGGAGTCAAAGGGTTAAGTTTTCGCAGGTGGTGGATAGGGTGCGGGAGTCAAAGGGTTAAGTTTTTGTAGTTGGTGGATAGGGTGCTGGAGTCAAAGGGTTAAGTTTTTGCAGTTGGTGGATAGGGTGCGGGAGTCAAAGGGTTAATTTCGTGGGGTAGTTGGCTGAATGCATCCTTTGTAATGCCTGTCCAATTATTTTTATGTGTCCGTGATCCTTTTGTTTTGTTGCTGCGTGTATTTTTGGTTATCTGTTCAGAGTAATTGTGTTCATCAGTAGCTTTATTAATCGAATTCCTGGTTTTGTCTGGTCTGTCTTTTAATTCAATATATTTCTTTTTATGATCGTCGCACTTCAGGGAGATTTTCTTTGTGCTCACCTTTGTGTGTGTGTGTGTGTGTGTGTGTGTGTGTGTGTGTGTGTGTGTGTGTGTGTGTGTGTGTGTGTGTGTGTGTGTGTGTGTGTGTGTGTGTGTGTGTGTGTGTGTGTATGTGTTCGTTCGTTGCTTGATTTAACGTCTTTTCACTATAAGTGATATTAGACGGGGAAAAATGGCATGGAGGATGAAATAAGGGGGGGGGGGGGGGGGGTGTGGAGGGGAGAGGGGAACAGAGTAAGGGACGTAAAAAAATTAAAAGGAAGCGGCAAGGTCTTAAGAAAAAGGATATGGATGAACAGAGAAATGAAACTAGAACAACGCTAACATCAATAATGTAAAAGAAAAATCGTCATAAAAACAAAACAAAACAAAAATAATCATAATTATAATAATAATCTTAAAGTAACGCATTAACAGGACTGTGAACCAATGATTCTGAAATTTTAACTAACAAAACTTGATCCGATACTACTTCTTTAAAATGCGTTTCAAGATAGTTTCCTTGTGTAAACGTCTTTGGTAAAAAGGAACGAAGCTTTCTGCAGTAAAACAAACAGTGATACAATGTGAATTGTTCACCGCAAATACATAAAACGTTGTTACAATATTTTGTTTTCAAAGCGTTCAGTTGAATGCGAAAATATGTCATAACAATTAATCTCAAATGATATAACGAGGAATACTGCAAATTTTTACAGATATTTTGAACTGAAAGTTTGATTCTTTTTTGAGACACAAATTTTTCATTTAAATGTTCATGAAATCGAATCCATGATGCTAATTCTAGCGAGTTGTAAGCTTCTTTTACCGAGGTGTTAACATGTAATTCTATGGAATTTTCAGAATGGAGGGCACCGGATTTAGCTGCTCTGTCAACTACGTTGTTGCCATGAAGACCAACATGAGAAGGCACCCAGCATAAATTGATTTCCGAACCATTTATCTTTAAACAATGTATTAGATGATTTGCCTCAATAATTAAGTCAGGTCTTGTGTCTGTATCAAAAGACTGTAAGGCATATAATACAGATTTTGAATCAACAAAGAGAACTACTTTGAATGACACAGGCCGAAGGCTTATTAAATAATGCAACGCTTGAACAACAGCGACCAATTCTGCTGTATATATAGATACATTTGCCCCAATGAAAAAAGACTTTTTAATGTTAAATTTTGGAACATAAAAGGCTGCTCCAGCGCTCTGGTTTGCTAAGACTGACCCATCGGTAAAAATGTGGAGGTGGGTACTGTACTTTTCATCGATGTGTTCACAAGCTGTGGATAGCGTAATGTTGACATTATCATCTTTTTTAACTTTTGCATAATCGAGATCAAATGTGGCATTTAGCATTTCCCATGTAGGGATAGGCGTTATCGTTGGTTTCTCAGCAATTTCATCCATTGTTATGTTGGACTGTTTGATCAGGCCAGATATGTAAGTTGCGGCTGTAATTTGTGATGAAATGTTTTTTGCTCGTTTTGGAAAGTCAGTATCAGACCTGATCTTAATTTCTTTGCTCACAAAATTATCCACTTGTGAAGTAGTTCTAATTGCAAACTTTGCTGTAGCTAACTCACGATGGTTGTTTAAAGGTAGAATTCCAGCAACTTTGTACGTTTCCAGAGTAGAAGCATGAGTTGGTACACCTAGTGCAATTTTAAGACTTTTGCAGTCCAAGCTCTGAATCTTTTTTAGTAAATATTTGGGTGCATTGAAGAAAACTTCTTGCGCGTAGGATAATTTAGACCTGACCAGCGCTGTTGACAGATGAATCAGTACATTTGTATCCATTCCCCAGGGTAATTTGCTTATTATCTTTAGAAAATTTAAGGTTTTTCGCACTTTTGTTAAAATATAATCAAAATGGACATTCCAGCTTAATTTGGACGTGATGTAAACTCCCAGGAAGTTTACGACCTGTTTGTAATTTAACACTTCACCAAGCAATTTGAAAATAGGCAAGTTATTTGAGTTACCACCAGGATCAAACAGCATCATGTTAGTTTTTTCTGCTGACAACGACAGCCCATTTTCTAACATATAGTTTCCAAGATTATCAAGATCAATTTGATACAACTTCCTGATGTAATTTCGCGTTCTCTGTGGAGTTGTCTTTTTTAAAGTGATATTCATCCAAGTGCATATATCATCAGCGTACTGTACTAAAACAACACGATTTGAAAGAGCTTTCGGAAGATCCTGTATAAGGATATTAAATAAAATAGGTGCTATCACTGAACCTTGTGGAATCCCCATGTCGAGGCATCGTGAAGAAGAATAACTAGCTCCCACTCTTGCCTGAATTGTTCTATTAGCTAAAAACGATTTAATGTAATTGAACATATTGCCCGATAAACCAACAGATTTTAGCTTGAACAATAAACGTTTATGCCAAACTTGATCGTAAGCTTTTTTCACATCAAAGAAAGTAGCTAAAACACTTTTTCTGCGGGCAAACTGTTGTTTGATCTGAGTTGTAAGTTTAACTAGGTGCTCAACTGCGGATCTTCCTTTTCTAAAACCTGCCTGGTTTACCGGAATAACGTTATTTTTATCACAGTAGTGTAAAAGTCTGTTTAAGACCAATCTTTCCATTAGTTTGCTTGTGTGGGACGTTAAAGCAATAGGTCTGTATGTGTCAATAGGTGTGTATGTGTGTGTGTGTGTGTGTGTGTGTGTGTGTGTGTGTGTGTGTGTGTGTGTGTGTGTGTGTGTGTGTTTTCATTTTTCATTCATGCTTTGATTGAACGTCTTTTCACTATGAGTGATATTAGACGATGTGGAGTGAGTATGTGTGTGTGTGTGTGTGTGTGTGTGTGTGTGTGTGTGTGTGTGTGTGTGTGTGTGTGGTGTGTGTGTGTATGTGTGTGTGTGTGTGTGTGTGTGTGTGTGTGTGTGTTTTCATTTTCATTTATTCTTTGATTTAACGTCTTTTCACTATGAGTGATATTAGACGATGTGGAGTGAGTATGTGTGTGTGTGTGTGTGTGTGTGTGTGTGTGTGTGTGTGTGTGTGTGTGTGTGTGTGTGTGTGTGTGTGTGTGTGTGGAGTGAGTGTGTGTGCGTGTGTGTGTGTGTGTGTGCGTGTGTGTGCGTGTGTGCGTGTGTGCGCGTGTGCGCGTGTGCGCGTGTGCGCGTGTGTGCGTGTGTGCGTGCGTGTGTGCGTGTGTGTGTGTGCGTGTGTGTGTGTGTGTGTGTGTGTGTGTCCCATTTTCTACGCCACTTTAATGGCTACAGCAGCTGGCACAGTTTATACAATGCGATGGTGATGATTATATGATGATGATGAGAATGATTATCATGATTCTATGAAGTTCCATCAAGAATTGAGACTATAGGACAAGGCTGTACTCTGAGCTTTTTGTCTGATATAGCCTGGCGTCAACCAGGCTCGAGGGATACTGACACTTGCAGTGTTGTTCCGAAGATTTGATCAACACCCTAAATGACGCATCCGTGAAGTGGATGAGACTCGACTGTGTGGTACCAGTCTTCCTAATGAGTCCATAGCACGCCCAACTCTGGGTAGAATCCAGCTGACTGGAGCCGAAAAATCCCACCATCATTACTTTTATGAAGGAACTGATGGGGATTCGAACCCACAACCTTCCAATCGGTAGTCCGTTGCGGTAACCACTACACCACGGCGACTGGTTTAATTGAGAAGAATTAATAAACATTATTAACATAATAGACCGTCGATTATTTAGTTTAAATTCAAATAATCTCATATCAGTTACAGCCTTGAGCACAATTAAAACTGTTGACTGTCTTCCATGGAATTCGGTCGGCAAGAGATCAGGTGAATGCTCAATAGAAACATCAGTGAAGTTGGTGGGTCTGTTTCATATTCATGTTCACATTCATGTTCATATTCATGTTCATATTCATATCCGTGTTCATATTCATGTTCATGTTCATAGTCATGTCATATTCATGTTCATATTCATGTTCATATTCATACCCGTGTTCATATTCGTGTTCATTCATGTTCATATTCATGTTCAAAGTCATATTCATATTCATGTTCATATTCGTGTTCATATTCATGTTCATGTTCATATTCATTTTTGTCACAATGGATTTACCATGTGAAACAGACTGCTCTCCCTTTTTAGAGCGCGTCGCCGCACTGCAGTGCCACCCAATATTTTTTATTACCAAGATTTTACACAAGTAAGAAAGCTAACTCGCCTTTAAGGAGAGGTCTGGGAAATCTACCTACCTCTCCGATGTTTTATACTTGGGCAGCCGGGCGAAAGCCCTAATCTTCACAATTTTCAACTGCCGTGGGATCTTTAGCGTGCGCGGGACAGAAAGTTGCATGGGCCGACTTGTTTTTCGTCCCCTTCCGAAAGACTAGACGTTCAGTTCGATTTTCCGGTCAAACTGAGGAGAAAAGTCGAGGCCTCTACGGGGAGCGAACCCTGGAACCTCGAGTTTAGTGACTGGCAGGCGAACGTCTAACTCAGTCTGCCACTGTTTTCGT
>JAPXFY010000028.1:20695166-20697666 GCA_030674185.1 Monoplex corrugatus
TGGCTTGTTCGTTTTTTGTAAAAGAAAGATTGTTTCATATAGATTGGAGATATGTGTGTGTGTGTGTGTGTGTGTGTGTGTGTGTGGTGTGTGTGTGTGTTGTGTATGTGTGTGTGTGTGTGTCGTGCGTGCGTGCGTGTGTGTGTATGTGTGTGTGTGTGTGTGTGTGGTGTGCGTACGTGTGTGCGTACGTGTGTGTGTGTGTGTATACACACGTGTGTTCGTATTACCCAAAGCGACCGACTGGACACTGACACGACTTCACAAGATCTGTAACGTGCGTAAGCAATGTTCTGTGTGCTTATCCACACAAGGGGGGCTCAGGCACCAACAGGTCAACGCCCATCTGGTAAAAAAAAAAACCCACCCTCAGTCAGGCAGGAGGTTCTCCGGCGGGGATGCCGGGGCTCTTTCGGTATAAATAGTATCCCCACCTTCTGGACATTCTGCGCTAGAAATTTCCTCGTTTCTGTCACTCTCTTTTGTTTCTGCCTTGTTCCTTTGCTTTCTGCCATTTCTTCCCTAGCGTTTTCTGCCTTGCTGGTCCATTCATTGGATAAAGTCTTAAGTACTTTTTGTTAGGATTGATAATTGGGTACATGTATTAAATGCATTTTTGGCTCTAGGTAATGAGATATGTGGAAGCAACTTTAGGTAATTTAGAGCCATTTTTATATACACTTTAGCATCATAAGTTATGTTTGAATTTGTATTCAGGTATTTTTTAAATCCCCTGTATGGTAAATTGGACGGAGTGGTCAACGCCAGGGGCATATCTTTAGAATATGTAGGCGAATGCATTGATATGTGCAATTAATTTTCTTTTCCTTCTTTTTTTTTTTTTTTCTAACATATTGAAGTATAGGACAACACCGTTAAGCCTCATCCACTTTACATATGCGTCTCATAGAATGGTGCTCGCAATTCCTGACCAACGCTGCAGTTGTCTGTATCTCTCAGGCCTGGTTGACAACAGGATAGATCACGCACGCACACGCACTTCTCCGTTGAATATAAGATATCTCTTCTTTATATGGGGTATTAGAAAAGAAAGAAAGAAATACGTCATATAAACGCGTATTTTTTGGAAATAAACACACACAATATGCGCGCACGCACGCGCGCGCACACCCCACGCACACGCACGCACACACACACACACACACACACACGCACGCACACACACACACACACACACACACACACCACACAACACACACACACACTAACAACACTTCTATACCACCACTCATACATACACACACACTCTCTAACATACCAGTCGCGTCTATTTTTCTCTCAAACACACACACACACACACACACACACACACACACACACACACACACACACACACACACACACACAACACATCACACACACACAAAACACACACACTCACACCACCACACACACACACGCACAGCACACACCACACACATGCATACGTATATACACCACTCATACACACACACACACACACACTCACACTCACACCACTCACACTCACTCACTCACACATGCACGCAAACGCACACACATACACTATCTCTCACATATCACCTTTCTCTCTCTCTCTCTCTCTCTCCTCTCACTCTCCACACCTCACACACACACACACACACAGGGTTGAACAATGTGAACTCTGTCTCTCAACACACACACACACACACACACACACACACAACACACACACACACACACAACACACACACACACACACACACACACACACACACACACACAAACACACACACACACACAACACACGCACATAACCGCCATATTTTTCTACTTCGTGTCCCCGGGTCACGTCTTAAAACACCCTGACGGCCAAAGTTAGTCTTACAGTGACGAACCAATACATCACCATAAACTGTACACATGATGACAAGATGAATCCCCACTCTCTCCCTCCCTCTCTCTCCCTCTCTTCCCCCTCCCTCTCTCTCCCTCTCTCCCCCTTCCTCTCTCTCTCCCCTCTCTCCCCCTCTCTCCCCCTCTCTCTCCCCTCTCTCTCCTCCCTCCCTCTCTCTCCCTCTCTCTCCCCTCTCTCTCCCCCTCTCTCCATCTTCACCTCTTTCCACCCTCTCTCTCCTTCCCACCTGGAAGCAGATGTAGAGTTGATGATGATGTTGTTGTTGTTGTATTATATTATGCCTCATATATAGTGTCTATAGTGGTATGTGCGCGCACTTCTATTCGTGGCAGACTTACGTTAGGGGGGGGGGGGGTTGCACATTTAATGATTGAAGTCCTTCATTTCAAAATGAATATGGTGTTTGGTCAGTAAAATGTTGAATTATTTTCTTTCAAACTTTAAAAAATCGTGTTTAACAAAGTTTCGCTCTTGTGTGTGAATGTGAGTGTGTGTGTGTGGTGTGTGTGTGTGTGTGTGTGTGTGTGTGTGTGTGTGTGTGTGTGTGTGTGTGTGTGTGTGTGGTGTGTGTGTGTGTGTGTGTGTGTGTGTGTGTGTGTGTGTGTGTGTGTGTGTGTGTGT
>JAPXFY010000028.1:20717666-20720166 GCA_030674185.1 Monoplex corrugatus
CACAAAACACACACACACACACACACACACGCACGCACGCACACATACATACATACATACACACACGTCTGAGCAAAAGGATGAAGCCTGATCATTCTAATGTCGTAGTTGTTTTTCTCTTGTTCTTTAAATAGTTTGATGTTACCTTATATGGTACAATGCCTTCATGATTTCATAGATTCACTCACTCCATACACACCTCTTTATCTTAACTTACTTTTTGTTTATATATTTATTTACTTATTTATTTACTTGCCTTTTCTTCGTCTAAAAGCACATATGTGAATAGACATTAAAAGAAATAACGAACAAACAACAACAACAACAAAAACAAACAAAAAACTAAACTAAACAAAACAAAGAAACAATGGCTTGACAACGTCGTGAAATGGACAGAGAAACCATCTTCAGAGACCCAGGCTTTGGCACTTAACCCGACAGAGCTAGAAGTCTAGTAGTGAACAGTTCTATAGTATGGCGCCCCACTGACACTACATGGAGGGAAGGAGAAGATCTCTCGGTGCGTGCATGCACGAGAAAATGGGAATAAATATGCATACGTGATTGGGGCGATTAGTGGGCGTGGTTGGTCTCTCTGTGTGTGCATGCACGAGGGAACGGGATTAAATATGCATACATGTGATTTGGGGCAATTATTGCGCGTGAATGGTGTCTATGTGCGTGCATGCACGAGGGAATGGGAATAAATATGCATATATGTGATTTGGGTGATTAGTGCGCATGGTTGGTCTCTATGTGTGAGCATGCATGAGGCAATGGGAATACATATGGATATATGTGATTTGGGTGATTAGTGCGCATGGTTAGTCTCTATGTGCGTGCATGCACGAGGCAATGGGAATAAATATGCATATATGATTTGGTGATTACTGCGCGTGGTTACTATATTTTTCTGTCCTTTCTCCTTCTTAGTGTCATTGAGTTATTATGGCTTATGTTATTGATATTTCTTTTTGAGCTCGAGACAGGTTGATAAGTTTAAATACCTGGGAACGATCATTTCACCAGACGGCAGATGCACATCAGAAATAGCCGGCAGAATCGGCCAAGCCAAAACAGCATTCAAGAGGATGACAAGCATTCTTACCAACAAATGCCTATCAATTAACATCAGGAAGAGAGTTCTTGAATGTTACCTAGAACCAATACTGTTGTACGGATGCGAGGCGTGGACAGTCAACAAGCAAAGCCAGAACAAGATTGAGGCAGCCGAAATGTGGTTTCTAAGAAGAATGTTGAGAGTTCCATGGACAGCAAAAAACAACAACAAAAAACAAACAAACAAAACAAAACAAAACGAAACAAAACAACAACAACAACAAAAAACAAAACAAAACAACAAAAAACAAAAACAAATGAGACAGTCTTGACAGAGGCAGACACAAGTAGATCATTTATAAGGAAGATTAGGAAAAGACAAGCAACATTTATAGGCCATTTTATGGTGAAAGGGGAATTGGAGCACCTGGTCATAACGGGAAAGCTGGAAGGAAGGAGAGCACCAGGTAGACTCAGGGAGAAGATACTATACGGATTTACAGAGTGGCTGGGGACAGAGAGGGTGGAAGAGATGCTTGAGGCAACAAGAGATAGAGACAGATGGAAGTCCATGTTCACCAACGCCATGCGGCAAGGCACCTGATGATGAATGATGATGATGAGATGATGATGATGATGATGATGATGACGTGTGTATGTTGTAATGCGTGGACTTGCATATACGAAGGAAAAGACGATGGAATGAGTGAATGTGTGTGTGTGTATGTGTGTGTGTGCGTGCGTGTGTATGTGTGTGTGTGTGTGTGTGTGTGTGCGTGCGTGTGAGAGTGTGTGTGTGTGTGTGTGTGTTTTATGTGTGTGTGTGTGTGTGTGTGCGTGCGTGTGTGTGCGTTTGTGTCTGTGTGTATGTGTATGTGTTTGTGCGTGTTTGTGTGTATGTGTGTGCCCGTGTGAGCGTGTTTGTGCTTGCAAAAAAAAAAAAAAAAAAAAAAAAGAAAAAAAGGAAATCCAATGCATCATCTCTCTGAAGAGAAAGAAAACAAAACAAAACACAAAACAAAACAAAGCCCAACAGGATACGAAGAAGGATACGATTAATTTATTCATTTTAGGCCATTTAACTGAAAGGCGAGTTACAATAAAGAGAGAGAGAGAGAGAGAGAGGAGAGAGAGAGAGAGAAACAAAGATTTTTTTTTTCCACGAAAAATTGATCTAGGAATAGATGCTTTTGTGTGTTTGCATGTCAGTGTTGTGTTCGCGGAGAGGTTGTGCGCGTTCACGCGCAGGCTTACGTAATTGATATGATCTTAGATCTGGATCCCCACATCCTACAAAACAAGCCTGACTGAGCATGTCTATACGTGCGCGTGCACGCGCGCACAGCACGTGCCACGCATGGGCGAGGGCTTGCACCAAACATGCGCCACCAGACGCATTTGAAGGTCATTAGGGACGCCATTAACACTCTTTTTCGTCCCC
>JAPXFY010000028.1:20727666-20735166 GCA_030674185.1 Monoplex corrugatus
GAGACAAGAGAGCTGCCCCAATTAGCTGTTTTGTTATAGGAATAAAATTCTAAAAAACACAACTGGATCTTAACTGTGATCCATTTTGAAAGGAAAATAAAACCTGATATAGAAAGGAGCAAACTCAAAAAAAGAAACGTATACCATTATAAACTTTTAAATAGAAACCAAGAAAAGGAAAAAGGGGCAGATATGCTAACATTCTGTGGAAGTCTTCCTCGGACATCACACAACAGACCTTCTGTGAAAACCAGAGTGGGAAGACCAAGGCAGATATGGTGCCTGAATATAAACACCTCCGGTGAAGACAGAATGACATGGGCACACACAGAATGACATGGGCACATATAGAATGACATGGGAACAGATAGAATGACATGGGCAGACACAGAATGACATGGGCACATATCGAATGACATGGGAACAGATAGAATGACATGGGCACACACAGAATGACATGGGCACACACAGAATGACATGGGCACACACAGAATGACATGGACAACACAGAATGACATGGGCACACACAGAATGACATGGGAACACACAGAATGACATGGGCACACACAGAATGACATGGGCACATATAGAATGACATCGGCACACACAGAATGACAGGGCACAAACAGAATGACATGGGCACAAACAGAATGACATGGGCACAAACAGAATGACATGGACACAGATAGAATGACATGGGCACAAACAGAATGACATGGACACAGATAGAATGACACAGACACGACAGAATGACATAGACACAGATAGAATGACATAGACACAGACAGAATGACACAGACACAGACAGAATGACATAGACACCGACAGAATGACATAGACACCGACAGAATGACATAGACACAGACAGAATGACATAGACACCGACAGAATGACATAGACACCGACAGAATGACATAGACACAGACAAAATGACACAGACACAAACAGAATGACATAGACACCGACAGAATGACATGGACACCGACACAATGACACAGACACAGACAGAATGACATGGACACAGACAGAATGACATAGACACAGACAGAATGACATAGACACCGATAGAATGACATGGACACAGATAGAATGACATGGACACAGATAGAATGACATGGACACAAACAGAATGACATGGACACAAACAGAATGACATGGACACAACAGAATGACATGGACACAAAACAGAATGACATGGACACAGATAGAAATGACATGGACACAAACAGAATGACATAGACACAGACAGAATGACATGGACACAAACAGAATGACATGGACACAGATAGAAATGACATGGACACAAACAGAATGACATGGACACAGACAGAATGACATGGACACAAACAGAATGACATGGACACAAACAGAATGACATGGACACAGACAGAATGACATGGACACAAACAGAATGACATGGACACAGACAGAATGACATGGACACAAAGAGAATGACATAGACACAGACAGAATGACATGGACACAAACAGAATGACATGGACACAGACAGAATGACATGGACACAAACAGAATGACATAGACACAGACAGAATGACATGGACACAAACAGAATGACATGGACACAAACAGAATGACATGGACACAGACAGAATGACATGGACACAAACAGAATGACATGGACACAAACAGAATGACATGGACACAAACAGAATGACATGGACACAAACAGAATGACATGGACACAGACAGAATGACATGGACACAGACAGAATGACGTGGACACAAACAGAATGACATGGACACAAACAGAATGACATGGACACAAACAGAATGACATGGACACAAATAGAATGACATGGACACAAACAGAATGACATGGACACCGACAGAATGACATAGACACCGACAGAATGACATGGACACAGACAGAATGACATGGACACAGATAGAATGACATAGACACAGACAGAATGACATAGACACAGACAGAATGATATAGACGAGAATGCATGGACACGACAAATGACATGGACACACAGCGACAGAATGACATGGACACAGATAGAATGACATAGACACAGACAGAATGACATAGACACAGATAGAATGACATAGACACAGACAGAATGACATAGACACAGACAGAATGATATGGACACAGACAGAATGACATAGACACAGATAGAATGACATAGACACCGACAGAATGACATAGACACCGACAGAATGACATAGACACAGACAGAATGACATAGACACCGACAGAATGACATAGACACAGACAGAATGACATAGACACCGACAGAATGACATAGACACCGACAGAATGACATAGACACAGACAGAATGACATAGACACCGACAGAATAACATAGACACAGACAGAATGACACAGACAGAGACAGAATGACATAGACACCGACAGAATGACATAGACACAGATAGAATGACATGGACACAGACAGAATGACATGGACACAGACAGAATGACACAGACACAGACAGAATGACACAGACACAGACAGAATGACATAGACATCGACAGAATGACATGGACACAGACAGAATGACATGGACACAGACAGAATGACATAGACACAGACAGAATGACATAGACACAGACAGAATGACATAGACACGACAGAATGACATGGACACTGACAGAATGACTTGGACACAGACAGAATGACATGGACACAGATAGAATGACACAGACACAGACAGAATGACATAGACACAGATAGAATGACATAGACACAGACAGAATGACATAGACACAGATAGAATGACATAGACACAGACAGAATGACATGGACACAGACAGAATGAAATTGACACAGACAGAATGAAATGGACACAGACAGAATGACATAGACACAGATAGAATGACATAGACACAGACAGAATGACATAGACACAGACAGAATTGACATAGACACTGACAGAATGACATGGACACAGACAGAATGACATGGACACAGACAGAATGACATGGACACAGACAGAATGACATGGACACAGACAGAATGACATAGACACAGATAGAATGACATAGACACAGACAGAATGACATAGACACAGACAGAATGACATAGACACCGGTAGAATGACATAGACACAGACAGAATGACATAGACACCGACAGAATGACATGGACACAGACAGAATGACATAGACACAAACAGAATGACATAGACACAGACAGAATGACATAGACACCGATAGAATGACATAGACACAGATAGAATGACATAGACACAGACAAAATGACATAGACACTGACAGAATGACATAGACACAGATAGAATGACATAGACACAGATAGAATGACATAGACACAGATAGATGACATAGACACAGATAGAATGACATAGACACAGACAGAATGACATAGACACCGACAGAATGACATAGACACCGACAGAATGACATAGACACAGATAGAATGACATAGACACCGATAGAATGACATAGACACAAACAGAATGACATGGACACTGAGCGAATGACATGGACACAAACAGAATGACATGGACACCGACAGAATGACATGGACACAGACAGAATGACATGGACACAAACAGAATGACATAGACACAAACAGAATGACATAGACACAGACAGAATGACATGGACACAAACAGAATGACATGGACACCGACAGAATGACATGGACACAGATAGAATGACACAGACACAGACAGAATGACACAGACACAGACAGAATGACATAGACACAGACAGAATGACATAGACACAGATAGAATGACACAGACACAGACAGAATGACATGGACACAGACAGAATGACATAGACACAGACAGAATGACATAGACATCGACAGAATGACATAGACACAAACAGAATGACATAGACACAAACAGAATGACATAGACACCGACAGAATGACATAGACACAAACAGAATGACATAGACACAGACAGAATGACATAGACACAGACAGAATGACATAGACACAAACAGAATGACATAGACACCGACAGAATGACATAGACACCGACAGAATGACATAGACGCCGACAGAATGACATGGGCACAAATAGAGTGACATGGGCACAGGTAGAATGACATGGGCACTGACCGATTGACATGAGCACAGAGAAAAGAAAGAAAAGAAAAGACACATCACTATACTTATGACGCTTGTATGTAACTACCCACCAGCTCCAGGAGGGAAAATGAACAAAATAAATTAATGAGCAAATTGGTAGAAAATGGAACAATCTCTCTCACAAGATTTATCCACCATTATCACAACACCATTTCCTCTGTGTGTTGGTGTGTGTGTGTGTGTGTGTGGTGTATTATTATTTTTTTCTTTCTTTCCTTTTCATTTTCAGTCTGTTTTCCTTCCCCGTCTGTCTTTCTCTCCGGTTGCACGAGCAAGTCGACACCTTTGGCGCCGCCACACGACGAGACCGGCGCGTGCCAGTCACGTGGGCTGCACGAGCGATCACGTGAACACCTCCTAGTTGGTCTTCACGCGCTGGTGAGCAGCCCGGAAAGGGAGATAAGTCGTGGAAAGGGTTTGTTGTTCGGCTGCGTTATTTAATACTGGGAGAGAGGTGGTGTGTGTGTGTGTTGTGTTGTGTGTGTGTGTGTGTGTGTGTGTGTGTGTGTGAGATTTTTGTTTTGTGTAAGATTTCGTTGATAGGGGTTATTTGCTGGTCTTTCTTTTCTCATTCTTCCGTCGTTTTTAATAACAGTGGAGTGAGGAGGACAAAGGTTGAGAGTGGCACTGAATACTTGTGTGTGTGTGTGTGTGTGTGTGTGTGTGTGTGTGTGTGTGTGTGTGTGTGTGTGTGTTTGCATGTGTGTGCCTTTTGTTTAGTTTTAAGGTGAAGTCAGTATGAGGTATTGCTGGTTTTTCCATTCTCATTCTTTCATTATTCTTTTGATAATGAGAAAGGAGGTGTGAGAATGATTTAGAGTTGTACTTTTACCTTTCGTCTGTCTGTGTATTTATGTGTGCGTATGTGTGTATGAGTATATATACAATATATATATATATATATATATATATATATATATATATATATATATATATATATATTTATATATTTAAGAGTCTATGTGTTTTAGCACAACGTAGTCAGAGAATAAAGTCCCTTGAGGAAGGCGGGTGTACCGCCGAAAATTTGGGAATATTTTACGTCGGCTTGTTGTCTTTTTCTTCACATGCTGCTTCATCATTATATATATATATAATATATATTATATATATATATAGTGTGTGTGTGTGTGTGTGTGTGTGTGAGGGAGAGAGAGAAAGAGAGAGAGAGTCTGTGTGTCTGTGTGTGTGTGTGTGTGTGTGCGCGCATCGTGTGAGTGTGTTTGTGTTTGTGCATGTGTCTATTTGCTGTGTGTGTGCGTGTGTGTGTACGTTTGTGTGCGTGTGTGTGTGTGTGTGTGTGTGTGTACGTTTGTGTATGTGTACGTGTGTGCGTGCGTGTGTGTGTATGTATTCGTTTGTGTGTGTGTGTGCATGTGGACGCGCGCGTGTGTGTGACTTTTGTTTAGTTTCTGGTTAAATCAATAGAGATTAATGCTGATCCTGTGTTCATTCTTCTGTTGTGTTATGATAACAGGGGAGTGATATGAGAACGATTGAGGTGGCACTGTACCTTGTCTGTCTGTCTGTCTGTCTGTATGTCTATGCATAGACACGTATGCAGGACGAATTTCGCTCCCAGATTACAGATTCATCATCATCATCATGTACTGTACAGCATGTCGTTGGCGATCATGGCCCTCCATATGCATCTATCCCTTGTCGCTGCAAGTACATCTCCCACCCTGTCTCTCCTCAGCCACTCTGCAAGTTCGTCTACATGGTAAAACGTATGCAGGACGAATTTCGCTCCGAGATTATAGATTATGTAAATTAAACGTAGATGAACAAACAAACGAACAAACAAATACATACACGAATACATACTTACGAAATGGAGTAAATCATAAATTGAACTGTTTACAGTGTTTGGAGTTTGTTGAAGAAGGACTCATCACACGTCGACAATTCCATATGCGCTCTCCCGAAATCTGCCACCAATGATCTGGCAGACTCCTCGAGCCTACACAGAACCTTTATGCGCTGGCAAGATGTTGTAAGGAACAGGGGACGGGGGAAAGGCTGCTGGGCCATAGAAGCTCACGCCTCACGTCTCACGCCTCACGCTTCACGCCTCAGCCTCACGCCTCACGCGTGATAGAAAAATGAACAGACGAGGTCTCTCTTGTGTGGGGCCAAAAAACTCCACTCACGCTTCACGCTTCATGGTTCACGGTTCACGCGTGAGCGGAGAAGTGGGACTGTTCACTTTTTTTCGATGCCTGAAGTTGAAGTTCCTGGTTACCATTGGCCATTTCAATTCTTCCCACATGCAAGATGGATGACTACAAAGAAAAATTGATCGAGTTGGTCCGGGCAAGCCCCTCCTCTGAAATCCGCGCGTGCCTGACTACAAGAACAAAGATAAAAAAAAATAAAATAAAAACACAAGTTTGGGAAGACTTGGCCAAGACTCTGAACAAACCCAAAGTTAAGGAGATGATGGAATGTACGGTGGAATTCTCCTCGTGATTCTGTAAGTAAGAAATGTTCTCGGCACCATATGCTTTGCCTCTTTTGCTTTCCTCCTCCTGAGCAAGAGCAAAACCAGGAGGTCTTCTTCTTCGGAAGAATCCATCTTCGGAAAAAGAAACAAACCACGAATATTGTTCTGATCAACTGAGCAAACAGCACTGTATTCTGGCACCGTCAACACAGAACAGACGCGTGAAGCAGTGAGGCGTGAGCTCCTGTGGCCCAGTGCATGAAACGTGAGGCGTGAAGCATGAGGCGTGAGACGTGAAGCATGAGGCGTGAAGCATGAGTTTCTATGGCCCAGCAGCCTAAAAGGTCTCAACAAAACACTGAAGCTGATACCATCAGAGAATGATCGATTTGCCTTGGACAGGCTCGTTTCTATGTTGCGAGCTGGGATTGAACTCAGAACGTCCAAATATTTGAGTCCATGGGCACCAACCTGTTACTGTTATTTTTGTTTAAAGCCCAGCCGACCGCGTAGAGCCATATCAGGGCTATAACCGTTTCAAAACGTACACAATACTTTGACAGGAAAAAAGAAAAGCGGAAAAAAAAAAAAGGAAAAGAAAATGAAGTACACATATCAATGCATTCACGCACATAATCTACGGAGATATCACAGCCTCCCCCCCCCCCCCCCCTTAGGGGAAGAAACATTCCTTCGACTGACTGGTAGACGAGTTAATGAGGTGGGTGTGCTGCAGATCAGGCCGTCCATAAGTAAACTGGTCACTCAGTTATTTCCATTCGGACAGGGTCTGGGCCCACGTGGTTCTCATCCATCTTTAGTGGGCACAAAGGGCAGATAACCTGAATTACCAACATTCCTTCGACCGACTCGGTAGACGAGTTAATGAGGTGGGCGCACTGGAGATCACGCCATCCATAATTCAATTTGTCACTCAGCAATTTCCATTCAAACGGGATCT
>JAPXFY010000028.1:20752666-20755166 GCA_030674185.1 Monoplex corrugatus
GATATGCGGAAGCAATGTTAAGATAATTGATTCCCTTTTTTGTGTATGTCTTGGTGTCCTTAGGTATGCTTAAATTTGTATTTAGGTTTGTTTTTTAAATCCACTGTGTGATAAATTGGACGGAGTTGTCAACGCCGGGCGCATGTTCTTAGATTATACGCGCGAATGCATTGATATGTGTACTTCATTTTATTTCTTTTTTTTTTTTTTCCTGTCGAAGTTTTGTATGTTTTGAAATGGTTAAAGCCCTGTCATGGCTCTACGCAATCGGCTGGGCTTTAAACAACAACAACATAACAATAACAATAACAATTGTTCTCTTGTGTCTTCCTTCTAGTGAACAATGTAGGGCAGTCCAATGTGATGTTATCCTGCTCTCTTTGGATGATGCGTCAGTCTGTGAGTGTTATTTCACTGTTATTTTTCTTTAAATCTCTGCAGACTGCGTACAGCCATATCAGGACTATAACCCACTTCTAAACATACACAACACTTCAACAGGAAAAAAAAAAAAAAAAAAAGGAAAAGAAAATCAAGTACACATATCAATGCATTCGCGCACGTAATGTAAGGAGATGCCCCTGGTGTTGACCACTCCGTCCAATTTATACACACAGGGGATTTAAAAAAAACAACAACCTGAATACAAATTTAATCATAATTATGGACACTAAAACATATATAAAAACGGGCCTATATTATCTAAAATAACTTCAGCATACATAATTTCCCTAGAGCCAAAAATGCACATAATACATATACCCAGTTATCAATCCTCAGAGAAAGTACGTCAGACTTTATCGAACACATACAGACGAAGGGACAACAAGGCAGAAAACGATAAGAAGAAATGACAGAAAGTAAAGGAACTAGCCAAAAACAAAGAGAGTAACTAAAAAGAAAAAAAAATTGTAACAGAGAATTTCCAAAAGGTGGAGATACTATTTCTACTGAAAGATCTCCGCATCCCAAAGGGGGAGACAACTCAGTTTATTCTGTGGAGTAAAAGATCTTGTGTGTCTCCCTTCTTTTTCTTTTCTTTCTTTTTCCCATTTTTTAAGGATCGTTGCACTCAGGGAGGTTATCTTCGTGCTCACCGTTTTTTTTTTTTTTCCGTCCCATTTGTTTTCGCGGGGTAGCGTCAAGGGGTTGCACTTGAAATGTCCTAACTTGGAGCAATAGATGAGTAGTGGAGTGGAGTAAAAGCTGGAACAGTTTTACGATGCAGTGATGATGATGTCGATGAGGGTGATAATCATGATTCTATGGAGTTCCATCTGAGATTGAGACTGCGTGACAGGGCTGTACTCTACGCTTACTATCATAGTATATCCTGGCGTCAGCCAGGCCCGAGAGATACAGATATCTGCGGTGCTGGTCAGGAGATTTGAGCAACACCCTAAATGACGCATACGTAAAGTGGATGAGACTCGACTGTGTGTGGTTCCAGTCTTCCCAGTGAGCCCATAGCACGCCCAACTCTGGTTAGGAGCCGGTTAGCGCCAAAAAGATCCCACAATGATTTTTGAAGGGACCAATGGGGATTCGAACCCACAACCTTCCAGTCGGTAATCCGTTGCGGTAACCGCTAACCACGGCGACTGGTTTTCTTTTTTTTTTTTATTGGTCTCCTTGTTTCTATTTCATTTTATTTTTAAAAAAAGTCTCTGTCTTGGGGCAATGACAAGCTATCAGTATTTGCCTTTTTTTGTTTTTGTTTTTGTTTTTGTTTTTGCTTGTCTGTTTTCTCCAAGATGATTCTCAGGACATACAGGACGGAAAATAACTCTTTTCATTGTGATCCCAAAGGGGGATCATTCGTATAGCCAGACCAACTTAAAAAGCATTTTTCTTTCTTTCTTTCTTCTTTTTTTTTTCTTTAACCACTACGGCAGGTGGTGGCGAACCTCCTGCCGCTTTGTCAGTTGATTAGATACCTTCACGTCCACCTGCCCCACCCTCCCCCCCCCCTACTCCCTTCTCATCCCCTCCCTCCCTCCACCCTATGTATATTTTTTTTCTTCTTCTTCCCTGCATGTCGTGCAATGTCAGATCCCGTTCTGTAAGTCAGAGCATACTTCTGACTGCCTTCTGTTTCTCTTGTGTCTGTTCTTGAATGTTTTGTTTTGTTTGGTTTTGGTTTCACTTAGTATTATAAATCTTCTTGTCTATTGTTCAGCAACGGCATGATATGTCTATAGCTGTCTATCTGTCTGTCTGTCTTTCCATCTATCTATCCATCTATCTATGTATCTCTCTCTCTATACATATGTATATATATATACATGTATATATATATATGTATATATATAATATATATATACATATATACAGTATATATATATAACAGAGAGAGAGAGAGAAAGAGAGGAAAAGAGAGCGAGCGAGAGACAGAGAGAGAGAGACAGAGAGATGTGTGTGTGTGTTACAATACAATACAATGCATTACAATGCAATGCAATGCAATACAATAACAGTACGAAACGATACTAGACTAAAA
>JAPXFY010000028.1:20767666-20772666 GCA_030674185.1 Monoplex corrugatus
TACACATACAACCACATCACAACATGCATATAATACACATACAACCAAACCACAACACACACATACACACACGCATACAACAACATCACAACACACACACCTATAACATCACAACACATATACACACATACAACCACATCACAACACATATACACACATACAACCACATCACAACACATATACACACACGTGCAACCACACCACAACACACATACCTATACACAACTTCAAAACACATTCCCCCATCTCCCTCCACCCCATCACCCCCACCACCACCACCCCACACACTTTTCCCCCCACCTTAACGTTACATACCTGCCTACTTACGTCACTGACTCTGGTCTCAACAGCCGTAAGTGACCATACCACCAGCTGTTACCGACAGGTAATCGATCAGCTCTCAGTCTTACCATGTACTGAGGCCAGATATGCGCTCACGTCTTGTGTAATGTTACACTGACTTATTTCCCTTTTGTTGAATTATTATACACAGTTTCAGTTTTTCAAGTTAGCGGCTCTGCTGCGTTCGTTGTTGTTATTATTCTTTAAAGCCCAGTCGACTGCGTAGAGCCATATCAGGGCTATAACTGTTTCAAAACATATACAATACTTCCACAAGCAAAAAGAAAAGAAAATTAAGTACGCACACCAATGAATTTGCGCGCATAATCTAAGGAGATGCCCCTGGTGTTGACCACTCCGTCCAATTTATCGCACAGGGGATTTAAGAAACAAACTTGAAGACAAATTTAAACATAAATAAGGACACTAAAACATATATAAAAACGGGCCTAAATTACCTAAAATTGCTTTCGCATATCTCACCTCCCCAGAGCCAAAGACGCATTTAATACATGTACCCACTTATCAATCCTAAGAAAAAATACGTAAGACATTATCGAACACATACAGGTGAATGGACCAGCATGGCAGAAAATGATAGGAATTATGACAGAAAGCAAAGGAACAAGGCAGAAACAAAGAGAGTGACAGAACAGAAAAGAGGAAATTTCTAGCACAGAATTTCCAGTAGGTGGGGATACTATTTGTACTGAAAGAGCCCTCCGGCATCCCCATGGGGGGGGGGGGGGGAGGGAGGCCTGCTGCGTTTGGAATACTTCCCAATTGCCTTGATACCACTGGTGCTATGAGATGTACAAGATCCAAAAATGGTCATGGCGTAAAACATACGCCTATGCATAAGCTCTAACAACATATTTTTAATGTTTATTCATATATAAATCTGTCTCTAAAACAATTTACACTTTAATTGTAGTGAAATGTTTTTCTCCATCTGCAATATCCTATGACATTTAAAAAACAAATCTAGTGGAAATAGAAGAAAACACATCCAACTCCCCAACACGAATAGACCGCACCAACGTCCCGCAAACCATGTCATAGAAAAACCCACCTCCCGGACAGCACATCACATCACATCGCTCTCCCCGTTCGCTCCCCAAAGTTGCTCCACAGATAATTATACAGATAATACACTTCTTCTTCCTTTTGTTTTAATCCATTGTTGTCTTCTGAATCAAAGTGACCGCTAACAGTCAAGCAACTGGAAACCAGAAACACACGTAAATGGAATGAGAACACGTGTTAAATCGATGAAACAGACCAGGCGCGAATATCCAGGCAATTGCCATTTGTTAAGCGTACGATAAAAGACAATAAAGAAATAATTCACTAGATTTTGGTCCTATCATGTTTCTTGTTTCGTCAAGCAAATACACGTTTTTGTTTTATCTTCAAGTATTTCAGATTTTCATTCTTGCGTTTCCTTTGTTGACACTTTAAAAAAACAAACAAACAAACAAACAAAGAAATTCGGATGACGATCTGTGGTTGTACTTTAATTTTGACTGGTTGTGGTCATAGGATTTTCTCTAAACAGCATAATTAGCAAGGGTTATCCGAAATCCAAAACAAGTGTGACTGCCCGCGTTAAAAACAAAACAAAACAAAACAAAACAAAACGAAACAAAAACAAAACAAAAAAAACAAACCAAAACGAAAAAAGAATAAGAACGCCTATTTAATACAACAAGACAAGACAGGCGCACATTTTCGACGAACTGGCCTTTGTCAAGCGTAAGGTCACAAACAAACAAACACCAGATACAAAAATTAGGAGAAAAAGACTGAAACTTTAATAAATAAATGAACATTCCTTTTCTCACACTGGACAGAGCAGCAGGGAAGTGTCAGTTTTTCTCTCCTAATTTTTGTATCTGGTGTTTGTTTGTTTGTTTGTGATCTCTTACGCTTGACAAAGGCCAGTTGGCAGAAAATTTGCGCCTGTCTTGTCTGGTTGTATTAAATACACGTTCATAATCTTTTTTTTTTCCGTGTTTTTTAAGGGTTGTCCGCAATAAAACATTTTGTTGTCAGATAGTCAAATAATGAAAATCGTGATACGTTTTGAATCATGTATTGACAGATAACATTTCATGTGCTGTGATAGCATTGGTTTTTGAATACTTATATGTCAGAGTTAAAAAAAACAGACAATGAATACTTATATGTCAGAGTTAAAAAAAAACAGACAATGAATACTTATATGTCAGAGTTAAAAAAAAACAGACAATGAATACTTATATGTCAGAGTTAAAAAAACAGACAATGAATACTTATATGTCAGAGTTAAAAAAAAACAGACAATGAATACTTATATGTCAGAGTTAAAAAAAAACAGACAATGAATACTGAATAAATGAACGTTAAAATCGGAGGCATAAGATTTGGGCCCTTAAATATAATACAATAAAACTGTACTTCTCCATTTTACAGACAGGTAATCAATAGACTATGTATGTGATACTACCACTTTCCTAGTCACACACACACACACACACACACACACAAACACGTACGCACACACACACACACACGCGCACGCGCAACACACACACACACACACACACACACACACATTCACACACAAGTTGTATCAAATTGATCTTGATAATCTTGGAAACTATATGTTAGAAAATGGGCTGTCGTTGTCAGCAGAAAAAACTAACATGATGCTGTTTGATCCTGGTGGTAACTCAAATAACTTGCCTACTTTCAAATTGCTTGGTGAAGTGTTAATTTACAAACAGGTCGTAAAATTCCTGGGAGTTTACATCACGTCCAAATTAAGCTGGAATGTCCATTTTGATTATATTTTAACAAAAGCGCGAAAAACCTTAAATTTTCTAAAGATAATAAGCAAATTACCCTGGGGAATGGATACAAATGTACTGATTCATCTGTCAACAGCGCTGGTCAGGTCTAAATTATCCTACGCGCAAGAAGTTTTCTTCAATGCACCCAAATATTTACTAAAAAAGATTCAGAGCTTGGACAGCAAAAGTCTTAAAATTGCACTAGGTGTACCAACTCATGCTTCTACTCTGGAAACGTACAAAGTTGCTGGAATTCTACCTTTAAACAACCATCGTGAGTTAGCTACAGCAAAGTTTGCAATTAGAACTACTTCACAAGCGGATAATTTTGTGATCAAAGAAATTAAGATCAGGTCTGATACTGACTTTCCAAAACGAGCAAAAAACATTTCATCACAAATTACAGCCGCAACTTACATATCTGGCCTGATCAAACAGTCCAACATAACAATGGATGAAATAGCCGAGAAACCAACGATAACGCCTATCCCTACATGGGAAATGCTAAAGGCCACATTTGATCTCGATTATGCCAAAGTTAAAAAAGATGATAATGTCAACATTACGCTATCCACAGCTTGTGAACACATCGATGAAAAATACCATACCCACCTTCACATTTTTACCGATGGATCAGTCTTAGCAAATCAGAGCGCTGGAGCAGCCTTTTATGTTCCAAAATTTAACATTAAAAAGTCTTTTTTCATTGGGGCAAATGTATCTATATATACAGCAGAATTGGTCGCTGTTGTTCAAGCGTTGCATTATTTAATAAGCCTTCGGCCTGTGTCATTCAAAGTAATTCTCTTTGTTGATTCAAAATCTGTATTATATGCCTTACAGTCTTTTGATACAGACACAAGACCTGACTTAATTATTGAGGCAAATCATCTAATACATTGTTTAAAGATAAATGCATGGCTCGGAAATCAATTTATG
This sequence comes from Monoplex corrugatus, assembly GCA_030674185.1. Taxonomy (NCBI): domain Eukaryota; kingdom Metazoa; phylum Mollusca; class Gastropoda; order Littorinimorpha; family Ranellidae; genus Monoplex; species Monoplex corrugatus. Next base: position 20,771,782 of record JAPXFY010000028.1, read on the forward strand.
CTGGGTGCCTTCTCATGTTGGTCTTCATGGCAACAACGTAGTTGACAGAGCAGCTAAATCCGGTGCCCTCCATTCTGAAAATTCCATAGAATTATATGTTAACACCTCGGTAAAAGAAGCTTACAACTCGCTAGAATTAACATCATGGATTCGATTTCATGAACATTTAAATGAAAAATTTGTGTCTCAAAAAAGAATCAAACTTTCAGTTCAAAATATCTGTAAAAACTTGCAGCATTCCTCGTTATATCATTTGAGATTAATTGTTATGACATATTTTCGCATTCAACTGAACGCTTTGAAAACAAAATATTGTAACAACGTTTTATGTATTTGTGGCGAACAATTCACATTGTATCACTGTTTGTTTTACTGCAGAAAGCTTCGTTCCTTTTTACCAAAGACGTTTACACAAGGAAACTATCTTGAAACGCATTTTAAAGAAGTAGTATCGGATCAAGTTTTGTTAGTTAAAATTTCAGAATCATTGGTTCACAGTCCTGTTAATGCGTTACTTTAAGATTATTATTATAATTATGATTATTTTTGTTTTGTTTTGTTTTTATAACGATTTTTCTTTTACATTATTGATGTTGGCGTTATTCTAGTTTCATTTCTCTGTTCATCCATATCCTTTTTCTTAAGACCTTGCCGCTTCCTTTTAATTTTTTTTACGTCCCTTACTCTGTTCCCCTCTCCCCTCCCCCTCCCCCTCCCCCTCCCCCCTAATTTCATCCTCCATGCCATTTTTCCCCTTCTAATATCACTTATAGTGAAAAGACGTTAAATCAAGCAACGAACACACACACACACACACACACACACACACACACACACACACACACACACACACACACACACACACACACACACACACACACACAC
>JAPXFY010000028.1:20800166-20802666 GCA_030674185.1 Monoplex corrugatus
CACTGGCCTGTTCGTTGCCCATCTTAATGTTTCCGTTATTCTGGTGGTGTCAGCTTTAGTGTTTCATAAGTTCCTCTTCCCTTCCTCCTCATTTCAATACCATGCTCGCACCATTTGGGTTTTGCGCAGGCCCAAGGAGTTTGTCAGGAAATTGCTGGTATATTTGAGTAGAGCGTAAATGGAATTGTCCTGAACAAACTTCAAACTCACCCTGTTGGAGCCACTACTGAACACTCGACGGACGACAATGTCAGTTATAACTTCTGTTACATATGTGACCTCCCACCACGACATCAGTCTTAACTAGCATTTTGGGCATTTTGAGATATACATATCACTGGAAAGTGTACATTCTGCTGATTATTTTGGTACTTGAATAAAGCTTGTACAAAAAAAAATATAGAAGTTATATATGTTTAAAGTCATTACGTTGTATGACGGCCATTTTGATAAAACGGCCTCTAAAGTTTTTGTGTGTTCTCCTACACATTTTCCTTAAATTTCTTTATTTGGTGGCTTTGACCCAATTTGTTTCTAATTTTTGCTGTCATTTCTGAAAGGTGCACCAAAGAGCTTTCCATCAGTATATTACATGTGCGGGTACTGTACAGTTTACGGTTCATAATAAGAGACAAAAATAGGTCCTTTTGGTAGGAAATTGCGTTCTTTCTGCTGCGATCAGTGCATTAAAATACCGATTTAAATTGATTAACACTATTTTTTCCAAAAAAAAAAATTTCTGTGGGGGATAGATTATAGTCTACAGAAATCAATTTTGAGAAAAAGTCAAAACACCCCAGATAGACCTTCAGTCACCTTTTCAGCTCCTAGTGCTGTTCGATTCGACTGACTGCGAGTTAAGACTGATTTCGTGGTGGGAGGTCACAATTATGTATTTTCTGAATTATCGGGAGTACTTTGGCACTACTAAAAAAATCGTAAAACAGTAATTAGGTGCGATTCAACAACAAGTTATCGTCAGATTAAGTAATGCTGCTCTGACAATCTTTAACCCCCAAAAAACACGGGTTTAATGGTATATTCTCGTGCTGCCGGCTTCTTGAAATTGTGAGATACAAAATTTTGAATTAAAACGACTGGTAGCGTTCCTTAAATTCAGTGGGGGAGGGGGGGGGGGGGGGAGGAGGACACGAAAGGTGATTTAATTAACGAAACAAGACAGACTAATTTTTCTTTCTTTCAAAATGATTGTCGTGAACTAGAATAAATGAATAAATAAATAAATAAATAGATAAATAAATGAACAAATGAACAGACGAATGAATGAATAAATAACCAAACAATTCAATAAATCAATCAATAAGTAGATAAGTAATGAAATAATAACATAAACAAAAAATGTAAATAAATAAACAGATAAATGAATAAGAAACACATGTCAATAAATAAATAAATGAATGAATAAATAAATAAATAACAAACAAACAAATAAATAAATAAATAAATAAGTAAATAAATAGATAAACAAACAAATAAACAAATAAGGACTATTTGTACAGCGCATGGAAGAAAAAAGGGAAACACTCAAATATACATAAATTAAAATGAAATGAAATAGAATAGAATAAAACAATAAAAAAATAACATAACATAGAAAAAAGAAAACAACAAAATAAAATAAAACAAACTAAAGCAAAATGAATTAAGATAAAGTGAATAAATAAATAAATGAATAGATAAACAAATAAGTAAATAATAAATAAATAAAGGTAAGTGGCAAAAAGGAGTAAGCTGATATAATGTGGGGAATTCAGGGGAAGAGTCAACCATTAAAGAAATCCAATCAAATACACGCGTATGATATTTAACCAAACACATGAAAATGGAGAAGGAGAGAAAGAACATAAAAGCGTTCCCTCTATTGAGACAAGGGAAGCAAATCCTAAGAACTAATACACAGTTATCCCCTCCCACAGGAAACGAACAAAACAATTAATACTCCTTAAGCCAAACCAGTTTTGCAACAGAGACATCGGGAAAAGAGGAGTATAAAGATTGATCAACAAAGACAGAGGAAAAGGGAATATTACAAAGGTTGTTTAACAAAGTGTGAGGGAAAAGAGGAGTACAAAGGTTGATCAACAAAGACAGAGGAAAAGGGAATATTACAAAGGTTGTTTAACAAAGTTTGAGGGAAAAGAAGGAGTACAAAGACTGATCAACAAAGACAGAGGAAAAGGGAATATTACAAAGGTTGTTTAACAAAGTGTGAGGGAAAAGAAGGAATACAAAGGTTGATCAACAAAGACAAAAACAGAGAAAGCATAAATTTTGATCATCAAAGAAAGTGGGGAAAAAAGAATATAAAAATTTGTCAGCAAAGAGAAGAGGAATGCGAAGCTTGAGCAACAAAGATTAAAAATGAGGAGTACAAAGGGTGATCAACAAATAACAAAGAGAAAAGGAAAAGAGTACAAAGGGTGATGAACAAAGAGAAGGGGGAAAGGAGGAGTTCAACATTTGATCAGCAGGGAGATGG
>JAPXFY010000028.1:20825906-20853406 GCA_030674185.1 Monoplex corrugatus
ATGAAGAGAGGAAAGAATTAACAAAGAAAGAGACACTAGAGAAGTTGTAACAATTTTTAAAGATACATTTTCTACATTTTATTTTCTGAAACCACGACACTTTAGAAAATCACCAATCAACGTGACAACGCATTACTAACTAGATGTTTGGTTCAAACTCCCGTCAGTTTCAAAACACTCACACACAAATAACAAAAAGTTTTCACCCAGAATGGCTGATAACCTGATCTGAACATGTTATGGGCTTATTGCAATGACTGGAACCATACAGTTGAGGCTCATCATCATTCAGAGGATCCAATATCATTCAATCTGTTCTGAAAGGAACATAAAGTGCACGTCTGTCATGCAATTCTCAATTCCAAACGGAGTCCTGTGACATAATTATTCATTATCATCCACATTCTTATCGTCACAGCATTGGGAAAACTTGTCCCAGATTTCCCGGTACTTACTACCCTGTTGTCATGTGACTTCACCTTCAGTGGGTGAGAAGTAACGCATTTAAGCTGAACAGTCTGGGTTTGATCAAACTCTGTCTCTCTCCCTGTTTCAGTCTCTGTCTCTTTCTTTCTCTCTCTGCGTCTCTCTCTCTCTCTCTCTCTCTCTCTCTCTCTCTCTCTCCTCTCTGTGTGTCTCTTTCTCTATCTGTCTCTCTTCTCGCTCTCTGTCTTTCTGTCTGTCTGTCTGTTTGTCTCTCTTTCTGTCTCAGTACTACTGACACTCCAGTTGTGTGTTATTTTGATATCTTTATACTATCATAGTTCATGTGTATCAATATAGAACATCTATGAGCATTAGCGTGCACTTGCACTTTTCTCCACACACACAACCACATTCTCAGTCAAACTGCTTTAATCTACTCACAGTACAATTGTTTTCACAGCAAAAGTGTTTACATTTTTCCTGCACAAAATTTTGATATGTAGAATGTAATTCACACCCCTCCATAAAAGGCTATGGTCTAAATGAATAAATCATCTGAAGCGATCTGATAAATGTACTCACTGCCCAAGCCAATTCCGCCAAGTCCAAGTCCGCCAATTCCGCCGAGTCCAAGTCCGCCAATTCCGCCAAGTCCACCAAGTCCGCCAAGTCCGCCAAGTCCGCCAAGTCCGCCAAGTCCACCAAGTCCGCCAAGTCCTATTCCGCCAAGTCACCAAGTCCGCCAAGTCCGCCATATAGACCTAATCCACCTAATCCACCTAATCCACCTAATCCACCATATCCACCAAGAAGCCCGGGGTAGTAGCCGCCGTAGTAACCACCAAACTTGTTAGAGTGCTTAAGGATTCCGGTAACGCCGCTAACGCCGCCATATACTCCTTTGACCACAGGAAGAGCAACGCCTTTGACCAAAGGAAGACCACCAGCGGACGACAGGGCCACCAAGGCACACAGGATAGCTGCAACAACTGCGACCTTCATGATGAAAGTTCTGTACACAGAAAATCGGGTCGAGGGCGTTAGTCACTCAACCATGGTGCAGAGGTTGTTGTTTTTTTCATTTCATGAAATTCATGCATATTAATAAGAATGGGTCATGCAGCGCTTCGGCAGCCCCTCTTTTTTCAGTGGAATGTCTGTGCTTGGCGTGTGGTGTGGGGATTAGGTGGGTGATTATTACCTGGTGGTAAGGCATTGTTGCTCTGGGTCCAACGCAGCAGCCTGGGTCTTTCTTGATGACATGCATATTATTGATAGTGGTAATGATAATAATGATGATAGTAATAAGTAACCAACATAAAAAAACCTGACTAAACTCGCAGTCAGTCAGTAATAGTGATGGCCAAAAATAGCTGGATAAGGTTAACATTGGATGAACTGATGTCTTTCCATATTTCTAGTCCTTAACGTTTGATCTTCAATTTACCAAAGTTTTATCAAAACTGAATTATAACTGACAGCACCGTAAACAGCTTGTTGCTAACTGTTGAAAGACCCTCTCTATTGAAGACTGTAGTAGAGCTGTGGCAGACCTTAGTGAAGATGAGAATATTGATGCAGTTGTGCTCCATCTTGGTGTCAATGACTTAAAAACGAAAGACGTCAGTTTGTGCAGTGATCATATTGTGAGTTGCACCAAAGATATCACTGCAAAACTTCCACATACAAAGGTAGTGATAAGCAGAGTGGCACCTCTTAAATCTTCAGTTTTGAAAGCGAAAAGAGAACTTTTCAATGCAAACGTTTTCTCCCAACTACATGACCAGAAAACGTCACGTTCCTGGCTCACGAAAATCTGAATGCCGGCAATAGCAAAATGATGAGGGATGATATCCACCCATCACAGAGAAGCACTACCTTTCTTGCGGGAAATCTTGGACGTCACCTCGAGTCCCTTTTTTGGCAGAAATCTACAACCAAAAAGAACACACACCGCAAGAAAGGGCAACCACCACGCCACCAACAATTCGCATATCGTAACAACTACCAGAGAAACTTTTATTCACAAAGACATCCTCTACACAACACAACCATATTGAATAGACCATATCCTTGCACCGAACAGATATATCACGACCATTTTCAAGACCCTCGTTCATTCCAACACATGTTTTGTATGTGGTACCCATGGAATTTTGGACAACAAGGGCGTTATCTTAATCATCATGGCAGGAGATAGACATATGCATCTGGTCATTATGGAAGACATTAACACAAACCAGTTCCAACATTGAATGTTGTCTTTCTCTGAGACACCACATAACTTTTGTCTTCGAAGAATCATTTGTTATCAGATATAAGTTGTGTATAATTACTTTCGATATTAGCTAATTAGTATATTCTGTACTGCAGTGCAGCTTAAGTACTCAATTGGACAGATTTTACAGTGTACTCTTCTATTCATCTTGTTCACTTGTTTGTTAAGTTCCCTATTTTCCAAATTCACACATCGTTCAGCGGTGATTTATTGATATAAACAACATGACATCAGATTTCAGTATACTCCAATGGAACTGCAGATCAACCCATTCAAACCTAGTGTTGCTCCAACAGTATTTATCAAAAAATAATCATTGCGTTTTAGCGCTATAATCTCTTAATGTTGTCAAACATAAGCTTCCAAAATTGCCAAATTATTTTTATCCTCCGTTATTTCAATGTTGTAAGGCAAATAACAAGATACAGGTTGCCATATACATCCGATGTGATCTGGACTACTCGTCCTTTGTGGATTTCCCGATCCCAGCAGATACAAAAGACATCTATTACACAGGAGCAGTTATCAGAGTCAATACAACTGTTAATGTAAGTCTTTTATCATTGTACCTTCCTTCTGGTCCAAAAGATGATAACACAGACTGGATCAAGCATTTGGACACAAAAGGCTCAAGGTGGATAGTACTGGGTGATTTTAACGCTCATTCTCCTTTCTGGGAAAAAGAATGTCTCAAAATTACCAGCAATCGCCTAATTGAAAACAAAACATAGTAATTCCAATCTTTACTTATTAAACGATGGTTCAGTTACATGGGTACCTGATGCTACTCATAGAGCAACCACAGTGGATTTGTCTCTCATCTCTCCAGAGCTTGCAACAAATTGTACTTGACTCGAAGGAGATGATAGTTTGGGTAGTGATCATCTTCCAATTGAAATTAAACTTTTGGAGAAAACAACTTTCAGAACACGCACTGACACTGAAGACAGAATCCCGAAATTCAAATACAAGAACGCCGATTGAATAGCGTTTGGTAATATCCTTCAGATGCACAACACAGATTTAATAAAACATGACAATATAGATGTATTTTATTCTAATTTCATCGAAGTTGTCTTAAAGGCAGCTTTCTCTTCTATTCCAGTGTGCAAGTCGGTGACACTAGGCAAATACCGTGGAAATTCGTGGTGGACGAAAGAATGTGAACAGGCTGTTGCCTTTAAGAAAGAAACTTTTAAAATCTGACTGAAAAATAAAACACCTGCACATCATTTGAACATGAAGAAAGCTAAAATTCATTGTATGTAATAGAGTAATAGCACAAACAAAGAAGTCTTACTGGACCAGTTTCTGTAATGATGAAGTACCTGAATTAAAGGATATGTACAAAGTGTGGAAAAAAGTAAAAGAAATGAAACATGGTCATACACTGCCAAGCTACCCAATTAAGTTTAAAGACAATTTATTTCCAAATTCCTTTGAAAAAGGTAACGCCTTTCTTAATCTTTTTTCAGACAATAGCCGATCAGTTACTTTAAAGTCAACTAATGGTCAACACAGAATAGAACAGGAGAAAAATGACATCTATGTTGATCCAATTTCTAAGGAGAATCATTATATCAATTCTCCCATTCAACTGGAAGAATTCATGGAAACTTTGGCGTCTTTTTCATCCAATAAATCTTCTGTTGGTTTAGATGGTATTTCTTATCAGATGCTAATTCATTTCCCTCTTAAGTGGAAGGAATTGTTACACTCATTTTTCCAAAAAAATGTTGGTTGAATGGAGCTCTTCCAAAACTCTGGAAGAAGTCCGTGATAATTCCCATCATTAAGGAAGGCAAATCAAGGTCACTCATTGACAGTTACAGACAAATAGCTTTAACTTCTCATGTTGAGAAACTGATGGAAAAGATTATTCAGAAGCGTTTGTTCCATTATTGTGAGCGAAATGATATTATTCCACCTCAACAGGCAGGATTTAGGAAAGGGCGATGTACAACAGATCATTTAGTAAAACTTACAAGTCAAATCAAAAAACAAATTTCTCGTAGAAAAAGCACTTTGGCTACGTTTTTTGACGTGAAGAAGGCTTACGACACTGTGTGGCATTCAAGACTGCTTTACAAATTGAAAAGCATTGGTGTAACAGGTAAAATGTATCATTACATTAAAGACTTTTTATCCTGTAGATCAATGTGCGTAAGATTAGGGACTGTATACTCTTCATTTAAAGACATAGACATGGGGATCCCTCAGGGGTCAATCATAGCCCCATCCTGTTCAGTATACTTCTTTATGATTTACCACAACATTTGTCGAAGAACACTAATGTTGTACAGTATGCAGATGATATTGCCATATGGATGAATACCACTCTTCGAAAAAATACAAACAAAAGAACAATCACTCATGTACAAAAGCTCTATCAATATGATCTTGATAACCTGAGTAATTACATGAAAGACAATGGTCTGGAGTTATTGAGTGAAAAGACTTATCTTATGCTTTTTAACAATGGTGAAAACCCTAAAACTCTCCCTACGTTATCGCTGGACAATAATCCACTTGCTTATAAGCCCACCGTTAAATTTTAGGAGTGTACATAACACGAAAGTTGAATTGGAGACATCATATCGAATATTTAATTACAAAAGCAAACAAAAGACTTAACTTCTTAAAAATAGTCAACAGACAATCCTGGAGCCAAGACACTCAAACTATGTTACACCTAGCGATTTCTTTGGTTCGATCGAAACTGCTCTATGGACAAGAGGTATATTTTACTGCCTCGAATACACTCTTAAAAAAATTACAGAGTGTAGACAGCAAAGCTATTAAATTGGCTCTTGGTGTGCCCGTTCATACAAACACAATGAAGTCTTATAAAGAAAGTAACATATTATCGCTTACAGATCAACGTGAATTAGCGGTGACAAAGTATGTTATTAGAGCTCTGGTCGTAAAGAACTCAGTTAAGGATGAATTACTATACACCTCGGAAACTGACTATCCTCAGAAAGCTCGAAAGGTGCATTCTCTTCAACCTATACGAAATTTTGCAGAAGTCCTCCTAAGCGAAAACAATATTGATATAAATAACATTCCAGTAATGCCTCTTATTCCATCCATACCTTCCTGGGAACTTGAAAAAGCTAACTTTGACATAGACTACATAAATCTCAATAAAACAGAAGAAATAAATATTCTAGTATCAAAGTCAAATCTCATTTAACCACATATTATCCTAATCACCTAATTTTTTTCACAGACGGGTCTGTTTTAGATACAGCTGATAGCGGAGCTGGATTCGTCATTCCTGCCTTAAAGGTACAAAAATCTTTTTACATAGGTAAAGGCTTCTCTATTTTTACATCAGAATTATACGCAATATTGATGGCTCTTAACTATATTATTAGCCTCTCATACGATATCTGCAATATACTATTGTGTGTTGATTCTAAATCAGTGTTACGTAGCTTGAAACAAACAGAAACTGTAATACGAAATGATATTATATGTGAGATCAAACATTTGATACATTGTATTTCATCCAGTGGTGTTGGTATACATTTTTGCTGGGTTCCGTCACATTGTGGACTTTATTGGAAAGAAGTTTCAGACAAATTAGCAAAAGATGGTGCATCCAATAATGCAAGTACCGTAACTTTCCATAACATACGACTATCAGTTCATGAACTTGGTTCTGTGTTAGAATGTTCACTTTATACAAATTTTTCAATACCCAAAGCCTGATACCTAACTGCCCCAGACAGCTAGCGTCCTTGATATACAAACTAAGGCTTAACTCTTGGAAAACAAAATATACACAGAATGTATGTATTTGTTCAAAAGCATCATCTGCTCTTTGAATGTCCTATTTTACTTACGATATATAGAAATAACAATCTCAATTTTTCATGTACTGATTCTAGAGATATCCTTTACAACAAAAATAATGATATTATTTCCGTAGTCCAACTGATTCTCAGATCCCCTGTTGGCAGATTGTTATGAAGAGTTAATTAATTGTTGTCTGTTATTGATTGACACTGTTAACTTAATGTTCTGAATTCTTAATTGTTATTGTTCCCCTTCTCACATTCAAACTATCACTACCCCTTCCCATCCCCGTCCCCCACCCTTTTTAATTTTTTTTAATTTATTAATTTTTTTCTCCCTATGATATGTGTGTGTGTGTATGTGTGTGTGTGTGTGTGTGTGTGTGTGTGTGTGTGTGTGTGTGTGTGTGTGTGTGTGTGTGTGTGTGTGTGTGTGTGTGTGTATGTGTGTGTGTATGTGTGTCTAAAATCACTATTGTGAACAGACATTAAATAAAGATTCCATTCCATTCCTACCGTAAACAGCAACTTTTCAATTTTGTATTCGAAATTTCATAAGTGTATTACTTTCCATATCAAAAATGCATTTACAACGTTCAAACACATCTAAAAAAAAACATAACAGATAAATCAATTCATTTTTTAAGATTTAGAAAAGGAAAGGAAAAAAGAAAAAGAAAGAACGAAAGAAAGAAAGAAAGAAAGAAAGAAAAATGTAAGAGATACATATAAGTAAAAACAAGCAGGACATTGCTCATAAATAAATGAAAGTATAAAGGTAGAAAAAAAAAACAATGAAAGAAGCAATGAAAGAAAGAAAAATGGAAGGAAAGAAAGAAAAAAGAAAAATATGAAAGAAAACAGAAAGAAAAGTAGACAGCCAAGTAGATAGCTAAATAGATAGCTAAATACATAGAACGAAAGAAAGAAAGATAGATAGATAGATAGATAGATAGATATATAGATAGAGACAGACAGACAGACAGAGATAGAAAGAAAAATAAAATGAAAGGTAGATATATAAACAGACAGACAGACAGACAGACAGATAGGTAGATAGATAGATAGATAGATAGACAGATAGATAGATAGACAGATAGATAGATAGCCAGTTAGATGAAAAGGAAGACAGAAAGAAACAAAGAGAAGAAGGAAGGCAGAAAAAAGAAAAAAGAGAAAGAACAAGAGAAAGAAAGACAGAAATAAAAACAGGAGACAGACTGAAAGAAAAAAAAAAAGGAAGAAAAAAGAACAGAGTAACTCACCAGAGACGAAGCTTCAGCAGAGAGCAGACGCCAAGGACAGATCAGAGTGGCTGATGCAAGGAAGACAATCAGGTGATGCAGACGGCCGCTACCCAGGCCCTATATATACACCTGGCTGCCCCATCATAAGTACGATGGTCATCATGATTCTGTCACTGATGATGAATTTCACTATATCTTTTTTAATGGCCATGTACTTTCGTGCCACGTTGTCAGTTTGATTTTGGCATTTTTATTTGTCATCTAAAAAAGATATGGGAGGAGGATGTTCTGATACGTGTGAAGGTGTGGTGTGTGTGTGTGTGTGTGTGTGTGTGTGTGTGTGTGTGTGTGTGTGTGTGTGTGTGTGTGTGTATGTGTGTGTGTGTGTGTGTGTGTGCGTGCGTGCGTGTGTGTGTATCTCTGTTTCTGTCTGTCTGTCTGTCTGTCTCTCTCTCTCTCTCTCCTCTTTTCTCTTTCTCTGTCTCTCTCTGTCTCTGTTTCTCCATCCCTCCTTCTCTCTCTTATTTCTCTGTCTCTCTGTCTCTGTCTATCTTTGTCTCTGTCTCTCTGTGTCTCTTTCTTTCTCTCTCTCTCTCTGTCTCTCTCTCTATATATATATTGTGTGTGTGTGGTGTGTGTGTATGTGTGTGTGTGTGTATGTGTGTGTGTGTGTGTGTGTGTGTGTGTGTGTGTATGTGTGTGTGTGTTTCTCTATCTTTTTCTCCTCTCTCTCTCTGTCTTTCTTCTTTTCTCTCTCTCTCTCTATCTCTCTCTCTCTCTATCTCCATCTCTGTCTCTTCTTCTCTCTGTCTCTATCTGTGTCTCTCTTTCCCACACTCTCACTCTCCCTCTCTCTCTTTCTCCCCTCTCTCTCTTTCTGTCTCTGTCTCTCTCTCTCTTGCTGTCTCTCTCTCACTGTCTCACTCACTCTCTCTCTCTTTCCTCTCTCTCTGTCTCTGTCTTTCTGTTGCTCTGTCTGTCTGTCTCTTTTTGTATCTATGTCTCTGTCTGTCTCCCTATGTCTGTATGTTTGCCTGTCTTTTTCTGTCTTTACTCTCTCTCTCTGTATGTCTCAGTCTCTCTCTGTCTCTCTCTGTCTCTCTGTCCCTCTGGTATTTTGATCATGACTAAGATTTTTTTACAGCTGAAAATAAACAAAATTGATAGATCACCAAGATTTGAACTTTTAGTATCACCTGGGGAAACAACTTTATGCAAATACTGATACCAATAGAACAAATAAAATAACCAAGCCATTCTGAGAGTCTGTCCTTTTATCATACAAAAACATTTTGACAGAAAATCTTGATGCTAAATTTCTCAAGGTGACTATGACACCTCAAAGAAACACCAGATCGAATACAGCTTGATGATGAAATGTTAACAAGAAGAGATTGTGACATCTGTAAAATTGGAAACTGAATATTTTTCGGACATTTCTGAGAAAGTATTTCTCTTGTGTCTTTCTCAGAAAGTGCTCAGTCTAGGCATATGTTCTGGTCCATGTCATGCTGGCCTTGATAACTTTCAAACTTATGTTTGACCTGACTTTGGTAAAGATCAATTCAGAAACAGCTCAGAAAATTTTGCTAACCCAATTTTGTCACTCGCACACACAGAAACACACATACACACTTAAAGACAGACAAACACACAGACCAACAGACACACAGACACACGCAGACACACACACACACACATACACACACTACATTCACACATACATACACACAAATAAACATACATAGTCACATATGCACACAATCAGACACACATATACACTCACATACGTACTTACACACACGCACGCACACACACACACAGACACAACACGTGCACATACATGCATACATATGCACAACTGAAATGAATTTAATGCAATACTCTTTCATCACACCATATTTCACAATTAGAATGTACGTATTCTGGATTCACATCTTTCGTGCATCATGATCACATCTTCTTACAACATCAACACTAATCTATGATGAAACACCATTACAAAAATTTCAGAACACACACACACACACATACACACATACACACAACACACACACAACACACACACACATACACACACACACACACACACACACCACACACACACACAAACACGCATGCACGCACGCACGCATGTACGCACGCGCACATACACATACACACACACACGCATATACACACACATACACACACACATATAAAAACTCACGAACACACATACACACACTCACACAGACACACAGGCACACACAGACACACGCACACACACACACACACACACACACACACACACACACACACACACACACACACACACACACACACACACACACACACCACACACACAGAGAGAAGTGGAGTAATTTCAGACACGAATTGACAAGACGAAGAAGATGAGGAACAGAAGAAGGAGGACATGGACAAGATCATTAATATTTTCGAAATTAGTGGTATAAGCAATAATCATAATGCTGTAACCCTCTGACTAAGATAGTCTACACAAATAGAAATACACTGTAAGTGCATGAAGTATCAAAAGAATACAAAATAAGAATATCAGAAAGAAAGAAAAAGAGCAAAAGTGTATTAATGTACACTCTGGTTTCTCTCTTGGTAAGGTAGCTTTGCTGAATGTGGCTGGTGAGCGTTGTTTGGCTATATCCAAGGGATTGTCATCTCTCCACCTAGCCATTCAGTTCATAAATAAGGTAATCTATGACTGGGTCTGATGGGTTATGCAGCGCATAGACAGTCCCCTTTGCTTGGCTTAATGTCTACCGTATGACATCAGCAAAAAACAAAATCAAACTTATAAACCAAAAACAAACAAACAAGCAAACAAAAAACAAACAAAAAACAAAACAAAAACAAACAAGCAAAAACCCGAGACAGTCTTGATGGAGGCAGACACCAGAAGACTCCTGCACTCTGTCTATCAGCATCGTGCATTGCCAAGCTTGCTAGTAAAAGCAAAAGCTTAACCCTTTGACTCCCTCACCCTATCCACCACCTTTTTGCAGAAACTTTTTACAATTAGTAGATAGGGTGCGGGAGTCCAAGAGTTAATTTCAAACTGACGATATTCATGGCTCTAAAAAAATGGTCTATGGTTAAAAATCTGTCAACGTACATCTGTAGAGTTCTGAACTGACGAGAGATTGCCAAGTCTTAGTTTTATACAAATTTGTGCTATCACGTCAAAGTTGTATGCTTGCATTGTGAGCTAAGGTGCGTTTCTATAGTCATAATGTTTGAAATAAGTTTGCATTATCGAAGAAGGACTGAATGATTTTTAAAGTGTGTTTTCATAATGTTTATAATAATTTATGTTCACACCCCTTCCAACTGAGCTTTGGAATTTATCCATAATTTTTTCATTCTCTGACTCTCTCGTGAAATGCTCTCCTTCCTCATCTGCCCTCTGTCTAGCTATATTTCTGTATCCCACACAGTCCAACACACCCAGTCTACTTATGGCCGAATTTCAAAGGGATGTCAATAGCGAACTTGAGGGAATTTCCTTGACCATAATGGCCACTGCCATAGCCCTAGCCTCTAAAGCCACCTCCATAACCATAATAGCCTTTAAGGCCACCGACATAGCCCTAGCCTCTAAAGCCACCTCCGTAACCATAATAGCCTTTAAGGCCACCGACATAGCCATAGCCTTTACCTCCAAATGCTGCAATTCCTATGAAAGGGTCCTGACCACCCCGTAGTAGTAGTCAGCAGTGGCCATGGCGACCACAGCGCTGAAGAGAAGGGCAACAGCTGCAACCTTCATGGTGGACTTCTGCACATATACACAAAAAGCCATGACGTCAGCACAGAAAATCGTGACATCCCACACATGAAAACATGATGTCATGGTTCATAATTGATGACGTTATGATGAGTGACTTCGACTAATGGATACACTTATTGGTCTTTGTCACCTTACTGTGGGTCTTCATGCTGGACAAAAGACCAAACCTGGAGGTACATGTTCTACCACAGGAATTGCATGGGAAGAGGTCCTGAAAGTCCTGCGTTCTGCTTCCAACGGTTCCTCTTCTGTTCAATAGCAGCTGTTTTGTACTGTTCAAATGTGATTGTGCCCTATGGGTGACATTGGCCGTTATGAGGAACATTCATGTCCTAGCAAATTTTAGATATGGCAACCTATGGAATTAATATTTTGTGGCTGACAAGACTAACATGACAGTGAGAATTATGATGCTGACAATGACGATGATGATAAAAAATGATGGTGATATGCAAAAAGAGAAAGTGAGATGCAAAGAGAGGGAGAGGGGGAGAAAGAGCGAAACAGCAAGAGACAGAGAGAGAGAAAAGAGAGAGAATGAGAGAGAGAGAGAGTAAGAGAGAAAGAAAGAAAGAGAAAGAAAGAGAGAGAAAGGAGAGAGAGAGAGAAAGAGAGTGAGAGAGAGAGAGAGAGAGACAGACAGATAATGTGTCTAATCATACAATTAATTTTTGCATCAAGATCAATTTTGAGAACACATGCAAATTATATTTGCCTGGAAATAAACCTGACTTACTGAAAATCCAAACAAAGAATACAGCAACAAGAACAAGAACAAGAACAACAACAACAGCAACAGCAACAACAGCAACAACGACGACGACGATGAAAGGAAAGTAGGGTTAGAAAAAGAAAAAGAAAGAAAGAAAGAAAGAAAAAGACAGGAAAGAAAGAAAGAAAGACAAAGAAAGAAAGATAGAAAGAAAGAACGAAACACAGAAATAATCTGAAACGAAGGACTTTGAAGCATCTGTCAGTACCGATGAAAAATACGTAGTAACCATTTTTAATGACGGTGATGGATGAGGTCCATACTTAAAGCGGAACTACACACGATGTCATGTTTTAAGGAAAACTTGCGAAGGTCAGAGTGTAGATGGATGGGTGAGCTGGGGGAGAGATAGAGAGAGAGAGAGAGAGAGAGAGAGAGAGACAGAGCAGAGACAGAGACAGAGACAGAGACAGAGAGACAGAAAGAGAGAGAGGTTTAGAGAGAGAAAGATTGAGAGAAAGAGGCATTGAGAGAGAGAGAGAGAGAGGGAGAGAGAGACAGAGACAGAGATTAAGAGACAGAGAGACAGAGAGAGAGAGAGAGACAGAGAGACAGAGAGAGAATGAGGGAGAGAGAGAGAGAGAGAGAGAGAGAAAGAGACAAAGACAGAGAGAGAGAGAGAGAGAGAGAGATTGAGATTGAGAGAAAATGAGAAATTGAGAGAGTGAGAGAGTTTGAGAGAGAGAGAGATTGAGAGAGAGAGAGAGATTGAGAGACAGAGAGAGAGAGGGGGTGGGAGTGGGAGGGGGAGGAGGAAGAAGGAGGAGAAATTGTGATGTGGAATGAGGGAGGTTGCAGTTTGTAAGTAAGAACATGACTGACATCCATACTAAGTTTACAAATGGCAGCAAAAGTAAACTTTTTTTTTCAAGTAAAATCTTTGTACCCATATTGTCTTATCAGCGCGAAACATAGGCTCTAGACAAAACTTTTTGACAGAAAGATGAGTTTGTGAGAAAGATGAGATATTTTCAAAGAGCAGCACGTAAGAACAGAGAAGACATAATTAAAATGAAGAGATCTGAACACTAACCCAACCATTACAAGACACAACAAGGGATGAAGTAATTTGGCCACCTGCCCAGGATGCCAGTCAAGTGATGTTTATGTTTCAGAGCCAGTGGAACACAACAGTGGTGTCTCATAAATGGTGTGGGAGATACACAAATATACGAAGTTTAAAGAAAAAGTACATGAAGTAGCAGATCATTTCAATTAAAAAAATAATCAGACAATAGTAAAGCTAAACGAAACGGTTGGTGAAACATGTCGTGCAGAAAATAAAGGAGGAGAAAAACAAAACGATTATAAGATTTATATAAACACTAGATTTACACACAAAAACATCGTTGCATCATGAAAGTGGCAAAAATGAAGTGTAGCAAATTACAGTTGAAATTAAGCTTCCATTTTGGTAAAACATTTGTTCCAAGGAAATTTCAAACACGAAGACCTGTTAACAATATTCCTTAGCTTCATTGCACCTATACCTGATTTCTTTGTTTATCTTCCGCATTAATTATAACTAACCTAAAAACAGTTGAAAAGAACAGACTCTAACAAAATTACAAAGATGCAAATAAAGGAAGAGAGGAAAGAAAAGGAAGCGTTTAAAACGAAGGAAGGAACAAAGAAACAAACACACATACGCGCACGCGCACACACACACACACAACACACACCACACACACACACACACATACACACACAAACATACACACACACGCATACACACACACACACACACACACACACACACACACACGCACGCACGCACGCACACAAACATGCATACAAACACAAACAATCAAATAACAAACAAACAAACAAGGGAAATAATTCTTGAAAATGGAAGGTAATGGTGAGAGAAACACTGAGCTGACATTTGCATCCTTCACGGAAAGCATCGAGGGTTGTTTCACGCTAACAACCTCTGTGAACGGGAAGCATCGATCGTAGTTTCGCCAGTAAAAGGATACAAAACTGGCTCTAATTCTCCCTGCAAAGTAAACTAGGAGTTATCTCCCATATTCCCTAATTTCCGTTAACGTTTGGTTGACGTTTTGCATGCTTTCAGAACAACTTTTCAGCCGATTTGAAGGAAAAAAATCGTGTTCTCATGCTTGAGGAAATCACGGCACTGCTCGACCTTGATGACAACAATGCTGGCGAAAGTGCAAATGAAGTTTCTGATGAAGAACATGATTCAGAAGAGGATGAAACAGATGTGGTGTTGCCTTCAACAAAAAGTGCTAGTGAAAAAACAATGATTATGATAATTGTACTTACTGTGAATAAAACAAAAAAATGCCGAAAAATAAAAAATACCACTAACACTAGTAAAAAAAGGCTTTAAGACACAGATTTCATTTTGACAGACTCAAATCTCCTGATCATTTAAGCATAAATTGCAATTCTATCAAAAATAGGATATGCTATTAGACAAAAATGACAAGTACCTGTACGTCCCAAATTTCCTGAAGACAGCCTCAGGTCAGCATATAAACACCCCTGATTCACAGCTGAGTTTAACCCTTTGACTCCCACACCCCATCAACTGCAAAAACTAACTGCTTGCCTCCCTCACTCTATCCACCACCCTCCTGCAAAAAAACTATGCTAGCAGGGTTGACAATGCAGGATACTGGTGGGCAAGGTGCAGGAGTCAAAGGGTTAAGATGAGCAGTAACCAGGCAGGTTTGTTGTTGTTGTTGTTGTTGTTGTTATAGGTGGAGATTGTACCGCAGCCATCAGAGTTCAGTCCATGGCATTATCCACAGAGCTCACCAGCCCCCACATATACAAAGCACAACTAATGAGCTCTATTTTTATACCAATGTATTGTTGTAAGTGCCAGACATGGACACCCGAACCAAAGACAACAACAACAAAAAAAGCAAAATGACAGCTTTCGAGATGAGGTTTCTCAGATAAACAATGAATGTCACACGTCGAGACAAGACCAGAAATGAAGTCATTAGAGACGCGGTGGGACTGACTGTGCTATGTCTAGAACATAATGGAAAAACAGAGGCTGAAATGGTTCTTTCACCTCATGAGGCTTCCAAGCGAGCAGCCAGCATACCAAGCTTATAACATGAAAAGGCATGGATCCAAAGGAAGGGGGCGTCCTAGGAAAAGATGGACAGAAGGTGTGAAAGAAACAGCTGAAAGAATCAACTTAACTAAAGCAGACCTACCCATTTGGCCCACGTCCAAACACTGCATCTCCCCATCAGCGCATAAAAGGACAAAATAAAAAAAAGTAAAAAGTAGTAAACCACACAGAAGCAGTCTGAAAATGTCACCTGATACAAAGCTTATCAACAAACCCATGGTATGTGCCATTATTTGGGACCTTCCATCATTCTTGATGTTAGTGCATATTGATACATCCGAGCTCCGAAGTGCCCATTTTTAGCAAATCTGACAAATTCATAGAAATTCCATAAAAGCACATGCTACCTTAAATAAAGACTTAGGACCCAGTATTTCCCGAAACTATTTTGGAGAAACCATTACGTGGCATATTGTTTTGAGCGTGTATGGATCAGCCCAACTCTGTTTCGCAGTGTTCAGCAAAACGAATGCAAAAAAATAATAAATGAAACCGAGCGCATATGGAAGCATCTGAGCGTCAAAGTGCCCATTTTTCAGCAAAGGGAATCGGGAAAATGAAACTGACAAATTTATAGGAATTCCGTAAAAGCACAAGTAACTCTGAAATAAGGATTTGGGACTCAAATTTGACAGTACTATTTTTAAAACAGCTAGTACATGGCTTTTTTTTCTTTTTTTTAATGTATATGGAATCATCCGAATATACAAAGCTGTCTTCAGAAAGCAAATGTGAAAACAAACAAACAAATAAACAAACAAATAAACAAACAAACAAACAAAAACCAACAAACCAAAAAAGAAAAAACAAGACGAGGGCATAAGACATTATCCCAGCGTCAAAGTGTTTATTTTGAGCAAAGGACATGGAAACATAAAACGGACAAAGTTACAAGATTTCCATTAAAACACATACAGCCTAAACTAAGAACTAGTTACCCATGGTAAGGTTGTTTTCAGCGCATATGGAATTATCCAAACTCTACAATGCAGTCTTCAGCAAAGTGAATGTCAAAAAGAACATTAGAAGCAGACCTTTTCCAATTTATCATAAAAATAATGGCTACTAAAGCAAAGAAAAAAAAACGAGACTGTCTTGAAGGAAGCAAAACAAAACGAACATGAATGAAGATTACGAAAACACAAGCAAAAGAAAAAAGTGCACTTAGTCACAACAGGAAAGCTGGAAGGGAAAAAGAGCACCAAGTAGACCCAGGGAGAAAATATTGGACGACTTGCGGAGTGGATGAAGACAGACAGGGTGGGAGATGTACTTGCTGCGGCAAAAGATAGATTCGTACGGAGGACCATGATGGCCAGCGCTATGCGGTAGAGCACATGATGATAATGATGACGACGACGACGCTGAGATGATGGTGATGACGATGACGATGCTGCTGCTGCTGATGATGATTAGACAATTAAATAAGTTAATAGATAAATAAATAAAAAACGCACAAACAAAAAAATAATAAACAAACAAACAAAATAAAAACATAAATAGATGAATAAATGAATGAATGAACAAATACACAAACAAACAAATAAAAATTAACAGACAATCAATCAATCAATCAATCAAATCAATCAATCGGCGATCAATCAATCATTCATTCATTCATTCATTATTCATTATCATTTATTCATTCAATCATTCAATTTATCACTCACTCACTCACCATTCACTCACTCACTCACCACTCACTCGCATAAATCAATCAATCAATCAATCAATCAATTGATTAATTAATTTTATCAAAATTAGGGGTGTGATGGCAGGGAGGGGTCAACGAACGGTGAAGGTTGGTCATTGCTCTCAACTAGGGTTCGATCAAAGTTCATCGATGGATCGATCAATCAATCACACAGTGAGGGCATAGCGAAAAACACATGTTGTTTTTATTCATAAAACTATGTTGACATATGCTTGGGTCTTGTTGCTCATTTATCAATCTCCAAATGTACAAAATGTCAGTTAGTGTAACTGTATGCTGTATGGAGTTGGTATGTTGGCGATGTCATTTCATTGTTACATGTTTGTTTGTTTGTTTGTTTGTTTGTTTGTTTGTTTGGTTGTGTTGTTTGTTGTTGTTTGTTTGTTGTTTGTTTTGTTTGTTTGTTTGTTTGTTGTTTGCTTGCTTGCTTTCGATGCCATTTGTATGTTTGTGTCCATTTGATGTGGAGCAAAAAGTGAATAGAATTAAAAGTTTTATTTTTAAAATAGCTGTTTTAAACCCTATCACTCCCGCATCATATCCTCCAGCTGCAAACGCTGAACCCTTTGACTCCCTCACCCTATCCACCTACTTCCTGTCCTTTAACACCCTAGCCCTATCCACATGCTTCCTGCAAGAAACTGGTGGATAGGGTGAGGGAGTCAAAGGGTTAAGTTGTTTGCTTTGCTTGTATGATTGAACAATGCAGGATGCTGGTGACAGGGTGCGGGAGTCAAAGGGTTAAAACAACGTGAGGAGCCGGTGTTAACCTGCAGTTTGCCGGAAGCATCTACATGATAGCAAGTGATTGTTCTAGGCAATGGTGGTCGCACATATGCACGTTGTGTTGTGTTGTGTGTGTGTGTGTGTGTGTGTGGTGCTGGTGGTGTGTGTGTGTGTGTGTGGTGTGACTGTGTGTGTGCCAGAGTGTGTGTGTGTGTGTGTATATATATACTGGGTTGTATAATATGCTATTTTGTTCATAAACTTTTTCTATTCACTTTTTGATCCACATCAAACGGACACCAAACTTACAAAATGGCATCGAAAAGCAAGCAAGCAGGCAAACAATATATATGTGTATATATATATATATAATATATATATTAGTATGTATGTATGTATGTATGTATGTATGTATGTATGTATGTATGTATGTATGTATGTATGTATGTATGTATGTATGTATGTAATATACATGTATATGTCGCGCGTGTGCGTGTGTGTTGTTCCACGCGATCGAAGAAGCGTCATTTTACTTTGATCCTTCTGTTAAATGTAGTTATTCACTGACAAGCTTATCATAATTTTGTATCTGCTTAACCTATTCATCATCACAGGTGCCTTGCCACATGGTGTTGGCGATCATGGCCTTCCATCTGTCTTTATCTCTTGTTGCCTCAAGCACCTCTTTGTCTTCAGCCACTCTGCAAGTCCGTCCAATATCTTCTCCAAGGGTTCTACCTGGTGCCCTTTTTCCCTCCAGCTTTCCCGTTGTGACCAGGTCTCCAATTCCTCTTTCCTCATAAAATAACCTACAGATCTTGCCTGTCTTTTCCTAATCTTCCTTATGAATGATCTTCTTGCGTCTGCCTCCATCAAGACTGTCTCGGTTGTTTTCTTTGCAGTCCATGAAACCACATCTTCTTAGAAACCACATCTAGGCTGCCTCAATCTTGTTCTGGCTTTGCTTGTTGACTGTCCACGCCTCACAACCATACAACAGTATTCGTTCCATATAACACTCAATAACTCTCTTCCTGATGTTAATTGATAGGCATTTGTTGGTAAGAATGCTTGTCATCTTCTTGAATGCTGTTTTGGCTTGGCCCATTCTGCTGGCTATTTCTGATCGCTTTGGTCAACCTGTGTGCAGACCTGCCAGTGCCTAACCTCGATCTACTGTGAATACACCAATAGAATGTCAATTGTGCACGTTAAAGATCATGTGTAAATAATGACAATGTTGCTGCTGCTGATAAAGATAATAATTATAATGATAATGATGATGATGATGATGATTCTGATAATAATGATAATGACAATAGTAGAAACAAACACAACAACAATAATGATAATGATAATAATAATATAATAATAATAATAATAATAATAATATAAGAATGATAATAAGATAATGAATAATAATAATAATAAATAATAATAATAATATATAATGATAATAACAATAAGAATGATGATAATAATAGTCATAATAGAAAAATAATAACAATAATCCTAATAATAATAATAACGAAACTACTATTACTACTACTGCTATTACTGCTATTGATGCTACTACTACTGCTGCTGCTGTTGTTGCTGCTACTACTACTACTACTGTCATTACTACTACTACTACTAGTACAACTGATGATGCTGGTTATGATGATATAAGAAAATGATAATAATAATGAGAATAATGATGATAAAATATAATAATATAATAATAATAATAATAATAATAATAATAATAATAATAATAAATAGTAATAATAATAATATATATAATGATAATAATAATAATAATAATAATAAATAGTAATAATAATAATAATCATAATAATGATATAATAACAATAATAATAATGATAATAATAGTAATAATAGAATAAGAATAACAATAATGATAATAATAACAATAACGATACTACTATTATGATTACTGCTACTACTACTATTGATGCTACTACTACTACTGCTGCAGTACTACTACTACTACTACTACTACTACTACTACTACTGCTGCTGCTGCTGTTGCTGCTACTACTACTACTGTTGTAATTACTACTACTACTACTACTACTACTGCAACTGATGATGCTGGTTATGATGATATAAGAAAACGATAATAATAATGATGATGGTATTAATAATGATGATGATAATAATGATAATAATAAAATTGATAATAACAATAATAAAAATGATAATGATAATAATAATATAGTAATAGTAGTAATAATAATAACAGAAATAATGATAATGATAAACAACAACAATAATAATACTAATGATATTACTACTACTACTACTACTCATAATAATATATAATGATAATGATAATAATAATAATAACAATGATAGTTATAATAATGATAATAATATACAATAATGATAATAATCGTAATGAATAATAATGAATAATAATGAATAACAATCATTATTACAATGATAATCACATTTATGAGGCGCCATATCTGGATACAAGAATCAAATCAAACCGCTCTCATCATTCACCAAAGCAATTTAACCAATGACCACCAACATTCCAGGGCACACAGCACTCGCAAAGTGGGAGGGGGGGAGGGGGGGAAGTGGCAAAAAAGTGTGCACGTAGAGGGGAAATCAGTGTTGGACAAAAAAATTGTTTTGGGTGCATCTTGTGAATCACAACACTACTGCTGTATATACAGGGGGTGCAAAAGTAGGTACACAGTAAGTATCACATCATTATTATAATGCTTAATTCCACTCTGGATTAGAGGAGTATGTGAATACTGACAGCAAGCAGTTTGAGTGTCTGAGGGATTAAGGCTGTGCTTGTTATTACATGCATATGCAATATTCATTTCCATGCTGAGAGTTTTCTTGTTTCAGCCATATAGGCGTTACTTAATTTTATGACCATTGTTTTGTGAAATTATAATAGGCACAATCTTATTATAATTTACACATATATCACGCCTAAACGAATATTATCCATCAAGGAATTTCACTTACTTTTTGTTAGGCCTGATCGGTTCAGCGAACCCTCGTCGCTGAACCGATCAGGCCTAACAAAAAGTAAGTGAAATTCCTTGATGGATAATATTCGTTTAGGCGTGATATATGTGTAAATTATAATAAGATTGTGCCTATTATAATTTCACAAAACAATGGTCATAAAACAATATTCATTTGTTTGTATAATAAATGCAATGAGTATTGTACGTGTTTTCATTTTTCATAACTGTATACCTACTTTTGCACCCCTCTGTATATACACACACACACACACATATATATATATATATAACATATATATATACTTATATATTATATATATTTTATTTTATATATATATATATATATATATATATATATATATAATATATATATATAATATATATATATATATATATACTGCATCCATGATAAAACAGCATTGCTCGAACATCGTATTATGTATATTTTTTTTACGATAGATATATATTCACGTAAAATGTTTTTAGTTTGCGCGGGTTTTTCGTCCACCTGTACCGAAAGGTGTCAAAGAAAGACGAGGTCGATGGTCAATGTAGCTTATGGCGATAAAAAACTAAACAGACATGTAAGCGTTTGGATGTGTTTTTTTTAGACAGGGAAAAGGGTGATACCTAATTAACCTTCAATATTCGTTTGCCTTCTGAAATTTTAGTACGCGATTTATCAGGCATCTTTGAAAAGAAGGCATACTAAAACACACACATACACACACACACACACACACACACACACACACACACACACACACACACACACACACACACACACACACACACACAACACACACACACACACACACACACAACAAAAAGTCTTAAAATTGCACTAGGTGTACCAGCCCATGCTTCAAATCTGGAAACGTACAAAGTTGCTAGAATTCTGTCTCTGAACAGCTATCGTGAGCTAGCGACAGCAAAGTTTGCAATCAGAACTACTTCACAAACGGACAATTTTGTGAGCAAGGAAATTAAACTAAGGTCTGATGTTGCCTTTCCAAAACGAGCAAGCAACATTTCATCACAAATGACTGTTGCAACTTACGTATCTGACTTAGTCAAACAGTCTAACATAAGTTTGGATGAAATAGCTGAGACACCATCCACAACGCCTATCCCTACATGGGAAATGCTTAAAGCCACTTTTGATATTGATTATACAGATGCTAAGAAATATGAAAACATTAACATTTCGATATGCACAGCAAGAGAACACGTCGATGAAAAATACCGTACCCACCTCCATATATTTACCGATGGGTCAGTCTTAGAAAATAAATCTGCTGGAGCAAGGTATTACGTTCCAAAATTTAAAATACAAAAGTCATTTTTCATTGGGCCAAATATATCTATATTTACAGCGGAATTAGTCGCTATTATACAAGCGTTGCATTATTTAGTAGACCTTAAACCTGTCTTTTTCAAAGTGGTTCTCTTTGTTGATTCAAAATCTGTATTATATGCCTTACAGTCTTTTTATACAGACACAAGACCTGACTTAATTACTGAGGCAAATCATCTTATACATCGTTTAAGGACAAAAGGTATAGATATCAGTTTATGCTGGGTGCCTTCTCACGTTGGTCTTCATGGCAACGAAGTAGTAGACAGAGCAGCTAAACAAGGTGCACACAATTCTGATAATACTACAGAATTACCTATTAAAACTTCCGTAAAAGAAGCTTGTAACTTGCTAGAATCGGCCTCATGGATTCGATTTCATGAACATTTCAATGAAAAGTTTGTGACACAACAAATGATAAAACTTTCATTACAAAATGTATGTAAAAAATTGCAGTATTCTTCCATATATCATTCGAGATCGATTGTTGCTGTTCATTTTCGTATTC
Organism: Monoplex corrugatus; assembly: GCA_030674185.1. NCBI lineage: Eukaryota > Metazoa > Mollusca > Gastropoda > Littorinimorpha > Ranellidae > Monoplex > Monoplex corrugatus. Next base: position 20,848,663 of record JAPXFY010000028.1, read on the forward strand.
AGCTAAACGCATTGAAAACAAAATATTGTAAAAATATCAAGTGTATTTGCGGAGAACAATTCACACTGTTTCACTATTTATTTTACTGCAAAATGCTACGTTCTTTTTTTACCAAAAATATTTACACAAGAAAATTATTCTGAAACTCATTTTAAAGAAGTAACTTCAGATCAGTCTTTATCAGTTAAAATTTCAGAATTATTGGTTCACAGTCCTGTTAATATATTGCTTTAAGTTTATGAAGTTAGTATTTTAGCGTTAAATTTTTCCTTCACATTGTTAATGTTAATTGTTAGTGTTAAGATCTTGTTCCATCTGTCTATTTACCCACTTATTTATGTCTTTTACTCTGTCTCCCCTCTCCCCACAATGCAACTCGCCCACCTCTCATCCTCCATTTTTCCCCCCGTCTAATATCACTCATAGTGAACAGACGTTAAATTAAAGAACGAACGAACACACACACACACGCACACGCACCGTGAACGGATATGCTTTGAGTAACTAGTCGTGACGAGGTGATCTTACATGACAAGGGAGTAACTATAAAAAAAAACCCTAAGCGTCCACCATGATGTCTTTGATCACTCACAGCCCACCTAGGGGGCATAAGCCTGGCACACAAGGGAGGCCACAATGTTTTAAAGCTTCTTTTTAGCTAACAGTCTTAACATTTTATAACTAGTCGTCATAATACCCTGAGAGTGGAAGGACTTGAAACTGTACAGAACGGAACGGTACATGATGTTTTGATATTGCATGAACTGATGTTGTATTCGTTCGATCTGTTAGAATTAGTCCTGGTTTTTCTCTCTCTCTGTCTGTCTCTCTCTGTGTGTCTCTCACTGTTTCTGTCCCTCTCTGTCTCTCTCTGTCTCTCTCTGTCTCTGTCTCTCTCTCTGTCTCTCTCTCTCTCTGTCTCTCTCAAATTCGATCTGTTAGGATCAGAGAAAAATGACGTTTCTTCGGATCGCGTGGAACAACACACACAAACACGCACACATGCGAGCATATACATGCATACATACAGACGTACATATATACATACATGCATACATACATACATACATACATACATATATATATATATATATATATACTATATATATATTATATATATGGGTATATACATATATATATATATATATATATATATATATAATATCACATATATATATTCATGTATATTTGTATGTATGTCTTGATATACAAACACACACGCACAAAAACACTCTCTCACACACACACGCACACACACATACACACACACACGCACACACACAGAAACACAAACACACACACACACACACACACACACACACACACACACACACACACACACACACACACACACACACACGTGCATATGTACCACCATCATTGCCTCAACGACAATGACTTGATGTAGATGTGGATGCTTCCCGGCAAATTATGACATGTTAACACCGGCTCCCCACGTTGTTTAACCCTGTGACTTTCGCACCCTGTCCACCAGCATCCTGTATTGTCAATCATACTAGCAAAGCAAACAACTTAACCCTTTGACTCCCTCACCTTATCAGCCAGTTTCTTGCGGGAAGTAGGTGGATAGGGTAAGGGTGTTAAAGGGCAGGAAGCAGGTGGATAGGTTGAGGGAGTTAAACAGTTAAATGTTTGCAGCTGGAGGAAATGGTGCAGGAGTGATGGGGTTAAAAACAGCTATTTTTCTTAATAAACTTTTTTTTCTATCACTCTTTGCTCCACATGAAATGGACACTAAACATACAAAATGTCATCGAAAGCAAGCAAACAATCAACAACAAACAAACAAACAAAACACAAACAAACAAAAAACAACACAAACAAAAAACAAACAAACAAAAAACAAACAACAAACAAACACACAAACCAAACAACAAACAAACAAACAAACAACAACAACAACAACCAAACAACAACCAAACAAACAACAACAACGCAAGCCAACCAACCAACCAACCAACCAACCAACCAACCAACCAACCAAACCAACCAACCAACCAACCAACCAACCAACCAACCAACCAACCAACCAACCAACCAACCAACCAAAACAAACAACAAACAAACAAACAAACAAACAAACAAACAAACGAACATATACATATAAAATGACATCGCCGCGTACCAACTCCATTCACACTTAATGACAGTTTGTACATTTTGAGGTTTGATAAATGAGCAACAAGACCCAAGCATATGTCAACATCGTTTTATGAATAAAAACAACATGTCTTTTTCCCTCACTGAGTGATTGATTGATCGATTCATAGATGAACTTTGATCGAACCCTAGTTGAGAGCAACGACCAACATTCACCTTTCCTTGACCCCTCACTGCCATCACACCCCTAATTTTCATTAATTAATTAATTAATCGATTGATTGATTGATTGATTGATTGGTTGGTTGAAAGATTGATCGATTGATCGATCGATTGTTCGATCGATTGATTAATTGATCGACTGCTTGCTTGCTTGATTGATTGAGTGAGTGAGTGATGAATAGATTGATTGATTGATTGATTGAATGGAATGAATGAATGAATAAATGAATGAATGAAGGAACGATTGATCGACTGATTGATTTATTGATTCATTGATTTGTTTATTATTTTTGTTTATTTGTGTATTTGTTCATTCACTCATTTATTCGTTTATTTATGTATTTATTTATTTGTTTATTATTTTTGTTTGTTTGTTCATTGATTTATTCATTATTAATTGATTGATTCATTTATCTAATATTAATACTCATCATCATCATCATCATCATCATCATCATCATCATCATCATCATCGTCGTCATCACCATCATCATCGTCGTCGTCATCATCATCATTATCATTATGTGCCCTACTGCATGGCACTGGCAATCATGGTCCTCCATACGAATCTATCTTTTGCCGCAGCAGAATTATCAAAGAGTGAATTAACAAATACAGAATTATCAGTGTGAATTGATGAATACAGAATTATTAAAGTGTGAATTGATAAATACAGAATTATGATGTAATAGATACAGAATTATCAAAGTGTGAATTGATGAATACAGATTATAAAGTGTAATGTAAATACAAATATGATTATAAATCAGAATTATCAAGCGTGATTGATAAATACAGAATTATCAAAGCGTTATTGATAGACACAGAATTATCAAAGCGTGAATTGATAAATACAGATTTAACAAAGCATGATTTTTAAATATAGAATTGTCAAAGCATGAATTGTTAGATACATAATTATGAAAGCGTGATTAATGAATACAGAATTATCAAAGTGTGAATTAATAAATACAGAATCATCAAAGTGTGAATTGATAAATACAGAATTATCAAAGTGTGATATATAAATACAGAATTATCAAAGGTGAATTGATAAATACAGAATTATCAAAGTGTAAATTAATTTATACAGAATGATCAAAGTGTGAATGGATAAATACAGAATTATCTAAGTGTGAATTGATCAATACAGAATTATAAAAAGTGTGAATTCGTAAATACAGAGTTATCAAAGTGTGAATTGACAAATACAGAATTATCAAAGGGGGAAGGGTGATTTTTATACTCTTTCAATTGTTCCATTGTTTCTTATTTTCTTCACTTTTAACGGTCTGGAAAAATAATTTCATTCGGGTATTTTAAACAAGGCAGGAACATATCTATTTTTCACTTCAATATGATGTATTGTTGAATGGAAACAATTTTTCATTTCGTTAACTTTTCTCCCAGATATTGTTAAGAGGTCTGTGTGTCTGAAATTTCCACGGAACAAACTTCTTACCATTATTGAAGCTTAATTTCAACTGTAATTTGCTGCACTTCATTTTTGCCATTTTCATGATGCAATGATGTTTTTTGGTTGTAAATTGAATGTTTATGTAAATCTTATAGTCGTTTTGTTTTTCTCCTCCTTTACTTTTCTACACAACATACTTCACCAACCGTTTCCTTTAGCTTTACTGTTACTTGCAAGGTTAACCCTGAGCATGGTTTTTAACTGTTGTCATTTATCTTAACGGTTGTCGTTTTTTGACGTGGTGTTAGCCCTGATATGGCTCTAGCATTCAGCCAGGCTATAAGCAATATAAACTGAACTAGCTTTACTATTGTATGAAAAAAAATCTAAGGTATTACTGTCCTCTGCAACCTCTTTTATTCTACATCACCATTTCTCCTTCTTCCTCCTCCTTCCTCCCATCCCCCCTCTCTCTCTCAATCTCTTCTCTCTCTTCTTTCAACCTCTCCACTCTCTCATTCTCAATCTCTCTCTCTCAATATCTCTTTCTCTCTCTTTCTTTGTCTCTCTCTCTCTCTCTCATTCTCTCTCTGTTCTCTCTCTCAATCTCTCTCTCTCTCCTCTCTCTCATTCGCTCTCTCCTCAATCTTTCTCTCTCAACCTCTCTCTTCTGCCTCTCTCTCCGTTCTCTCTCTCTCTCTCTTCTCTTTCTCTCTTCTCTCCTCTCTCTCTCTCTCTCTCTCTCTTCTCTCCTCTCTCTCTCTCTCTTCTCTCTCTCTCTGTCTCTCTCTCTTTCTCTTTGTCTATCCCAATCTCACCCATCCATCTGCACTCTGACCTTCGCAAGTTTTCCTTAAAACATGAACATCGTGTGTAGTTCCGCTTTTAAGTATGGACCTCATCCATCACTGTCATTAAAATGGTTACTACGTATTTTTCATCGGTACTGACAGCTGCTTCAAAGTTCTGCGTTTCAGATTATTT
>JAPXFY010000028.1:20858406-20868406 GCA_030674185.1 Monoplex corrugatus
GGAGGTCCATGATCACCAACGCCATGGAGTAGGGCACATGATGATGTTGATAATGATGATGATATAAATATATATATATATATATATACATATACATATAGATAGATACATCACTCTCTCTCTCTCTCTCTCTCTATACATATATATGCATATGTATATGTATGTATGTATGTATATTTTATATATATATATATATATATATATGTATATAATAATAATAATAATAATAATAATATATTTTATTTATATAGCGCAAAATCTTGACAAAATCAAATCTAAGCGCTGAGCGTATACATGCATACATACCTACATACATATGAGCGTATACATGCATACATACATGCTTACATACTTACATACATAAATCTAAGCTGAGCGTATACATGCACACATACATACATAAATCTAAGCGTATACATACATACATACATACATACATACATACGTACGCACATGCATACATAATAATTACAATATTTATATAGCGCAAATCTCGACAAAATCAAATCCAAGCGCCGAAAAGACACACACGCACACACGCACGCACGCACACACACGCACACACACACACACACACAATCTTTCTACATAGGACTTGATAAATCTATCTTTACAGCTGAACTCTTTGCAATATTAATGGCTTTAAACTTTCTGATAAGTCTTCCTAGGACAATTTTTCAGATACTTCTTTGCGTTGATTCAAAATCAGTATTTCAGGCTCTTGAATTATCAAAATTACAAACAAGATCAGAAATGATTCTGGAAATAAGTCACTTGATTCATAATTTATCTTTAAGAGGCACTGATATTACTTTCTGCTGGATACCTTCTCATAGTTCTTTTAGTTATAATAATGAAGTTGACAGGGCTGCCAAACGGGGAGCTAATAACTCACCAGATTCAAACAATATCCAGCTTTCTCTCTCGTTGCACGAGAATTACACTTTAGTGGACAACTACGTCTGGAAGCAGTTCCAATTAAAACAGAAAAAGTATGATAAATGTCACATGAACTTTGAAGTTAGCAAAATACTTAAGCAGCTTCATGCCAGCAGAACCATACAGTCCCTTATGTACAGATGGAAACTTGATGCATTCAAAACAAAATATACCAATAACATAGTGTGTCTGTGTGGAAAGAAGATAACACATAGTCATATTCTTTCTTGCGTTAGGGTAAAACGACATATTCCAACACTATCTGTGAGTACAGTTTCTGACATATTTGCCTCATCATCATTACTGTATGAATTTTTTGTTAGCCTGTCAAAAAGTCCTCTAGCGAATTACCTTTAAAATGTTATTTGACTTGTTCATTGTTGTGGTTAGTCAATTATTAGTTTTACTTTTTATTCATTTCTTCCGGATATTTACTAATTTTGTTTGTCAGTTTGTTTGTTTAAATCGATAATTATGGTAACATTATTTGTTAGTTTTACCTTCCCTCTTCAAAACAGTTGTTTTCTGGATCATCTTTTCTCAAATTCAAAATTGACAATTTTCAAATATCTTCTTCACTCCTCCTCTATCACTCCCCCCCCCCTTTTTTTTTGTTTTTTTTTGTGTCTAAAATCACTTTAGTGAATAGACATTAAATCAAAGACCACCACACACACACACACACACACACACACACACACACACACACACACACACACACACACACACACACACACACACACACACACACACACCACATGCATGGCCACAAATGGGGAGAAAAGAATAAAAGCAATAAAAGCAAGAATAAAACCAATGGAAAACCACAGAGAGCACATCATATACAATTATATATTAAAACAAAGTGATTCCCCTCCGAGCGGAGACAGGCTGCAGAGGGGGGTTGAGTGAGGTTAGGATTTTATGCAGAGGAGAAAAGGTGAGTTTTGAGAGCGGACTTGAAGGAGGCAAAAGTAGGTTGCTGACGGACTGAGAGAGGAAGTTTGTTCCAGGAGAGTGGACCAGAAACAGAGAAGGCTCGTGGACCATAGGTATTGAGCTTAGTGCGTGGAAAGCGAAAAGTCAGAGGATCGGAGGCAGAGCGGAGGGTACGTGAGGGAACATAGATCTCAAGTAGGCTTGACAGGTAATCGGGGGCTGCGTTATTGAGGCTTTTGTAGCACATGGTGTCTAGTTTGTACTGTATGCGCTTTGATACAGGGAGCCAGTGAAGTTGTGCCAGGAGAGGAGATATGTGGTCAGCTTTTTTCTTTTTGAGTACAAGGCGTACAGCATTGTTTTGAATGCGCTGTAGGATGTGAATGGTGGAGGCAGGAAGACCAGACAGGAGTGAATTGCAATAGTCAATGCGAGACATTATGAAGGAGAGAACGAGTTTTGCAGTTGTTTCGACAGAGAGATACTTCCTGATCAGGCTTATACGATGGAGATGATAGTAGCAAGATCTGGCAGTTTGAGAAACAAAGTTGTTCATGGAGAGGGTAGAGTCAATGCAGACACCAAGGTTTTTAGTTGAATCAGAAATTGGGACTGATGTGTTACATAATGGGAGAGAAAGAGGAGGCAGCTGGGAAAGTTTCTGACGGGTGCCAATGAGGATAGCTTCTGTCTTGTCGTCATTAAGCTGAAGTCTATTGTGTGTCATCCAGTTCTTAATGTCCGAGTAACACTCAGTGGTGCGAGTCAACAGGCGCTGTATATTATCAAGTGAGTCACTATCTTGAAGTTGGGTGTCATCAGCATGGAAGTGGTGTTTTATAGAGTGGGAGTTGATGATGGTGGACAGGGGGGAGGTATAAAGAGTGAAAAGAACAGGGCCAAGGACAGATCCTTGTGGAACACCACAGGTCAGGTATGCAGGTTGAGAGTAAGTGCCATTGATGAGAACAGTTTGTTTTCTGTTTGATAAATACGAAGTGAAAAAGGAGAGAGCAATGTCAGAGATGCCAAAAGTATGATGAAGTCTAGAAAGGAGAATACCATGGTCAATGGTATCGAAAGCTGCAGACAGATCAAGGAGTGTGAGGAGAGAGACTTTGCCAGTATCAGTTGCAAGGAGGAGATTGTTGAGAATGTGTAGTAGGGCAGTTTCAGTGCTATGGCACTGGCGGTAGGCTGACTGGAAAGGATTGAGGAGATTGTTGGCAGACAGGTGAGAGTTCAGCTGGTTGAGGACGACTTTTTCAAGGAGTTTTGACAAGAAAGAGAGATTAGAGATAGGCCTGTAATTTTTCAGTTCATTTGGGTCTAAATTGTGTTTCTTGAGGAGAGGGTGAACAATAGCAGACTTGAAAGAATCTGGGACAGTTCCAGTTTGAAAAGAAGTGTTGATGATGTCAGTGATGAATGGGAGGAGAGTAGGGAGACAATCGGAGTAGAGAGAACCTGGAAGAGGATCCAGTTCGCAGGTTTTGAACGACATGGATCTGATTGTGTTGAAAATTTCTTCTTGTGAGACTGGGGTAAAAGTAGTGAGAGGTGTGCCAGAGAAGGAAGGGTCAGGTGGGCATGGTTGACAGGGTGTCCTGTCAAGCCTGTCACGAAGAGTTTGTATTTTGGTGGTGAAATACTTAGAGAATACAGATGGGAGTTCTTCATTTGTATGTTTTGTTGGGAGAGGTAAGTCTTTTCGTGTGCCAAGGAGATGATTCATGGTTGTAAAAAGTTCTTTTGAAGAAGAGGCATTCAGGATTTTGGTTTGGAAATAGCTTGTTTTTGCAGATGCAATGAGGGTGGATACTTTTGTTTTAGAGGCTTGGAAAAGTTGCCTGTGTACAGTGAGTTTGGATTTGCGCCAGCGGCGCTCTGCTCTGCGGCGGGTACTTTTGCACAGGCAATCTCATGAGTGAGCCAGGGGGTAGAGGGGCGGTCAGGTAAAAGACGGGTTGTGGCTGGAGCATGAGTGTCCAGAAGATGGTGGAGAGTAGTATAGAATTCATCGGCAAGGTTATGTGACTTTTCAGAAATGAGACGGGAGGCATCAGATGAAAATGTGGAGAGGTCGATAGATTTGAGATTGCGTCGAGTCACTGTGCGCGTGGTACGGGAAGGAGGAGAAATGTCAAGAGAACAGAGAATTGCAGAGTGGTCAGATGGAAGGGCTGAAGTTAGATGGGTAGAAAGAACTAAGCAGTTGTTAGTAGCTGAATTGTGGTGATCACGAGAAATGATCCAGTCAAGAATGTGACCTTTTTGATGGGTATATATAGATAAAGATATATGTATATATAGATAAAGATAGATCGATAGACAGATGTGTACACACACACACACAGATATGTATATATATATGTATATATATATATATATGTGTGTGTGTGTGTGTGTGTGTGTGTGTGTTGTATGTGTGTGTGTGTAAATGTGTATGTGTATGTGTGTATCTGAGTGTGTACATATGTATGTATGTATGCATGTTTGTGTGTATGTATGTATATATGTATGTCAGGATGTATGTGTGCGTGTGTGTGTGTTCATGCTTGTGTTTGTATAAATATCGGCGTGTGTGCATGCACATGTGTGTGTGTGTATGTATGTATGTATGCATGTATGTATGTATGTATGTATGTGTGCATGTATGTATGTATGTATGTATTTATGTATGTAGGTATGTATGTATGTATGTATGTATGTAGGTAGGTAGGTAGGTAGGTAGGTAGGTAGGTAGTAGTATATGCACGTATGAGTGCGTGTATGCGAACGTGCGCATGGAAGTGTGCGTAGGTATGTATGTGTGTGGGCATGCATTTGTTTGTGGGTGTGTATGTATATGTGTGCTTGCCTGCTTGTGCACACATGTACATGTGGTTGTGTTTGCAGGTATGTATATTTATGCATGGGTGTGTGTGTATGTATATGTGTATGCAAATGTAAGTGTGTGTGTTTATGACTAACAAAACAGACGAAGAAACACACATCATTCGCCAAGTCATCTTATATGTCACGATTCATACAAAAGGAAGCCATAGACTCTGTAAAAACGTTTTGAAACGATTTGTGATTTATTCTGTCCACAAAACATGCTTCATTCTGTGACATCAGATGAACACAGCGTGGATCAGATCATTGAAGAATGGACACTGGAGGAGACATCGTACAGCCGTTTAGTAGTATCCCTTTTCTGAAACAGAATTAGCGGAGAACATTATCAGTTTTTCTTGTGTGTTTGTTTGTTTTGTGGGATGTCAGTTATTGTCAACTGTGTTCTGTTAAGTAGAGTTGACATGAAACATCCTTTACATATTCCTGTAGACAGGAAGGGAATGTTTGCTTTGAGTTTTTAGCATTAGTATCCTTTGTCTCAAATACATCATCATCATATGCCCTGCCATATGGCGTTGGCGATCATGGCCCTTCATACTAGTCTATTTTTTGTCACTTCAAGCATTTCTGTCACACTCTGTGTCTTCATCCACTCCTCAAGTCCATTCAATATTTTCTCCCTGGGTCTACCTGGTGCTTTTTTTTCCTTCAAGCAATCCTGTTGTGAGTAGATGCTCAAATTTCTCTTGCCTAATGAGATATTCTATTGATGTTGCTTGTCTTTTCTTAATCTTGTTCATGAATGTTCATTTTGTGTTTTCCTCTTTCAAGACTTTTCATTTCTTTTCTTTGCTTTCCATGGAACTCTTATTCTTCTTAGAAACCAGATTTCAGCTGCTTCAATCTAGTTTTCACTTTGCGTGTTGATCTTCTATGCTTCACATCTGTACAATTGGAACAAAAATCACTTTCACGATCTTCGGTTCTGATAGAACGAATAAATGATTGTATGAAGAGAGAAACGAATTAACAAAGAAAGACAGACTAGAGAAGTTGTAACAATTTTTAAAGATACATTTTCTACATTTTATTTTCTGAAACCACGACACACTAGAAAAATCACCAATCAACGTGACAACGCATTACTAACTAGATGTTTGGTTCAAACTCCCGTCAGTTTCAAAACACACACACACAAATAACAAAGACTTTTCACCCAGAATGGCTGATAACCTGATCTGAACATGTTATGGGCTTATTGCAATGACTGGAACCATACAGTTGAGGCTCATCATCTTTCAGAGGATCCAATATCATTCAATCTGTTCCTGAAAGGAACATAAAGTGCACGTCTGTCAACCAATTCTCAATTCCAAACGGAGTCGTGTGACATAATTATTCATTATCATCCACATTCTTATCGTCACAGCATTGGGAAAGCTTGTCCCAGATTCTCTGGTACTTACTACCCTGTTGTCATGTGACTTCAGTTTCAATGTGTGAGAAGTAACGTATTTAAGCTGAACAGTTTGGGTTTGATCAAACTCTCTCTGTCTCTCTCCCTGTTTCCGTCTCTGTCTCTTTCTTTCTCTCTCTGCGTCTCTCTCTCTCTCTTTCTCTCTCTCTCTCTCTTCTCGCTCTCTGTCTGTCTGTCTGTCTTTCTGTCTCAGTACTACTGACACTCTGGTTGTGTGTTATTTTGATATCTTTATACTATCAAAGTTCATGTGTATCAATATAGAACATCTATGAGCATTAGCGTGCACTTGCACTTTTCTCCACACAATAAACCACATTCTCTGTCAAACTGTTTTAACCTACTCACAGTACAATTGTTTTCACAGCAAAATTGTTTACATTTTTCCTGCACAAAATTTTGATATGTAGAATGTAATTCACACCCCTCCATAAAAGGCTATGGTCTAAATGAATAAATCACTTGAAGCGATCTGATAATTGTACTCACTGCCCAAGCCAAGACCAATTCCGCCAAGTCCAAGTCCACCAATTCCGCCGAGTCCAAGTCCGCCAATTCCGCCAAGTCCAAGTCCGCCAAGTCCTATTCCGCCAAGTCCACCAAGTCCAAGTCCGCCAAGTCCACCAAGTCCAAGTCCACCATATAGACCTAATCCACCTAATCCACCTAATCCACCTAATCCACCTAATCCACCTAATCCACCATATCCACCAAGAAGCCCGGGGTAGTAGCCACCGTAGTAACCACCGAACTTGTTATAGCCCTTAAGGATTTTAGTAACGCCGCTAGTGCCACCATATACGCCTTTGACCACAGGAAGAGCGATGCCTTTGACCAAAGGAAGACCACCAGCGGACGACAGGGCCACCAAGGCACACAGGATAGCTGCAACAACTGCGACCTTCATGATGAAAGTTCTGCACAGAGAAAATCAGGACGAGGGCATTAGTCACTCACCCACGGTGCAGTGTTATTTATTTTTGCATTTCTTGAAATTCATGCATATTTATAAGAATGGGTCATGCAGCGCTTGGGCAGCCCCTCTGTTTTCAGTGGAATGTCTGTGCTTGGCGTGTGACGTGGGAATTAGGTGGGTGATTGTCTGGCTGGGTCCAACCCAGCACCCTTGGGTCTTTCTTGATGACATGCATATTATTGATAGTGGTAATGATAATAATGATGATAATAATAAGTAACCAACATACAAAAACCTGACTAAAGTCGCAGTCAGTCAGTAATAGTGATGGCCAAAAATAGCTGGATAAGCTTAACATTGGATGAACTGAGGTTTTTCCATATTTCTAGTCCTTAACGTTTGATCTTCAATTTACCAAAGTTTTATCAAAACTGAATTATAACTGACAGCACCGTAAACAGCAACTTTTCAACTTTGTATTCGAAATTTCATAAATGTATTACTTTCCATATAAAAAAAATGCATTTACAACGTTCAAACACATCTAAAAAAAAACATAACAGATAGATCAATTCATTTTTCAAGATGTAGAAAAAGAAAGGAAAAAAGAAAAAGAAAGAACGAAAGAAAGAAAGAACGAAAAAGAATAATAGATACATATAAGTAAAGACAAGCAGGACATTGCTCGTAAATAGATGAAAGCATAAAGGTAGAAAGAAAGAAACAATGAAAGAAGCAATAAAAGAAAGAAAAATGGAAAGAATGAAAGAAAAAAGAAAGAAAGAAGACAGTCAAATAGATAGCTAAATAGATAGCTAAATACATAGAAAGAAAGAAAGACAGACAGACAGACAGATAGATAGATAGATAGATAGATAGGTATATAGATAGACAAATAGATAGAGAGAGAGACAGACAGACAGAGATAGAAAGAAAAACAAAGTGAAAGGTAGATATATAAACAGACAGACAGATAGATAGATTGATGGATAGATAGATAGATAGATAGATAGATAAATAGATAGATAGATAGATAGACAGATGGATAGATAGATAGTAGGACAGATAATAGCTAACTAGTTACCTAGCTTCTTAGATAAAAAGGAAGACAGAAAGAAACAAAGAGAAGAAGAAAGGCAGAAAAAAGAAAAAGAGAAAGAACAAGAGAAAGAAAGACAAATAAAAACAAGAGACAGACTGAAAGAAAGAAAGAAAAGAAAGAAAACAGAACAGAGTAACTCACAAGAGATGAAGCTTCAACAGAGAGCAGACAAGGACAGATCAGGTTGGCTGATTCAAGGCAGACAATCAGATGATGCAGACAGCCCTTACCCAGACCCCTATATATACATCTGGCTGCCCCATCATAAGTACGATGGTCATCATGATTCTGTCACTGATGATGAATTTCACTGCACTTTTTTAAATGGCCATGTATTTCGTGCCCGATGTCAGTTTGATTTTGGCATTTTTATTTTGGTCATCAAAACAAAGATGGGAGGAGGATGTTCTGATACGTGTGTAGGTGTGGTGTGTGTGTGGTGTGTGGTGTGTGGTGTGTGTGTGTGTGTGTGTGTGTGTGTGTGTGTGTGTGTGTGTGTGTGTGTGTGTGCGTGTGCGTGGTGCGTTGTGTGTGTGTGTGTTCTCTGTCTCTGTCTGTCTGTCTGTCTTCTTCTCTCTTTCTCTCTCTTCCTCTCTCACTCCTTCTTTTCTCTCTCTCTGTCTCTGTTTCTCCCTCCCTCCCCTCTCTCTCTTATTTTCTCTGTCTGTCTCTGTCTCTCTCTCTCTCTCTTGTCTCTCTGTCTCGTGTGTGTGTCTCTCTCTCCCCTGTCTCTCTTTCCTCTCCTCTCCTCTCTCTCTTACTCTGTCTGTCTGTCATTCTCGTGTCTCTCTCTATCTTTTTCTTCCTCTTGTTTTCTCTCTTTCTTCTCTCTTTCTCTGTCTTTTTTCTTTTCTCTTCTTCTTTTCTCTATCTCTCATCTCTGTTCTTCTTTTCTCTGTCTCTGTCTGTCTGTCTGTTTCTCTCTGTCTCTCTTTCCCACTCTCTCCTGTCTCCCTCACCTCTTTCTCCTCCTTTCTCTCTCTTCTGTCTCTGTCTCTGTCTGTCTGTCTGTCTGTCTCTCACTGTCTCTCTCTCATGTCTCACTCACTCTCTCTCTCTTTCCTCTCTCTCTCTCTCTCTGTCTTTCTGTCTCTTTGTCTGTCTGTCTCTTTCTGTATCTCTGTCTGTGTCTTCCCCCCTCTTCTTGTCTGTCTGCCTTCTTTTTCTCTCTTCTCTCTCTCTTTTCTGTATGTCTTTGTCTCTGTCTCTCTTTCTCTCTCTCTCTCTCTCTCTCTCTTCTCTCTCCTGCTTCTCTCTCTCTACTCTCTCCCTCTGGCATTTTGGATCATGACTAAGATTTTTTACAGCTGATAATAACACATAATTGATAGATCACTAAGAAGTGAACTTTTAGTATCACCTGGGGAAACAACTTTATGCAAATACTGATACCAATAAAACAAACAAATAATCAAGCCATTCTGAGAGTCTGTCCTTTTATCATACAAAGACATTTTGACAGAAAATCTTGATGCTATATTTCTCAAGGTGACTATGACACCTCAAAGAAACACCAGATCGAATACAGCTTGATGATGAAATGTTAACAAGAAGAGATTGTGACATCTGTAAATTGGAAACTGAATATTTTTCAGACATTTCTGAGAAAGTATTACTCTTGTGTCTTTCTCAGAAAGTGCTCAGTCTAGCGTATGTTCTGGTCCATGTCATGCTGGCCTTGATACTCATAACTTTCAAACTTATGTACTAGCAATTCCTCCACAGTCCACACTTTTGACCTGACTTTGGTAAAGATCAATTCAGAAACAGCTCAGAAAATTTTGCT
>JAPXFY010000028.1:20873406-20888406 GCA_030674185.1 Monoplex corrugatus
GTATGATGAGGACTAGTTATAAGAATGTTAGCTAAAAAGAAGCTTTAAAACATTGTGGCCTCCCTTGCGTGCCGTGCTTATGCCCCCAAGGCGGGCTGGGAGTGATCAAAAGCATCATGGTGGATGCTTAGTTGTTTTTTTTATAGTTACTTCCCTTGTCATGTAAGATCACCTCGACATGACTAGTTACTCAATGTATATCCGTTCACGGTGTGTGTGCGTGGTGAGTGTGTGTGTGTGTGTGTGTGTGTGTGTGTGTGAGTGTGTGTGTGTGTGTGTGTGTGTGTGTGTGTGTGTGTGTGTGTGTGTGGTGTGTGTGTGTGTGTGTGTGTGTTGTGTGTGTGTGTGTGTGTGTGTGTGTGTGTGTGTGTGTGTGTGTTTTTAGTAGGCCTTCTTTTCAATGATGCCTGATAAATCGCGTACTAAAATTTCAGTTGGCTTCAAGTGCTCGTAAATGTCACTACAAGATTGATGTTAACGACCGTTAGGTGAAGGCAAACGAATATTGAAGGTTAATTAGGTATCACCCTTTTCCTTGTCTAAAAAATACATCCAGACGCTTACATGTCTGCTTGTTTTTTTATTTCCGTAATATAGGCGATCAGAAAAAATGTCAACCCTCTTTCCAAACAGGCGGAGGTGTTTAGGGGGTGTAGGGGCGTGGGGGTGTGGGGAGACCAAACACAGGACCTTCCAGCATCAGCACCAGTCAGACTTTGAAAAAGAAAAACACAATAAAGTTATGAATTGGGATGGTCAGGCCTGACCATTTTATCGCATAATAAGTTAAAAAGGTAAATTAGACAATATCAAAATGGAGATGGAAAGGCTTAACATTACTATTTTAGGACTAGGTGAAGTGAGATGGAAAGGGGCAGGCATGATAACATCAGGAGAGTATACAGTAATTTATTCTTGTGGAAACTCACATGAAAGAGGAGTAGGCAATCGTAATGGACAGGGACAAATCAAAAGCAGTTAGGGGATACTGGGCTGTGTCCAACAGAGTTTTGCTGGTTAAATTGGAGGCAGGCCATTCGTTATCAACAACATTCAGGTGTATGCACCAACATCTGCAAGTACTCAGGAAGACATCGACAACTTCTACGAAGTATTAGAGATGGCCAAAGCCCAATGTAAATCACAAGAAGTCACAGTAATAACGGGAGATTTTAACGCTAAAGTGGGACAGGATAGGGTGGAGGATATAGTTGGACCTCATGGCCTTGGTACACAAAATGAAAGGGGAAGGAAACTTGTAGAATGGGCACAGATGAATGAGTTCATAGTAAGGAAACACCTGGTTTGAGCAGCCTAATAGAAGAAAATGGACTTGGATGAGTCCAGGAGATAATACCAAAAATCAGATTGACTACATCCTGATTCATAAAAGATTTAGAAATTCTTTACTGTCAGCAAAAACGCTACCAGGAGCAGACTGCAACAGTGACCACAATCCTGTAGTGGGAAGATTTAGGCTGAACTTAAAGAAAAGGAAACAGACCAAAAGCAACATCAAACTAAATCTTGGGCTCTTAAAAACAGATGAAGTGATACGTAAAAAGTTTAATGTACATGTTCAAAACAAATGCAGTGCTGTGGAAGACGTTGATGACAATAAGGAACAATGGACAAAGTTGAGAAAATCGATAAATGACGCTTGTGAAGAAATCCCTGAAGTAGATACAAAAGCAAAACAGAACTGGATGACAAAAGAAATTTTAGGCTTGATGGAGGAACGGAGAAAGGCAAAGAGAAACGAGGAGATATACAGGAAGATAAACAAAGAAATCAGGAATAGGTGCAATGAAACTAAGGAAGTTTGGCTGAAAACAAAATGCAAAGAAATAGAAGACCGACTCAAAACGGACCTTCACGGTATGTACAGACGAACTGAAGAAATTGTCCACAGGAAAAATACATGCACATCAACTAGTTGCTTAAAATTGAAAGATGGTACGCTTATCATGGAAAAAGACAAAATATAAGACAGATGGGGAGAGTACATTAAAGACCTTTTTGAAGATGACAGGAAACGAAGAACACAATCATTATAAGAAAGAACATTAAAGGACCACCCATAATGAAAGATGAAGTTAGAACAGCACTGAAAAAGATGAAGCCAGGAAAAGCCCCTGGACCAGACAACATTACTACAGAGATGAGTGAAGCCCTGGAGGAATTGGTATTGAAAAAATAACAATCCTAAATGAAAATATGACACAGGAAAAATCCCCAAAGATATGTCAAAATCAATTTTCATTGCTCTTCCAAAGAAGACATGGGCTATAGAATGCGAACTCCATCGCAGAATCAGTTTGATGAGTATGTAACAAAAAACCTATTAAGAATAATCATGATAAGGACAAGGAATAGAATCAAAAGAGAAATAGAAGAAGAACAGTGTGGATTTGTGGAAGGGAAAGGAAATGTTAATGCCATATACATCCTAAGAACTATCATATAAGTATTTATATTCATGCTTTGTTGATTATACCAAGGCTTTCGATCGGGTAAGACATGAAGAATTGATCAACCAACTAGAAAGACTCAATATTAATGGAAAAGAACTACAAATAATCAGAAATATGCATTGGGAACAAACAGCAGCAATGAGAATAGAAAACGATATAAGCTCTTTCCAAAACATCAAAAGAGGAGTCAGACAGGGTTATGTTTTATCACCAGATCTGTTTTCACTTCACAGCAAAAACATCATGAGAAACTTAGAGGAAGACCCTGGATTAAAGGTTGGAGGAAAATTACTAAACAACATGTTGATACGCAGATGACACAGTGCTAATTGCAGAAAATGAAAGGGACCTACAAAATCTTGTGAATAGACTAGAAATAGAAAGCAGAGGTAAGAGGTTTGAACTAAACAGCAGGAAGATTGAAGTCATGGTGATCAGTAAAAACCATGAAATCCCCTCATGCAAAATAACAGCAAATGGCACAACCTTGACACAGGTTGATGAATTTAAATACTTGGGAACGATCATTTCACCAGATGGCAGATGCACGTCAGAAATAGCCAGCAGAATCGGCCAAGCCAAAACAGCATTCGAGAAGACGAAAAGTATTCTTACCAACAAATGCCTATCAGTTAACATCAGGAAGAGAATTCTTGAATGTTATATAGAACCAATACTGTTATACGGTTGTCAACATCGTTTTATGAATAAAAACAACATGTCTTTTTTCCCTCACTGAGTGATTGATTGATCGATTCATCGATGAACTTTGATCGAACCCTAGTTGAGAACAACGACCACATCCACCTTTCCTTGACCCCTCATTGCCATCACACCCCTAATTTTCATTAATTAATTAATTAATCGATTGATTGATTGATTGATTGGTTGAAAGATTGATCGATTGTTCGATCGATTGATTA
Organism: Monoplex corrugatus; assembly: GCA_030674185.1. Lineage (NCBI taxonomy): Eukaryota > Metazoa > Mollusca > Gastropoda > Littorinimorpha > Ranellidae > Monoplex > Monoplex corrugatus. The sequence continues at coordinate 20,876,804 of JAPXFY010000028.1, forward strand.
ATTGATTGACGGCTTGCTTGCTTGATTGATTGAGTGAGTGAGTGACGAATAGATTGATTTATTGATTGATTGATTGATTGATTGATTGATTGATTTATTGATTGATTTATTAATTCTTGTTTATTTGTGTATTTGTTCATTCACTCATTTATTCGTTTATTTATGTATTATTTTATTTGTTTGTTTGTTTATTATTTTTGTTTGTTTGTTTGTTCATTGATTTATTCATTTATTAATTGATTGATTCATTATCTGATTATTAATACTCATCATCATCATCATCAACATCATCATCGTCATCATCATCATCATCGTCGTCGTCATCATCATCATTATCATCATGTGCACTACCGCATGGCACTGGCAATCATGGTCCTCCATACGAATCTATCTTTTGCCGCAGCAGAATGATCAAAGAGTGAATTAACAAATACAGAATTATCAGTGTGAATTGATGAATACAGAATTATTAAAGTGTGAATTGATAAATACAGAATTATGATTTAATAAATACAGAAATTTCTAGCACAGAATTGCCAGAACATGGGGATATTATTTATATTAAAAAAGTCCCCGGCATCTCCATCGGGCGCAGTGTAGTGTAGTGTAGTTTAGTGTAGTGTAGTGTAGTGTAGTGTAGTGTAGTGTAGTGTAGTGTAGTGTAGTGTAGTGTAGTGTAGTGTAGTGTAGTGTAGTGTAGTGTAGTGTAGTGTAGTGTAGTGTAGTGTAGTGTAGTGTAGTGTAGTGTAGTGTCCTCCTGAACAAAATTTATGACACCGAAAAATCCCCAAAGATACATGTATGTCAAAATCAATTTTCATTGCACTTCCAAAGAAGACAGGTGCTATAGAATGCAAACTCCATCGTACAATCAGCTTGATGAATCATGTAACAAAAATCCTATTAAAAATATTCATGATGAGGACAAGGAAGAGTATCAAAAGAGAAACAGCAGAAGAACAGGTGGGATTTCTGGAAGGGAAAGGAAGTATTAATGCTACATACATCCTAAGAACTATCATAGAGAGGGCAATTACTTGTGTTTGTATAAATATCGGATAAATGTTTGTGCTTTGTTGATTATACCAAGGCTTTCGATTGAGTAAGACATGAAGAATTGATCAATCAACTAGAAAGCCTAAATATTAATAGAAAAGATCTAAGAATAATCAGAGGTATGTAATGGGTACAAACAGCGGCACTGAGAATAGAAAAGAATACAAACTCTTTCCAAAATATCAATAGAGGGTTCAGGCAGGGTTTTGTTCTGTCACCAGATTTGTTTTTATTGTATAGTGAAACTATCATGAGAAAACTAGAAGAATGCCCTGGGATAAAGGTTGGAGGAAAAGTGATAACCAATAATTGTTACGCAGATGACACCATACTAATTCCAGAAAATGAAAGGGACCTACAAAATCTCGTGAATATAATAAAAAATAAAAGCAAAAATACGGGCTGGAGCTAAATAGCAAGAAAGCTGAACTCATGATAATCAGCAAAAACAAAAACAAAAACAAAAAAAACAAACCAAACCAAAACAAAACAAAACAAAACAAAACAAAACAAATCCCGTCATGCAAACTAACAACAAATGGCACATCAGAAATAGCCAACAGAATCGCAGCCAAGCCAAAACAGCATTCAAGAAGATGAAAAGAGTTCTTACCAACAAAAGCCTATCAAATAACATCAGAAAGAGAGTTCTTATATGTTATTTAGGACCGATACTGTTATATGGTTGTGAGGCGTGGACAGTCAACATGCACAGCCAAAACAAGATTGAGGCAGCCAAAATGTGGTTTCCAAAATGAATGTTGAGAATTCCATAGACAGCAAAGAAAACAAATGAGACAGTCTCAATGGAGGCAGACACAAGAAGATCCTTGATATAGAAGATTTGGAAAAGACAAGTAACATTTATAAGACATTTTATGAGGATAGGGGAATTAGAGCACCTGGTCACAACATGAAAACTGGAGGGAAAGGGAACATCAGGTGACCCAGGGAGAAAATATTGAACGGACTTGCAGGGTTGCTGAGGACAGAGAGGTTGGAAAATGTGCTTGCAGCGACAAGGCATAGATTCGTATGGAGGTCCATGATCGCCAACGCCATGGAGTAGTGCACATGATGATGTTGATAATGATGATGATATAAATATATATATACATATATATACATATACATATAGATAGATACATCACTCTCTCTCTACATATATATATATATATATATATATATGCATATGTATATGTATGTATGTATATATATATACATATATGTATATATAGATAAAGATAGATCGATAGACAGATGTGTACACACACACACACAGATATGTATATATATATGTATATATATATATATATATGAGTGTGAGTGTGTGTGTATGTGTGTGTGTGTAAATGTGTATGTGTGTATCTGAGTGTGTACATATGTATGTATGTATGCATGTTTGTGTGTATGTATGTATATATGTATGTCAGGATGTATGTGTGCGTGTGTGTGTGTTCATGCTTGTGTTTGTATAAATATCGGCGTGTGTGCATGCGCATGTGTGCGTGTGTATGTATGTATGTATATATGCTTGTATGTATGTATGTATGTATGTATGTTTGCATGTATGTATGTATGTGTGCATGTATGTATGTATGTATATATGTATTTGTGTATGTAGGTATGTATGTATGTATGTATGTATGTAGGTAGGTAGGTAGGTAGGTAGGTAGGTATATGCACGTATGAGTGCGTGTATGCGAACGTGCGCATGGAAGTGTGCGTAGGTATGTATGTGTGTGGGCATGCATTTGTTTGTGTGTGTGTGTATGTATATGTGTGCTTGCCTGCTTGTGCATACATGTACATGTGCTTGTGTTTACAGGTATGTATATTTATGCATGGGTGTATGTGTATGTATATGTGTATGCAAATGTAAGTGTGTGTGTTTATGACTAACAAAACAGAAGAAGAAACACATCATTCGCCAAGTCATCTTATATGTCACGATTCATACAAAAGGAAACCATAGACTCTGTAAAAACGTTTTGAAACGATTTGTGATTTTATTCTGTCCACAAAACATGCTTCATTCTGTGACATCAGATGAACACAGCGTGGATCAGATCATTGAAGAATGGACACTGGAGGAGACATCGTACAGCCGTTTAGTATATTCCCTTTTCTGAAACAGAGTTAGCGGAGAACATTATCAGTTTTTCTTGTGTGTTTGTTTGTTTTGTGGGATGTCAGTTATTGTCAACTGTGTTCTGTTAAGTAGAGTTGACATGAAACATCCTTTACATATTCCTGTAGAGAGGAAGGGAATGTTTGCTTTGAGTTTTTAGCATTAGTATCCTTTGTCTCAAATACATCATCATCATATGCCCTGCCATATGGCGTTGGCGATCATGGCCCTTCATACTAGTCTATTTTTTGTCACTTCAAGCATTTCTGTCACACTCTGTGTCTTCATCCACTCCTCAAGTCCATTCAATATTTTCTCCCTGGGTCTACCTGGTGCTTTTTTTCCTTCAAGCAATCCTGTTGTGACTAGATGCTCAAATTTATCTTGCCTAATGAGATATTCTATTGATGTTGCTTGTCTTTTCTTAATCTTGTTCATGAATGTTCATTTTGTGTTTTCCTCTTTCAAGACTTTTCATTTCTTTTCTTTGCTTTCCATGGAACTCTTAACATTCTTCTTAGAAACCACATTTCAGCTGCTTCAATCTAGTTTTCACTTTGCGTGTTGATCTTCTATGCTTCACATCTGTACAATTGGAACAAAAATCACTTTCACGATCTTCGGTTCTGATAGAACGAATAAATGATTGTATGAAGAGAGGAACGAATTAACAAAGAAAGACAGACTAGAGAAGTTGTAACAATTTTTAAAGATACATTTTCTACATTTTATTTTCTGAAACCATGACACACTAGAAAATCACCAATCAACGTGAGAACGCATTACTAACTAGATGTTTGGTTCAAACTCCCGTCAGTTTCAAAACACACACACACAAATAACAAAGACTTTTCACCCAGAATGGCTGATAACCTGATCTGAACATGTTATGGGCTTATTGCAATGACTGGAACCATACAGTTGAGGCTCATCATCTTTCAGAAGATCCAATATCATTCAATCTGTTCCTGAAAGGAACATAAAGTGCACGTCTGTCAACAAATTCTCAATTCCAAACGGAGTCCTGTGACATAATTATTCATTATCATCCACATTCTTATCGTCACAGCATTGGGAAAGCTTGTCCCAGATTCTCTGGTACTTACTACCCTGTTGTCATGTGACTTCAGTTTCAATGTGTGAGAAGTAACGTATTTAAGCTGAACAGTTTGGGTTTGATCAAACTCTCTCTGTCTCTCTCCCTGTTTCCGTCTCTGTCTCTTTCTTTCTCTCTCTGCGTCTCTCTCTCTCTCTTTCTCTCTCTCTCTCTCTGTGTCTCTTTCTCTATCTGTCTCTCTTCTCGCTCTCTGTCTGTCTGTCTGTCTGTCTTTCTGTCTCAGTACTACTGACACTCTGGTTGTGTGTTATTTTGATATCTTTATACTATCAAAGTTCATGTGTATCAATATAGAACATCTATGAGCATTAGCGTGCACTTGCATTTTTCTCCACACACACAACCACATTCTCTGTCAAACTGCTTTAACCTACTCACAGTACAATTGCTTTCACAGCAAAATTGTTTACATTTTTCCTGCACAAAATTTTGATATGTAGAATGTAATTCACACCCCTCCATAAAAGGCTATGGTCTAAATGAATAAATCACTTGAAGCGATCTGATAAATGTACTCACTGCCCAAGCCAAGACCAATTCCGCCAAGTCCAAGTCCACCAATTCCGCCGAGTCCAAGTCCGCCAATTCCGCCAAGTCCAAGTCCGCCAAGTCCTATTCCGCCAAGTCCACCAAGTCCAAGTCCGCCAAGTCCAAGTCCGCCAAGTCCACCAAGTCCAAGTCCACCATATAGACCTAATCCACCTAATCCACCTAATCCACCTAATCCACCTAATCCACCATATCCACCAAGAAGCCCGGGGTAGTAGCCACCGTAGTAACCACCGAACTTGTTATAGCCCTTAAGGATTTTAGTAACGCCGCTAGTGCCACCATATACGCCTTTGACCACAGGAAGAGCGATGCCTTTGACCAAAGGAAGACCACCAGCGGACGACAGGGCCACCAAGGCACACAGGATAGCTGCAACAACTGCGACCTTCATGATGAAAGTTCTGCACAGAGAAAATCAGGACGAGGGCATTAGTCACTCACCCACGGTGCAGTGTTTATTTATTTTTGCATTTCTTGAAATTCATGCATATTTATAAGAATGGGTCATGCAGCGCTTAGGCAGCCCCTCTTTTTTCAGTGGAATGTCTGTGCTTGGCGTGTGACGTGGGAATTAGGTGGGTGATTATCTGGCTGGGTCCAACCCAGCACCCTTGGGTCTTTCTTGATGACATGCATATTATTGATAGTGGTAATGATAATAATGATGATAATAATAAGTAACCAACATACAAAAACCTGACTAAAGTCGCAGTCAGTCAGTAATAGTGATGGCCAAAAATAGCTGGATAAGCTTAACATTGGATGAACTGAGGTTTTTCCATATTTCTAGTCCTTAACGTTTGATCTTCAATTTACCAAAGTTTTATCAAAACTGAATTATAACTGACAGCACCGTAAACAGCAACTTTTCAACTTTGTATTCGAAATTTCATAAGTGTATTACTTTCCATATAAAAAAAATGCAATTACAACGTTCAAACACATCTAAAAAAAACATAATAGATAGATCAATTCATTTTTCAAGATGTAGAAAAAGAAAGGAAAAAAGAAAAAGAAAGAACGAAAGAAAGAAAGAACGAAAAAGAATAATAGATACATATAAGTAAAGACAAGCAGGACATTGCTCGTAAATAGATGAAAGCATAAAGGTAGAAAGAAAGAAACAATGAAAGAAGCAATAAAAGAAAGAAAAATGGAAAGAATGAAAGAAAAAAGAAAGAAAGAAGACAGTCAAATAGATAGCTAAATAGATAGCTAAATACATAGAAAGAAAGAAAGAAAGAAAGAAAGACAGACAGATAGATAGATAGATAGATAGGTATATAGATAGACAAATAGATAGAGAGAGAGACAGACAGACAGAGATAGAAAGAAAAACAAAGTGAAAGGTAGATATATAAACAGACAGACAGATAGATAGATTGATGGATAGATAGATAGATAGATAGATAGATAAATAGATAGATAGATAGATAGATAGATGGATAGATAGATAGTAGGACAGATAATAGCTAACTAGCTACCTAGCTTCTTAGATAAAAAGGAAGACAGAAAGAAACAAAGAGAAGAAGAGAGGCAGAAAAAAGAAAAAGAGAAAGAACAAGAGAAAGAAAGACAGAAATAAAAACAAGAGACAGACTGAAAGAAAGAAAGAAAAGAAAGAAAACAGAACAGAGTAACTCACAAGAGATGAAGCTTCAGCAGAGAGCAGACGACAAGGACAGATCAGGTTGGCTGATGCAAGGCAGACAATCAGATGATGCAGACAGCCGTTACCCAGACCCCTATATATACATCTGGCTGCCCCATCATAAGTACGATGGTCATCATGATTCTGTCACTGATGATGAATTTCACTGCATCTTTTTAAATGGCCATGTACTTTCGTGCCTCGATGTCAGTTTGATTTTGGCATTTTTATTTTGTCATCAAAACAAAGATGGGAGGAGGATGTTCTGATACATGTGTAGGTGTGGTGTGGTGTGGTGTGGTGTGGTGTGTGTGTGTGTTTGTGTGTGTGTGTGTGTGTGTGTGTGTGTGTGTGTGTGTGTGTGTGTGTGCGTGCGTGCGTGTGAGGTGTGTATCTCTGTCTCTGTCTGTCTGTCTGTCTATCTGTCTCTCTTTCTCTCTCTTCCTCTCTCACTCCTTCTTTTCTCTCTCTCTGTCTTTGTTTTCACAGCAAAAGTGTTTACATTTTTCCTGCACAAAATTTTGATATGTAGAATGTAATTCACACCCCTCCATAAAAGGCTATGGTCTAAATGAATAAATCACTTGAAGCGATCTGATAAATGTACTCACTGCCCAAGCCAAGACCAATTCCGCCAAGTCCAAGTCCACCAATTCCGCCGAGTCCAAGTCCGCCAATTCCGCCAAGTCCAAGTCCGCCAAGTCCTATTCCGCCAAGTCCACCAAGTCCAAGTCCGCCAAGTCCAAGTCCGCCAAGTCCACCAAGTCCAAGTCCACCATATAGACCTAATCCACCTAATCCACCTAATCCACCTAATCCACCTAATCCACCATATCCACCAAGAAGCCCGGGGTAGTAGCCACCGTAGTAACCACCGAACTTGTTATAGCCCTTAAGGATTTTAGTAACGCCGCTAGTGCCACCATATACGCCTTTGACCACAGGAAGAGCGATGCCTTTGACCAAAGGAAGACCACCAGCGGACGACAGGGCCACCAAGGCACACAGGATAGCTGCAACAACTGCGACCTTCATGATGAAAGTTCTGCACAGAGAAAATCAGGACGAGGGCATTAGTCACTCACCCACGGTGCAGTGTTTATTTATTTTTGCATTTCTTGAAATTCATGCATATTTATAAGAATGGGTCATGCAGCGCTTAGGCAGCCCCTCTTTTTTCAGTGGAATGTCTGTGCTTGGCGTGTGACGTGGGAATTAGGTGGGTGATTATCTGGCTGGGTCCAACCCAGCACCCTTGGGTCTTTCTTGATGACATGCATATTATTGATAGTGGTAATGATAATAATGATGATAATAATAAGTAACCAACATACAAAAAACCTGACTAAAGTCGCAGTCAGTCAGTAATAGTGATGGCCAAAAATAGCTGGATAAGCTTAACATTGGATGAACTGAGGTTTTTCCATATTTCTAGTCCTTAACGTTTGATCTTCAATTTACCAAAGTTTTATCAAAACTGAATTATAACTGACAGCACCGTAAACAGCAACTTTTCAACTTTGTATTCGAAATTTCATAAGTGTATTACTTTCCATATAAAAAAAATGCAATTACAACGTTCAAACACATCTAAAAAAAACATAATAGATAGATCAATTCATTTTTCAAGATGTAGAAAAAGAAAGGAAAAAAGAAAAAGAAAGAACGAAAGAAAGAAAGAACGAAAAAGAATAATAGATACATATAAGTAAAGACAAGCAGGACATTGCTCGTAAATAGATGAAAGCATAAAGGTAGAAAGAAAGAAACAATGAAAGAAGCAATAAAAGAAAGAAAAATGGAAAGAATGAAAGAAAAAAGAAAGAAAGAAGACAGTCAAATAGATAGCTAAATAGATAGCTAAATACATAGAAAGAAAGAAAGAAAGAAAGAAAGACAGACAGATAGATAGATAGATAGATAGGTATATAGATAGACAAATAGATAGAGAGAGAGACAGACAGACAGAGATAGAAAGAAAAACAAAGTGAAAGGTAGATATATAAACAGACAGACAGATAGATAGATTGATGGATAGATAGATAGATAGATAGATAGATAAATAGATAGATAGATAGATAGATAGATGGATAGATAGATAGTAGGACAGATAATAGCTAACTAGCTACCTAGCTTCTTAGATAAAAAGGAAGACAGAAAGAAACAAAGAGAAGAAGAGAGGCAGAAAAAAGAAAAAGAGAAAGAACAAGAGAAAGAAAGACAGAAATAAAAACAAGAGACAGACTGAAAGAAAGAAAGAAAAGAAAGAAAACAGAACAGAGTAACTCACAAGAGATGAAGCTTCAGCAGAGAGCAGACGACAAGGACAGATCAGGTTGGCTGATGCAAGGCAGACAATCAGATGATGCAGACAGCCGTTACCCAGACCCCTATATATACATCTGGCTGCCCCATCATAAGTACGATGGTCATCATGATTCTGTCACTGATGATGAATTTCACTGCATCTTTTTAAATGGCCATGTACTTTCGTGCCTCGATGTCAGTTTGATTTTGGCATTTTTATTTTGTCATCAAAACAAAGATGGGAGGAGGATGTTCTGATACATGTGTAGGTGTGGTGTGGTGTGGTGTGGTGTGGTGTGTGTGTGTGTGTTGTGTGTGTGTGGTGTGTGTGTGTGTGTGTGTGTGTGTGTGTGCGTGCGTGCGTGTGAGGTGTGTATCTCTGTCTCTGTCTGTCTGTCTGTCTATCTGTCTCTCTTTCTCTCTCTTCCTCTCTCACTCCTTCTTTTCTCTCTCTCTGTCTCTGTTTCTCCCTCCCTCCCTCTCTCTCTTATTTCTCTGTCTGTCTCTGTCTCTCTGTCTCTCTCTCTCTCTTTGTCTCTGCGTGTGTGTGTTTCTCTATCTTTTTCTCCTCTCTCTCTCTCTGTGTGTCTTTTTTCTTATCTCTCTCTCTCTCTATCTCCGTCTCTGTCTCTTCTTTTCTCTGTCTCTGTCTATGTCTGTCTGTCTGTTTCTCTCTGTCTCTCTTTCCCACACTCTCACTCTCCCTCACTCTCTTTCTCCCTTTCTCTCTTTCTGTCTCTCTGTCTGTCTGTCTGTCTGTCTGTCTGTCTCTCACTGTCTCTCTCTCATGTCTCACTCACTCTCTCTCTCTTTCCTCTCTCTCTCTCTCTGTCTTTCTGTCTCTTTGTCTGTCTGTCTCTTTCTGTATCTCTGTCTGTGTCTGTCTCCCTCTGTCTGTCTGTCTGCCTGTCTTTTTCTCTCTTCTCTCTCTCTGTTTCTGTATGTCTTTGTCTCTGTCTCTCTTTCTCTCTCTCTCTCTCTCTCTCTCTCTTTCTCTCTCTCTCTCTCCCTCTGGCATTTGGATCATGACTAAGATTTTTTACAGCTGATAATACACATAATTGATAGATCACTAAGAAGTGAACTTTTAGTATCACCTGCGGAAACAACTTTATGCAAATACTGATACCAATAAAACAAACAAAATAATTAAGCCATTCTGAGAGTCTGTCCTTTTATCATACAAAGACATTTTGACAGAAAATCTTGATGCTATATTTCTCAAGGTGACTATGACACCTCAAAGAAACACCAGATCGAATACAGCTTGATGATGAAATGTTAACAAGAAGAGATTGTGACATCTGTGAAATTGGAAACTGAATATTTTTCAGACATTTCTGAGAAAGTATTACTCTTGTGTCTTTCTCAGAAAGTGCTCAGTCTAGGCATATGTTTTGGTCAGTGTCATGCTGTCCTTGATACTCATAACTTTCAAACTTATGTACTAGCAATTCCTCCACAGTCCACACTTTTGACCTGACTTTGGTAAAGATCAATTCAGAAACAGCTCAGAAAATTTTGCTCGCCCAATTTTGTCACACATACACACAGAAAAACACACACATACTTAAACACAGACAAACACATAGATCAACAGACACACAGACAGACACACACTCACACACACAGACAGACAGACAGACAGACAGACACACACACACACACACACACACACACACACACACTCACACTCACACTCAGACATACATACACACACATTAACATACAGTCAAATATATACACAATCAAATGCGCACACATGCAAACACAAACACACATGTACACAAACACATGCACACACATACATATGCACAACTGAATCGAATTAAATGCAATACTCCTTCATTATACCATATTTGACAATTAAAATGTGCATATTCTGGAATGACATAAACAACATTTTTAAATTAAGCGCATTGTACTCTGGGAGGTCACCTTTGTGCTCACCTTTCTTTTCCCTCATCCCATTTTCTATGCCACCTTAATGGCTACGGAAACTGACACGGTTTTTACAATACAATGACAATGATGTCGATGAGGATGACAATCATGATGCCATAGAGTTCCATCTAAGATTGAGACTGCGTGACAGGCTGTACTCTACGCTTACTATCATAATATTTCCAGGTGTCAACCAGGAACGAGAGATATAGACACCTGCGGTGCTGGTCAGAAGATTTGAGCAACACCCTCAATGACACATCCGTGAAGTGGATGAGACTCGACTGTGTGGTCCCAGTCTTCCCAATGATCCCATAGCAAATCTGGGGAGGAGCTGATTAGAGCGGAAAAATCTCACAATGATTTTTGAATGGACTGATGGGGATTCGAAACCACAACCTTCCAGTCAGTAGTTCGTTTTGCTAACCACTACATCACAGCGACATTCTTATTTTCCTGTAACATTTCGAGATTCAGACAAGAAGGATGCTGGTTTGGCTCTGTATTTGCAAACTGCAGGGCGCTTACATCTCAGGTCTGAATCGTTTATTTTGAATATTACTGTTCTGTACCTGTAGTTCCCCCTCTGTTCGTTTGCTAATTAGGTTTTACGTGATTGCCTGTTAAGCTTTTCATGATTGATAAATACGCACGATTTTTCACACTCCTATACAAGCACAGACGCTCACAAGCGCACGCTTGCGCGCGCGCGAGCACACAAACACACATACACGCAAGCGTGCTCTCATGCACATACTCACACACACACACGCAGGTACACGCATTGCACGCACTTGTGAAACCTGACTGGTTTAAATCCTTTTTGGGGGGAGAAACGGACCTCA
>JAPXFY010000028.1:20890906-20918406 GCA_030674185.1 Monoplex corrugatus
TGGACAGGGTGCGAAAGTCAAAGGGTTAAACAACGTGCGGAGCCAGTGTTAACCTGTCAGTTTGCTGGGAAGCATCTACATCTACACCAAGTCATTGTCCTTGAGGCAATGCTGTTGGTACATATGCATGCGTGTGTGTGTGTGTGTGTGTGTGTGTATGTGTGTGTGTGTGTGTGTGTGTTTGTGTGTGTGTGTGTGTGTGTGTGTTTTGTGTTTCTGTGTGTGTGTGTGTGTGTGTGTGTGCGTGTGTGTGTGAGAGAGTGTTTTGGACGTAAGTGTGTGCTTGTATACATGAATATATATATATATGTATATATATGTATATATGTATGTATCCATATATATAATATATATATGTATGTATGTATGTATGCATGTATGTATATATGTACGTATGTATGTATACATGTATATGCTCGCGCGTGTGCGTGTTTGTGTGTTGTTCCACGCGATCTAAGAAGCGTCATTTTTCTCTGATCCTTCTGTTAAATGTAGTTATTGACTGACAAGCTTGTCATAATATTGTATCTGCTTAACCTATTCATCATCATTAGGAGCCTTGCCATATGGCGTTGGTGATCATGTCCTTCCATCTGTCTTTATCTCTTGTTGCCTCAAGCATCTCTTCCACCCTCTTTGTCTTCAGCCACTCTCCAAGTCCGTCCAATATTTTCTCCCTGGGTCTACCTGGTGCTCTCTTTCCCTCCAGCTTTCCAGTTGTGACCAGGTGCTCCAATTCCTCTTTCCTCATAAAATGGCCTATAAATGTTGCCTGTCTTTTCCTAATCTTCCTTATGAATGATCTTCTTGTGTCTGCCTCCATCAAGACTGTCTCGTTTGTTTTCTTTGCTGTCCATGGAACTCTCAACATTGTTCTTAGAAACCACATCTCGGCTGCCTCAATCTTGTTCTGGCTTTGCTTGTTGACTGTCCACACCTCACAACTGTATAACAGTATTGGTTCTATATAACATTCAATAATTCTCTTCCTTGATGTTAACTGATAGGCATTTGTTGGTAAGAATGCTTTTCGTCTTCTCGAATGTTGATTTGGCTTGGCCAATTCTGCTGGCTATTTCTGACGTGCATCTGCCGTCTGGTGAAATGATCGTTCCCAGGTATTTAAATTTATCAACCTGTGTCAAGGTTGTGCTGTTTGCTGTTATTTTGCATGAGGGGATTTCATGGTTTTTATTGATCACCATGACTTCAATCTTCTTGCTGTTTAGTTCCAGTTTCAAGTCCTTCCACTCTTAGAGTATGATGAGGACTAGTTATAAGAATGTTAGCTAAAAAGAAGCTTTAAAACATTGTGGCCTCCCTTGCGTGCCGTGCTTATGCCCCAAAGGCGGGCTGGGAGTGATCAAAAGCATCATGGTGGATGCTTAGGGTTTTTTTTTATAGTTACTTCCCTTGTCATGTAAGATCACCTCGACATGACTAGTTACTCAATGTATATCCGTTCACGGTGTGTGTGCGTGGTGAGTGGTTGTGTGTGTGTGTGTGTGTGTGTGTGAGTGAGTGTGTGTGTGTGCGTGTGTGTGTGTGTGTGTGTGTGTGTGTGTGTGTGTGTGTGTGTGTGTGTGTGTGTGTGTGTGTGTGTGTTGTGTGAGAGTGTGTGTGTGTGGTGTGTGTGTGTGTGTATTTTAGTAGGCCTTCTTTTCAATGATGCCTGATAAATCGCGTACTAAAATTTCAGTTGGCTTCAAGTGCTCGTAAATGTCACTACAAGATTGATGTTAACGACCGTTAGGTGAAGGCAAACGAATATTGAAGGTTAATTAGGTATCACCCTTTTCCTTGTCTAAAAAATACATCCAGACGCTTACATGTCTGCTTGTTTTTTTATTTCCGTAAGCTACATTGACCATCGACCTCGTTTTCCTGTGACACCTTTCGGTACAAGAGTACGAAAATCCCTCGCTAACTAAAAAACATTTTACGTGAATATATAGCCTACCTATTACATGAAATATATAACAATGGTCGAGCAGTACTGTTTTGTTATGGATACAGAATATATATATATATATATATATATATATACAAATATATATTTATAAATATATATATATGTATACGTATATATATGTATATATATATATGTATACATATATATATATATATATATATATATATATATGTATATCATATATTTACACACAGACACACACACACACACACACACACATATATATATATATACAAAATATATATTATATATATATATATATATGAATTGATAACGATTAAAAATTAAATACGATAGACACGCAGTAGTGTTTTAAGTCTAAGCACAAGATGCAACCAAAACAATTGTTTTTGTCCAGCACTGATTTCCCCTCTGCGTGCCCACTTTTTTGCCACTCTCCCCTCCTGTCCCTCCTCTCCCCCTCCCAGTTTGCAAGTGCTGTGTGCCCTGGAGTGTTGGTGGTTGGTGGTTAAATTGCTTTGGTGAATGATGAATGCGGTTTGATTTGATTCTTGTATCAAGATATGGCGCCTCATAAATGTGATTATCATTGTAATTATGATTGTTATTGATTATTATATTATCATTATTGTTATTATTATTATTATTATTATCATTATTATAACTATTATTGTTGTTGCTATTATTATTATTATTATTATCATTATAATCATTATTATTGTTGTCGTTGTTTATCATTATCATTATTATTGTTCTTGTTGCTGTTCTTCTTCTTATTATTATTATTATTATCGTTTTCTTATATCATCATAATCAGCATCATCATCAGTAGTTGTAGTAGTAGTAGTAGTTAGCAGTAGTAGTAGTAATGACAGTAGTACTAGTAGTAGCAGCAACAGCAGCAGCACTAGTAGTAGTAGTAGTAGTAGTAGTAGGAACAGCAGCAGTAGTAGTAGTATCAATAGTAGCAGTAGCAGTAGTAGTAATAGTAGTATTGTTATTATCATTATTATCTTTATTCTTATTCTTATTACTATTATTATTATAATCATTATTATTATTATCATTTTTATTATTATTATTATCATTATTATTGTTGTTGTTGTTGTTACTATTGTCATTATTATCATTATCAGTATCATCATTATTATCATTACATTATTATTATTATCTTCATCACCAGCAGCAACATTGTCATTATTTGCACATGATCTTTAATGTGCACAATTGTCATTCTATTGGTGTTTCACAGTAAATGGGGTTTAGGCACTGGCAGGTCTGCACACAGGTTGGCCTAGGCGATCAGAAAAATGTCAACCCTCTTTCCCAACAGGCGGAGGTGTTTAGGGGGTGTAGGGGTGTGGGGGTGTGGGGAGACCAAACACAGGACCTTCCAGCATCAGCACCAGTCAGACTTTGAAAAAGAAAAACACAATAAAGTTATGAATTGGGATGGTCAGGCCTGACCATTTTATCGCATAATAAGTTAAAAAGGTAAATTAGACAATATCAAAATGGAGATGGAAAGGCTTAACATTACTATTTTAGGACTAGGTGAAGTGAGATGGAAAGGGGCAGGCATGATAACATCAGGAGAGTATACAGTAATTTATTCTTGTGGAAACTCACATGAAGAGAGTAGCAATCGTAATGGAGGACAAATCAAAAGCATTAGGGGATACTGGCTGTGTCACAGATTGCTGTTAATGAGCAGGCATTTCGTTATCAAACATAGGTGTATGCACACATCTCAGTACTCGGAGACATCGACAATTTACGAAGTATAGAGTGGCCAAGCCAATGTAAATCACAAGAAGTCCAGTAAAGGAGATTTTAACGCTAACAGTGGGACGGATAGTGGAGATTAGTTGGACCTATGGCCTTGGTAACAAAAGAAGGGAAGGAACTTGTAGAAGGGGCACAGAGAATCGTTCATATAAGAAACACCTGGTTTGAGCACCTAATAGACGAAAAGGACTTGATGAGTCCAGGAGATAATCCAAACATCAGATTGATACTCGATTCTAAAGATTAGAAATTTTACTGTCAGCAAAACGTACCAGGAGCAACTGCAACAGTGACCACAATCCTGTAGTGGGAAGTTTTAGGGCTGAACTAAGAAAGGAACGACCAAAGCAACATCAAATAAATCTGGGACTTTAAAGGACAGATGAAGTGATATAGTAAAAAGTTTAATGTACAGTTCAAAGAAAATGCGTGCTGTGGAAGCGTGATAAATGAGGAACAATGGACAAATTGAGAAAATCGATAAATGAGTTTTGAGAAATCCTTAGTAGATACAAAAGCAAAAACGAACATGATGACAAAAATTTTAGGCATGATGTAGGACGGAGAAACGCAAAGAGAAACGAAGAAGACCTATAAAGGCTAACATACAAACTAAATCTGGGTTTAAAGAGGCAATGAATGAACTAAGAAAGTTTATGGTACATGTTAAAACAAAATGCAGTAGCAAATAGGAAGACGTTACTGCAATACGGAGACAAGGACATCAGTCTGGAATCGACAACATGACTGCTTTGAAGAAATTAAAGTCACAGAGAAGCAAAAAGTAACTGATGACAAGAATTTAGGCATGCAACTGGGAATCTGAAAGCTTAAAGAACTGAAGAGATATACAGGTAGATAAACAAAGAATCAGAATAGGTGCAATGAAACTAAGGAAGTTTGGCTGAAACAAATGCAAAGAAATAGAAGACCGACTCAAAACGGACCTTCACGTATTACAGACGAACTGAAGAAATTGTCCACAGGAAAAATACATGCACATCATGGTTGCTTAAAATTGAAAGATGGTACGTTATCATGGAAAAAGACAAAATATAAGACAGATGGGGAGAGTACATTAAAGACCTTTTGAAGATGACAGGAAACGAAGAACACAATCATTATAAGAAAGAACATTAAAGGACCACCCATAATGAAAGATGAAGTTAGAACAGCACTGAAAAAGATGAAGCCAGGAAAAGCCCCTGGACCAGACAACATTACTACAGAGATGAGTGAAGCCCTGGAGGAATTGGTATTGAAAAAATAACAATCCTAAATGAAAATATGAAAAAATCCCCAAAGATATGTCAAAATCAATTTTCATTGCTCTTCCAAAGAAGACATGGGCTATAGAATGCGAACTCCATCGCAGAATCAGTTTGATGAGTCATGTAACAAAAAACCTATTAAGAATAATCATGATAAGGACAAGGAATAGAATCAAAAGAGAAATAGAAGAAGAACAGTGTGGATTTGTGGAAGGGAAAGGAAATGTTAATGCCATATACATCCTAAGAACTATCATATAAGGATTTATATTCATGCTTTGTTGATTATACCAAGGCTTTCGATCGGGTAAGACATGAAGAATTGATCAACCAACTAGAAAGACTCAATATTAATGGAAAAGAACTACAAATAATCAGAAATATGCATTGGGAACAAACAGCAGCAATGAGAATAGAAAACGATATAAGCTCTTTCCAAAACATCAAAAGAGGAGTCAGACAGGGTTATGTTTTATCACCAGATCTGTTTTCACTTCACAGCAAAAACATCATGAGAAACTTAGAGGAAGACCCTGGATTAAAGGTTGGAGGAAAATTACTAAACAACATGTTGATACGCAGATGACACAGTGCTAATTGCAGAAAATGAAAGGGACCTACAAAATCTTGTGAATAGACTAGAAATAGAAAGCAGAGGTAAGAGGTTTGAACTAAACAGCAGGAAGATTGAAGTCATGGTGATCAGTAAAAACCATGAAATCCCCTCATGCAAAATAACAGCAAACGGCACAACCTTGACACAGGTTGATGAATTTAAATACTTGGGAACGATCATTTCACCAGATGGCAGATGCACGTCAGAAATAGCCAGCAGAATCGGCCAAGCCAAAACAGCATTCGAGAAGACGAAAAGTATTCTTACCAACAAATGCCTATCAGTTAACATCAGGAAGAGAATTCTTGAATGTTATATAGAACCAATACTGTTATACGGTTGTCAACATCGTTTTATGAATAAAAACAACATGTCTTTTTCCCTCACTGAGTGATTGATTGATCGATTCATCGATGAACTTTGATCGAACCCTAGTTGAGAACAACGACCAACATTCACCTTTCCTTGACCCCTCATTGCCATCACACCCCTAATTTTCATTAATTAATTAATTAATCGATTGATTGATTGATTGGTTGAAAGATTGATCGATTGATCGATCGATTGTTTGATCGATTGATTAATTGATCGACGCTTGCTTGCTTGATTGATTGAGTGAGTGAGTGATGAATAGATTGATTGATTGATATTGATTGATTGATTTATTAATTCTTGTTTATTTGTGTATTTGTTCATTCACTCATTTATTCGTTTATTTATGTATTATTTTATTTGTTTGTTTGTTTATTATTTTTGTTTGTTTGTTTGTTCATTGATTTATTCATTTATTAATTGATTGATTCATTATCTGATTATTAATACTCATCATCATCATCATCATCCATCATCATCGTCATCATCGTCATCATCGTCGTCGTCATCATCATCATTATCATCATGTGCACTACCGCATGGCACTGGCAATCATGGTCCTCCATACGAATCTATCTTTTGCCGCAGCAGAATTATCAAAGAGTGTATTAACAAATACAGAATTATCAGTGTGAATTGATGAATACAGAATTATTAAAGTGTGAATTGATAAATACAGAATTATGATTTAATAAATACAGAAATTTCTAGCACAGAATTGCCAGAACATGGGGATATTATTTATATTGAAAAAGTCCCCGGCATCACCATCGGGCGCAGTGTAGTGTAGTGTAGTGTAGTGTAGTGTAGTGTCCTCCTGAACAAAATTTATGACACCGAAAAATCCCCAAAGATACATGTATGTCAAAATCAATTTTTATTGCACTTCCAAAGAAGACAGGGGCTATAGAATGCAAACTCCATCGTACAATCAGCTTGATGAATCATGTAACAAAAATCCTATTAAAAATAATCATGATGAGGACAAGGAAGAGTATCAAAAGAGAAACAGCAGAAGAACAGGTGGGATTTCTGGAAGGGAAAGGAAGTATTAATGCTCATCATCATCATCATTCTCCTGCCCGTGATGGGCGTAGAGGAGAGATGAGAGACACTCTTGAAGCCAGCCGTCGCCAACCGGTCCTGTCCTCCGCCTGTCGCACCAGCGTGGGGCCATCCAACCTGGTCCATTCTTTGATGTTGTCCATCCAGCATTTGGCTTGTCGTCCCCTTCGTCTGCCGCCTCCCAGTGTACCCTGGAGGACCGTTTTGGGCAGTGAGTTGTGGCGTGTGACATGCCCGAACCACGACAGCTTCCTGTTCTTGACTGTTGCCAGGAGGGGTTCTTGTGGGCCTGCGAGTGTTGTTATTTGGCTCCACACAAAGTCGTTTGTCTTCCGATCTTGCCAAGAGATCCCGAGCAAGCGCCTGAAGCATTTAGTTTCAAACGTCTGGATTCTCTTGGTGGTCTCTGCTGTCATGGTCCAGCTCTCGCATTCATACAGCAGGATGGGGAGCACCAGGGACTTGTACAGCTTCATCTTCGATGGAAAGCCGATCTCTCTGCTCTTCCAGATCTTGCTTAGCTTTACCATTGCTGCTGTTGCGATCGCTAGTCTGGTCTTGATTTCTGTTGTAGAGCGACCGTCTTTGGTGAGAGTGGCGCCAAGGTATTTGAAAGCGTCCACTTCTTCAAGCTGTTGCCCGTTCATGTAGATTTCAGCATGGGTGTTGGTTGTGCTGTTGACCAGGACTTTTCTTTCTTCTGTGCTCACTTCCATTCCGTGTGCACCTGCACTTTCTTCCAGTCTCATGGTCAGGTCTTGTAGTTCTTCGTTGCTGCCTCCCATCAGGTCGATGTCATCTGCGAACCTCAGGTTGTTGATGGTTCTTCCTCCGATGGAGACAGTGGAGTGGAAGTCATGGAGGGCTTCACGCATGATGTTCTCCAGGAAGAGATTGAACAGCACGGGAGAGAGTAGGCAGCCTTGACGGACTCCAACTGTGGTCTTGATGCTACATACATCCTAAGAACTATCATAGAGAGGGCAATTACTTGTGTTTGTATAAATATCGGATAAATGTTTGTGCTTTGTTGATTATACCAAGGCTTTCGATTGAGTAAGACATGAAGAATTGATCAATCAACTAGAAAGCCTAAATATTAATGGAAAAGATCTAAGAATAATCAGAGATATGTAATGGGTACAAACAGCGGCACTGAGAATAGAAAAGAATACAAACTCTTTCCAAAATATCAATAGAGGGTTCAGGCAGGGTTTTGTTCTGTCACCAGATTTGTTTTTATTGTATAGTGAAACTATCATGAGAAAACTAGAAGAATGCCCTGGGATAAAGGTTGGAGGAAAAGTGATAACCAATAATTGTTACGCAGATGACACCATACTAATTCCAGAAAATGAAAGGGACCTACAAAATCTCGTGAATATAATAAAAATAAAAGCAAAAATACGGGCTGGAGCTAAATAGCAAGAAAGCTGAACTCATGATAATCAGCAAAAACAAAAACAAAAACAAAAAAAAACAAAACAAAACAAAATAAAACAAATCCCGTCATGCAAACTAACAGCAAATGGCACATCAGAAATAGCCAACAGAATCGCAGCCAAGCCAAAACAGCATTCAAGAAGATGAAAAGAGTTCTTACCAACAAAAGCCTATCAAATAACATCAGAAAGAGAGTTCTTATATGTTATTTAGGACCGATACTGTTATATGGTTGTGAGGCGTGGACAGTCAACATGCACAGCCAAAACAAGATTGAGGCAGCCAAAATGTGGTTTCCAAAATGAATGTTGAGAATTCCATAGACAGCAAAGAAAACAAATGAGACAGTCTCAATGGAGGCAGACACAAGAAGATCCTTGATATAGAAGATTTGGAAAAGACAAGTAACATTTATAAGACATTTTATGAGGATAGGGGAATTAGAGCACCTGGTCACAACATGAAAACTGGAGGGAAAGGGAACATCAGGTGACCCAGGGAGAAAATATTGAACGGACTTGCAGGGTTGCTGAGGACAGAGAGGTTGGAAAATGTGCTTGCAGCGACAAGGCATAGATTCGTATGGAGGTCCATGATCGCCAACGCCATGGAGTAGGGCACATGATGATGTTGATAATGATGATGATATAAATATATATATACATATATATACATATACATATAGATAGATACATCACTCTCTCTCTACATATATATATATATATATATGATATATATATGCATATGTATATGTATGTATGTATATATATACATATATGTATATATAGATAAAGATAGATCGATAGACAGATGTGTACACACACACACAAAAGATATGTATATATATATATGTATATATATATATATATGAGTGTGTGTGTGTGTGTGTATGTGTGTGTGTGTAAATGTGTATGTGTGTATCTGAGTGTGTACATATGTATGTATGTATGCATGTTTGTGTGTATGTATGTATATATGTATGTCAGGATGTATGTGTGCGTGTGTGTGTGTTCATGCTTGTGTTTGTATAAATATCGGCGTGTGTGCATGCGCATGTGTGCGTGTGTATGTATGTATGTATGTATGCTTGTATGTATGTATGTATGTATGTATGTTTGCATGTATGTATGTATGTGTGCATGTATGTATGTATGTATGTATTTGTGTATGTAGGTATGTATGTATGTATGTATGTAGTAGGTAGGTAGTGGTAGGTAGGTAGGTATATGCACGTATGAGTGCGTGTATGCGAACGTGCGCATGGAAGTGTGCGTAGGTATGTATGTGTGTGGGCATGCATTTGTTTGTGTGTGTGTGTATGTATATGTGTGCTTGCCTGCTTGTGCATACATGTACATGTGCTTGTGTTTACAGGTATGTATATTTATGCATGGGTGTGTGTGTATGTATATGTGTATGCAAATGTAAGTGTGTGTGTTTATGACTAACAAACAGAAGAAGAAACACATCATTCGCCAAGTCATCTTATATGTCACGATTCATACAAAAGGAAACCATAGACTCTGTAAAAACGTTTTGAAACGATTTGTGATTTATTCTGTCCACAAAACATGCTTCATTCTGTGACATCAGATGAACACAGCGTGGATCAGATCATTGAAGAATGGACACTGGAGGAGACATCGTACAGCCGTTTAGTATATTCCCTTTTCTGAAACAGAGTTAGCGGAGAACATTATCAGTTTTTCTTGTGTGTTTGTTTGTTTTGTGGGATGTCAGTTATTGTCAACTGTGTTCTGTTAAGTAGAGTTGACATGAAACATCCTTTACATATTCCTGTAGAGAGGAAGGGAATGTTTGCTTTGAGTTTTTAGCATTAGTATCCTTTGTCTCAAATACATCATCATCATATGCCCTGCCATATGGCGTTGGCGATCATGGCCCTTCATACTAGTCTATTTTTTGTCACTTCAAGCATTTCTGTCACACTCTGTGTCTTCATCCACTCCTCAAGTCCATTCAATATTTTCTCCCTGGGTCTACCTGGTGCTTTTTTTCCTTCAAGCAAATCCTGTTGTGACTAGATGCTCAAATTTATCTTGCCTAATGAGATATTCTATTGATGTTGCTTGTCTTTTCTTAATCTTGTTCATGAATGTTCATTTTGTGTTTTCCTCTTTCAAGACTTTTCATTTCTTTTCTTTGCTTTCCATGGAACTCTTAACATTCTTCTTAGAAACCACATTTCAGCTGCTTCAATCTAGTTTTCACTTTGCGTGTTGATCTTCTATGCTTCACATCTGTACAATTGGAACAAAAATCACTTTCACGATCTTCGGTTCTGATAGAACGAATAAATGATTGTATGAAGAGAGGAACGAATTAACAAAGAAAGACAGACTAGAGAAGTTGTAACAATTTTTAAAGATACATTTTCTACATTTTATTTTCTGAAACCATGACACACTAGAAAATCACCAATCAACGTGAGAACGCATTACTAACTAGATGTTTGGTTCAAACTCCCGTCAGTTTCAAAACACACACACAAATAACAAAGACTTTTCACCCAGAATGGCTGATAACCTGATCTGAACATGTTATGGGCTTATTGCAATGACTGGAACCATACAGTTGAGGCTCATCATCTTTCAGAGGATCCAATATCATTCAATCTGTTCCTGAAAGGAACATAAAGTGCACGTCTGTCAACCAATTCTCAATTCCAAACGGAGTCCTGTGACATAATTATTCATTATCATCCACATTCTTATCGTCACAGCATTGGGAAAGCTTGTCCCAGATTCTCTGGTACTTACTACCCTGTTGTCATGTGACTTCAGTTTCAATGTGTGAGAAGTAACGTATTTAAGCTGAACAGTTTGGGTTTGATCAAACTCTCTCTGTCTCTCTCCCTGTTTCCGTCTCTGTCTCTTTCTTTCTCTCTCTGCGTCTCTCTCTCTCTCTTCTCTCTCTCTCTCTCTCTGTGTCTCTTTCTCTATCTGTCTCTCTTCTCGCTCTCTGTCTGTCTGTCTGTCTGTCTTTCTGTCTCAGTACTACTGACACTCTGGTTGTGTGTTATTTTGATATCTTTATACTATCAAAGTTCATGTGTATCAATATAGAACATCTATGAGCATTAGCGTGCACTTGCATTTTTCTCCACACACACAACCACATTCTCTGTCAAACTGCTTTAACCTACTCACAGTACAATTGCTTTCACAGCAAAATTGTTTACATTTTTCCTGCACAAAATTTTGATATGTAGAATGTAATTCACACCCCTCCATAAAAGGCTATGGTCTAAATGAATAAATCACTTGAAGCGATCTGATAAATGTACTCACTGCCCAAGCCAAGACCAATTCCGCCAAGTCCAAGTCCACCAATTCCGCCGAGTCCAAGTCCGCCAATTCCGCCAAGTCCAAGTCCGCCAAGTCCTATTCCGCCAAGTCCACCAAGTCCAAGTCCGCCAAGTCCAAGTCCGCCAAGTCCACCAAGTCCAAGTCCACCATATAGACCTAATCCACCTAATCCACCTAATCCACCTAATCCACCTAATCCACCATATCCACCAAGAAGCCCGGGGTAGTAGCCACCGTAGTAACCACCGAACTTGTTATAGCCCTTAAGGATTTTAGTAACGCCGCTAGTGCCACCATATACGCCTTTGACCACAGGAAGAGCGATGCCTTTGACCAAAGGAAGACCACCAGCGGACGACAGGGCCACCAAGGCACACAGGATAGCTGCAACAACTGCGACCTTCATGATGAAAGTTCTGCACAGAGAAAATCAGGACGAGGGCAGTTAGTCACTCACCCACGGTGCAGTGTTTATTTATTTTTGCATTTCTTGAAATTCATGCATATTTATAAGAATGGGTCATGCAGCGCTTGGGCAGCCCCTCTTTTTTCAGTGGAATGTCTGTGCTTGGCGTGTGACGTGGGAATTAGGTGGGTGATTATCTGGCTGGGTCCAACCCAGCACCCTTGGGTCTTTCTTGATGACATGCATATTATTGATAGTGGTAATGATAATAATGATGATAATAATAAGTAACCAACATACAAAAACCTGACTAAAGTCGCAGTCAGTCAGTAATAGTGATGGCCAAAA
Source organism: Monoplex corrugatus (assembly GCA_030674185.1). NCBI lineage: Eukaryota > Metazoa > Mollusca > Gastropoda > Littorinimorpha > Ranellidae > Monoplex > Monoplex corrugatus. The sequence continues at coordinate 20,903,478 of JAPXFY010000028.1, forward strand.
ATAGCTGGATAAGCTTAACATTGGATGAACTGAGGTTTTTCCATATTTCTAGTCCTTAACGTTTGATCTTCAATTTACCAAAGTTTTATCAAAACTGAATTATAACTGACAGCACCGTAAACAGCAACTTTTCAACTTTGTATTCGAAATTTCATAAGTGTATTACTTTCCATATAAAAAAAATGCATTACAACGTTCAAACACATCTAAAAAAAACATAACAGATAGATCAATTCATTTTTCAAGATGTAGAAAAAGAAAGGAAAAAAGAAAAAGAAAGAACGAAAGAAAGAAAGAACGAAAAAGAATAATAGATACATATAAGTAAAGACAAGCAGGACATTGCTCGTAAATAGATGAAAGCATAAAGGTAGAAAGAAAGAAACAATGAAAGAAGCAATAAAAGAAAGAAAAATGGAAAGAATGAAAGAAAAAAGAAAGAAAGAAGACAGTCAAATAGATAGCTAAATAGATAGCTAAATACATAGAAAGAAAGAAAGAAAGAAAGAAAGACAGACAGATAGATAGATAGATAGATAGGTATATAGATAGACAAATAGATAAGAGAGAGAGAGAGACAGACAGAGATAGAAAGAAAAACAAAGTGAAAGGTAGATATATAAACAGACAGACAGATAGATAGATTGATGGATAGATAGATAGATAAAGATAGATAGATAGATAATAGATAGATAGATAGATAGATAGATAGATAGATGGATAGATAGATAGTAGGACAGATAATAGCTAACTAGCTACCTAGCTTCTTAGATAAAAAGGAAGACAGAAAGAAACAAAGAGAAGAAGAGAGGCAGAAAAAAGAAAAAGAGAAAGAACAAGAGAAAGAAAGACAGAAATAAAAACAAGAGACAGACTGAAAGAAAGAAAGAAAAGAAGAAAACAGAACAGAGTAACTCACAAGAGATGAAGCTTCAGCAGAGAGCAGACGACAAGGACAGATCAGGTTGGCTGATGCAAGGCAGACAATCAGATGATGCAGACAGCCGTTACCCAGACCCCTATATATACATCTGGCTGCCCCATCATAAGTACGATGGTCATCATGATTCTGTCACTGATGATGAATTTCACTGCATCTTTTTAAATGGCCATGTACTTTCGTGCCTCGATGTCAGTTTGATTTTGGCATTTTTATTTTGTCATCAAAACAAAGATGGGAGGAGGATGTTCTGATACATGTGTAGGTGTGGTGTGGTGTGGTGTGGTGTGGTGTGGTGTGTGTGTGTGTGTGTGTGTGTGTGTGTGTGTGTGTGTGTGTGTGTGTGTGTGTGTGTGTGTGCGTGCGTGCGTGTGAGGTGTGTATCTCTGTCTCTGTCTGTCTGTCTGTCTATCTGTCTCTCTTTCTCTCTCTTCCTCTCTCACTCCTTCTTTTCTCTCTCTCTGTCTCTGTTTCTCCCTCCCTCCCTCTCTCTCTTATTTCTCTGTCTGTCTCTGTCTCTCTGTCTCTCTCTCTCTCTTTGTCTCTGCGTGTGTGTGTTCTCTCTATCTTTTTCTCTCTTCTCTCCTCTCTCTCTCTGTCTTTTTTCTTATCTCTCTCTCTCTCTATCTCCGTCTCTGTCTCTTCTTTTCTCTGTCTCTGTCTATGTCTGTCTGTCTGTTTCTCTCTGTCTCTCTTTCCCACACTCTCACTCTCCCTCACTCTCTTTCTCCTCTTTCTCTCTTTCTGTCTCTCTGTCTGTCTGTCTGTCTGTCTGTCTCTCACTGTCTCTCTCTCATGTCTCACTCACTCTCTCTCTCTTTCCTCTCTCTCTCTCTCTGTCTTTCTGTCTCTTTGTCTGTCTGTCTCTTTCTGTATCTCTGTCTGTGTCTGTCTCCTCTCTGTCTGTCTGTCTGCCTGTCTTTTTCTCTCTTCTCTCTCTCTGTTTCTGTATGTCTTTGTCTCTGTCTCTCTTTCTCTCTCTCTCTCTCTCTCTCTCTCTCTCTCTCTTTCTCTCTCTCTCTCTCTCCCTCTGGCATTTGGATCATGACTAAGATTTTTTACAGCTGATAATACACATAATTGATAGATCACTAAGAAGTGAACTTTTAGTATCACCTGGGAAACAACTTTATGCAAATACTGATACCAATAAAACAAACAAAATAATTAAGCCATTCTGAGAGTCTGTCCTTTTATCATACAAAGACATTTTGACAGAAAATCTTGATGCTATATTTCTCAAGGTGACTATGACACCTCAAAGAAACACCAGATCGAATACAGCTTGATGATGAAATGTTAACAAGAAGAGATTGTGACATCTGTAAAATTGGAAACTGAATATTTTTCAGACATTTCTGAGAAAGTATTACTCTTGTGTCTTTCTCAGAAAGTGCTCAGTCTAGGCATATGTTTGGTCAGTGTCATGCTGTCCTTGATACTCATAACTTTCAAACTTATGTACTAGCAATTCCTCCACAGTCCACACTTTTGACCTGACTTTGGTAAAGATCAATTCAGAAACAGCTCAGAAAATTTTGCTCGCCCAATTTTGTCACACATACACACAGAAAAACACACACATACTTAAACACAGACAAACACATAGATCAACAGACACACAGACAGACACACACTCACACACACAAACAGACAGACAGACAACACACACACACACACACACACACACACACACACACACACACACACTCACACTCACACTCAGACATACATACACACACATTAACATACAGTCAAATATATACACAATCAAACGCGCACACACGCAAACACAAACACATACATGTACACAAACACATGCACACACATACATATGCACAACTGAATCGAATTAAATGCAATATTCCTTCATTATACCATATTTGACAATTAAAATGTGCATATTCTGGAATGACATAAACAACATTTTTAAATTAAGCGCATTGTACTCTGGGAGGTCACCTTTGTGCTCACCTTTCTTTTCCCTCATCCCATTTTCTATGCCACCTTAATGGCTACGGAAACTGACACGGTTTTTACAATACAATGACAATGATGTCGATGAGGATGACAATCATGATGCCATAGAGTTCCATCTAGATTGAGACTGCGTGACAGGCTGTACTCTACGCTTACTATCATAATATTTCCAGGTGTCAACCAGGAACGAGAGATATAGACACCTGCGGTGCTGGTCAGAAGATTTGAGCAACACCCTCAATGACACATCCATGAAGTGGATGAGACTCGACTGTGTGATCCCAGTCTTCCCAATGATCCCATAGCAAATCTGGGTAGGAGCTGATTAGAGCGGAAAAATCTCACAATGATTTTTGAATGGACTGATGGGGATTCGAACCCACAACCTTCCAGTCAGTAGTTCGTTTTGCTAACCACTACATCACAGCGACATTCTTATTTTCCTGTATCATTTCGAGATTCAGACAAGAAGGATGCTGGTTTGGCTCTGTATTTGCAAACTGCAGGGCGCTTACATCTCAGGTCTGTATCGTTTATTTTGAATATTACTGTTCTGTACCTGTAGTTCCCCCTCTGTTCGTTTGCTAATTAGGTTTTACGTGATCGCCTGTTAAGCTTTTCATGATTGATAAATACGCACGATTTTTCACACTCCTATACAAGCACAGACGCTCACAAGCGCACGATTGCGCGCGCGCGAGCACACAAACACACATACACGCAAGCGTGCTCTCGTGCACATACTCACACACACACACGCAGGTACACGCATTGCACGCACTTGTGAAACCTGACTGGTTTAAATCCTTTTGGGGGGAGAAACGGACCTCAGTTGCATGCTGGGTTTTGTTCTTGGTTTGGTTTTGTTTTGTTTGTTTTGTTGTTGTTTTGTTTTGTTTTGTTTTGTTTTGTTTTGTTTGTTTGTTTGTTTGTTTTGTTTGTTTTGTTTTGTTTGTTTGTTTGTTTTGGTTATGTTTGGTTTGGTTATGTTTGGTTTGGTTTGTTTGGTTTGGTTTTTGTTATTTGGTTTGGCTTGTCTTTTTGTGCTTTACATGCCCATTTTCACTGATACACTTTTTAAATCTGTGTTTTATGATCAGACATAAACTGGTTACATCCTTTTCATGATATAGAGTCAACATATTTATATGTAAATAAACAGTTAGCCATGTTCGTTGTTATAACACACACACACCACACACACACACACACACACACACACACACACACACACACACTGTGTGTGTGTGTGTGTGTGTGGTGTGTGTGTGTGTGTGTGTGTGTGTGTGTGTGCGTGGGTCTGTGTGTTTATGTGTGGTGGTGTACTGCACATGCAAATAAACACTCCTGTGCATATATCTATACAATTATATATATTTGTATATGTATATACATAAAGATGTATTGTATATATATATACATATACATATATATATATATATATGTATTATAATATATTATATATATGTAGATAGAGACAGAGACATATATATATATATATATATATATACATATACATGCATATGTGTATGTACCAGCATGTTCTACGGTAACATTGGTATATCCAACAGTATTCTCAGAAAAAAACATTATCGTTGATAGATCATATATTTCAACACAATAAAAGATATTTGCAAACATCCTGTTCGTCTATTATGTGTATGCGCACTCGTGCATGCTTGTGTGTATACGTATATGTGCTTGTGTATTTGTTAACAAACCATTTTGAATGTTCATGGGCAAGTACATGTATGCGTGTGCATGTGTAATTTTTTGCTAATCGCCTTTATCTTATGTCTTTTTTGAAAATTATGTGCAAAGATTTTTTTCAATTGTTTCTAATGTGTACGATACATATTCGTCTCATGATTTTCAAATATTTTTAAATCGAATTATTTTTCTCCTGTTTTTTGTTTTTTTATTTGTTTGTTTGTTTGTTTGTTATTTGAATAGGACACAAACCTTTAATTTAAAACTTCAACTGATACGAAACCGATCCTCAAAGTATGTACAGAAACACTGAAGAAATTGCCCACAGGGAAAAGGCATGCATATCAACTGGTTGCTTGAAATCAAAAGATGGTACGCTTATCATGGAAAATACAAAATATTAGACAGATGGGGAGAGTACATTAAAGACCTTTATAACGAAGACAGAAACGAAGAACACATGAGAAAGCACGTTGAAGGACCACCCATAATGAAAAATGAAGTAAGAGCAGCACTGAGAAAGATAAAACCAGGAAAAGCCCCAGGACCAGACAGCATTACTACAAGATGATTGAGGCTCTGAAGGAATTCGGTACTGAAAAAAATAGTCCTCCTAAATGAAATTTATGACACTGAAATAAACGCACAAACAAACAAAAATAATAAACAAACAAACAAAATAAATACATAAATAAATGAATAAATGAATGAATGAACAAATACAAAAAACAAACAAATAAAAATTAATAGACAAATCAATCAATCAATCAATCAATCAATCAGGCGATTAATCATTCATTCATTTATTCATTCAATCCTTCAATTTATTAACTCACTCACTCACTCATCACTCATCAATTAATTATTAATTAATTAATTAAAATTAGGGGTGTGATGGCAAGGAGGGGTCAAGAAAATATGAAGGTTGGTCGTTGCTCTCAACTAGGGTTCGATCAAAGTTCATCGATGAATCGATCAATCAATCACTCAGTGAGGGGCATAGCGAAAAACACATGTTGTTTTTATTCATAAAACGATGTTGACATATGCTTGGGTCTTGTTGCTCATTTATCAAACCTCCAAATGTACAAACTGTCATTAAGTGTGAATGCATGCCTTATGGAGTTGGTACACGGCAATGTCATTTCATATGTATATTTCGTTTGTTGTTTGTCTGTTTGTTTGGTTGTTCAGTTGGTTGGTTGTTGGCTTACTTGCTTGTTAATTTGTTTGTTTGGTTGGTTGGTTGATGTTTTGTTTGTTTGGTTGGTTGTTTGTTTGTTTGATTATTTGCTTGTTTGTTTGTTTGTTGTTTGTTTGTTTGTTTGCTTTCCATGACATTTTGTATGTTTGGTGTCCGTTTCATGTGGAGCAAAAAGTGAATAGAAAAAAAAAAGTTTATTAAGAAAAATAGCTGTTTTTAACCCGCGACTCCCGCACCATATCCTCCAGCTGCAAACATTTAACCGTTTAACTCCCTCACCCTATCCACCTGCTTCCTGCCCTTTAACACCCTTACCCTATCCACCTACTTCCTCCAAGAAACTGGCTGATAGGGTGAGGGAGTCAAAGTGTTAAGTTTTTGCTTTGTGAGTATGATTGACAATACAGGATGCTGGTGGACAGGGTGCGTTACTCTGTTCTTTTTTCTTTCTTTTCTTTCTTCCTTTCAGTCTGTCTCCTGTTTCTATTTCTATCTTTCTTTCTCTTGTTCTTTGTCTCTTTCTTTTTTCTGCCTTTCTTCTTCTCTTTGTCTCTTTCTGTTTTCCTTTTCATCTGACTAGCTAGCTAGCTATTATCTGTCCTACTATCTATCTATCTATCTATCTATCTATCTATCTATCTATCTATCACTATCTATCTACTCAGTCTATCTATCCCTCTATCTATCTATCTACCTATCTTTTTCTTTCTTTCTTTCTTTCTATGTATTTAGCTGTCTGTTTACCTATCTATTTGGCTGTCTACTTTCTTTCTTTTTTCTTTCATTCTTTCTTTTTTCTTTCTTTTTTTCCATTTTTCCTTCTAGCATTGCTTCTTTCATTGTTTCTTTCTTTCTACCTTTATGCTTTCATTTATTTATGAGCAATGTCCTGCTTGTTTTTACTTATATGTATCTATTATTCTGTTTTCTTTCTTTCTTTCTTTTTTTTCTTTCTTTTTCTTTTTTCCTTTCTTTTTCTAAATCATAGAAAACTGAATTGATCTATCTGTTATGGTTTTCTTTTAGATGTGTCTGAACGTTGTAAATGCATTTTTGACATGGAAAGTAATACACTTATGAAATTTCGAATACAAAATTGAAAAGTTTCTGTTTACAGTGCTGTCAGCTATAATTCAGTTTTGATAAAACTTTGGTAAATTGGAGATCAAACGTTAAGGACTAGAAATATGGAAAGACCTCAGTTCATCCAATGTTAACCTTATCCAGCTATTTTTGGCCATCACTATTACTGACTGACTGCGAGTAATATATAATTGTATATAATATGCTCTGTATAATTTTCCATTGCTTTTATACTTTCAGCCCATTTTAGCCGTGTGCGTGCGCGCGCGCGCGCGTGTGTGTGTGTGTGTGTGTGGGGTGTGTGTGTGTGTCGCGCGCGTGCGTGCGTGTGTGTCTGTTTTAGCGCTTAGATTTGATTTTATCAAGATTTTGCGCTATACAAAATAAAGTATTGTTGTTGTTGTTGTTGAGTTTAGTCAGGTTTTTGTATGTTGGTTACTTATTATTATCATCATTATTATCATTTCCACTATCAATAATATGGATGCCATCAAGAAAGACCCAAGGGTGCTGGGTTGGACCCAGAACAACAACACCTTACCACCAGCCAGATAATCACCCACCTAATTCCCACGTCACACGCCAAGCACAGACATTCCACTGAAAAAAGAGGGGCTGCCCAAGCACTGCATGACCCATTCTTATTAATATGCATGAATTTCAAGAAATGAAAAAAAAAACCACTGCACCATGGTTGAGTGACTATGCCCTCGATCTGATTTTCTGTGTACAGAACTTTCACCATGAAGGTCGCAGTTGTTGCAGCTATCCTGTGTGCCTTGATGGCCCTGTCATCTGCTGGTGGTCTTCCTTTGATCAAAGGCGTATATGGCGGCGTTAGCGGCGTTACCGGAATCCTTAAGCGCTATAACAAGTTTGGTGGTTACTACAGCGGCTACTACCCCGGGCTTATTGGTGGATATGTGGATTGGTGGATTAGGTGGATTAGGTGGATTAGGTCTATATGGTGGACTAGGACTTGGCAGACTTGGTGGACTTGGTGGACTTGGGGATTGGACTTGGCGGATTTAGACTTGGACTGGCGGAATTGGCGGACTTGGACTCGGCGGAATTGGTCTTGGCTTGGGCAGTGAGTACACTTATCAGATCGCTTCAGATGATTTGTTCATTTAGACAATAGCCTTTTATGGAGGGGTGTGAATTACATTCTACATATCAAAATTTTGTGCAGGAAAAATGTAAACAATTTTGCTGTGAAAGAAATTGTACTGTGAGTAGATTAAAGCAGTTTGACAGAGAATGTGATTGATTGTATGGAGAAAAATGCAAGTGCATGCTAATGCTCATAAATGTTCTATATTGATACACATGAACTATGATAGTATAAAGATATCAAAATAACACACAACTGGAGTGTCAGTAGTACTGAGACAGAAAGACAGACAGACAGACAGAGACCGAGAAGAGAGACAGAGAGAGAGAAAAAAGACAAGAGAGAGAAAAAAGACAGAGAGAGAGAGACGCACAAAGAGAAAGAAAGAGACAGAGACAAAGAGAGTTTGATCAAACCCAAACTGTTCAGCTTAAATGCGTTACTTCTCACCCATTGAAGGTGAAGTCACATGACAACAGGGTAGTAAGTACCAGAGAATCTGGGACAAGTTTTCCCAGTGCTGTGACGATAAGAATGTGGATGGATTTGAGGAGTGGATGAAGACACAGATTGTGGGAGAATTGCTTGAAGTGATAAAAGATAGATTGGTATGAAGGGCCATGATCGCCAACGCCATACGACAGGGCATATGATGATGTACTTGAGACAAAGGACACTAATGCTAAAAACTCAAAGCAAACATTCCCTTCCTCTCTACAGGAATATGTAAAGGATGTTTCATGTCAACTCTACTTAACAGAACACAGTTGACAATAACTGACATCCCACAAAACAAACAAACACACAAGAAAAACTGATAATGTTCTCCGCTAACTCTGTTTCAGAAAAGGGAATATACTAAACGGCTGTACGATGTCTCCTCCAGTGTCCATTCTTCAATGATCTGATCCACGCTGTGTTCATCTGATGTCACAGAATGAAGCATGTTTTGTGGACAGAATAAATCACAAATCGTTTCAAAACGTTTTTACAGAGTCTATGGTTTCCTTTTGTATGAATCGTGACATATAAGATGACTTGGCGAATGATGTGTGTTTCTTCTTCTGTTTTGTTAGTCATTTTTATTGTGCGTCATTTTTACGATGTCATGCTGTGTGCCATACACCCACACACACACACACACACACACACACACACACACACACACACACACACACACACACACACACACACAGAGTCGCACACACCTCCGCACACTCATACACACATTCATTCACATACCCACAAACACACACACACACATTCACATACCCACAAACACACACACACACACACACACACACACACACACACACGCACATAGTCACACACGCACCCACACACACACATACACACACGCGCACCCACACTCACACTCATGCTAAAGTGAAGGGTGTGCTAACAGGTAAAATTGTCCTTCCTTCCCTCATCGCGTCGAGCGGGATTTCCTTTGGGCACTGTACAGTCGCAGCTCATGCAGATTGGACCATGGGAAGGGTTGGAGTCAGTCCCACACATTCAATCCTTGAGGGTAGTTGGTGCGCAGTTTGTGTCTCCAAAACCTTTCTCTTTCTTTCCTCCTGTTTGGATCTTCTGTTTGGATTTGTTCTATGACTGTGACTCTCAGGTGTTCAATGGAGTGTCCAGGGGTCTGGAAGTGACGAGCCACCAGCGTTTCCCTTCTTTCCTCCACCCCTTTCTTGTTGTAGTCAGGTTTTGTTGTTCTTGTGCTCTTCTGTTCGTCTGAGTTTTTGATGTTCGATCTGTGTCCATAGAATCTGTGTTGTAGAGTCTGTCCCGTCTTTCCTACATATTGCACATCGTTTGCATTTGGCACAGTCAATGAGTAGATAAGGTTTCTACTTTTGCATGTCATAGAGTCCCTGATGATGAAATTCTGTTCTGATCGGACACTTTTGAACATTGTAGTCTCTCTGAGGTGTTTGAGGCACAAGACGCATCTCCTTGCAGTGCAATTTTGGCAGCCCGCTTCTGTATTCCCCTGAACCTTGGCAAATGGGGGACAGGAGGGCATGAGTATATTTCTGAGGCTTTTGCTGGCTCGTTTCCTACCATAGGTGGAGCAGGCATCGCTTTCTTCATTCTGCAGGCTGGTGTGGAGCGTGGCTGTGCCTTCCTTCAGCCACATAGCCAGTGGAGGGTGGCTGGGGTTATGGGTCACGATGAATGGAACTCTGTTGCATTCTCTTTGGGCTTGGTGGCGATACTTGAGGGTGGATTCTCGGGGGATAGAGGACACCTGTCAATGGCAGCCTGTATCATGTTGTTGGGGTAGCCACGTGCTCTCAGGCGATCCTTCAGTTCAGTGCATACATACACACACACATGCGCACGCACACACGCCGATATTTATACAAACACAAGCATGAACACACACACACTATTCAAATAATATACAGCTTTCTCTCTCGTTGCATGAGTGTTATACCTTAGTGGACACCTACGTATGGAAGCAGTTCCAAGATAAACAGAAAAAGTATAAAAAATGTTATATGAAATTTGAAATTAGCAAATCACCTAAGCCGTTTCCTGCCAGCAGAGTTATACAATCCCTTATGTATAGGTGGAAACTTGATGCATTCAAAACAAAACACTCCAGGAATATAGTGTGTTTGTGTGGAAAGAAGATAACGCATAGTCATATACTTGTGTTCGGGTAACACGACATATTCCTATACTCTCTACAAAGACAATTTCTGACATATTTGCCTCACCATCATTAATATATGATTTTTTTTTTTAGCCTTGTCAAGAAGTCCTATAGCGAATTACCTTTAACATGTTATTTCACTTGCTCACTGTTCGTGGTTAGTCGATTCTTAGTTTTGACTTTTATTCATTTATTCTAGAAGTTTATTAATTTTGTTTATTAGATTGTTTGTTTAAATCTTTAATTGTGATAACACTATTTGTTAGATTTTCCTTCCTCTCCTCAGAAATAATTGTTCTCTGGATCATTTTTTTTAAAGATCAAAATTGATAATTTTCATATACCCTCTTCATTTCCTCCTGTATTCCCCCCCCCCCCCCCCCCCACCCACCCACCTTTTTTTTTTTTGTTGTCTAAAATCACTTTAGTGAATAGACATTAAATCGAAGACCACCACACACACGCACACATACATCCTGACATACATACATACATTACATACATACCATACATACATATGTACACACTCAGATACACACATATACATTTACACACACACACAACAATACACACACACACACATATATATATAATATATATATATATATACATATACATATACATATATATACATATATATATATGTGTGTGTGTGTGTATACATATTATATATATATGTGTGTGTATACAAACTTGTATAATAACATGTGTGTTACATATCAATTATATTTATATAAAACAATGTAATTGCTCTCTATGTAGTTCTTAGTGGTGTATTGTGTTAATGTTCTGTTCCTTCACCACACTGTTCTTTCGTTCTTCTTTATCCTGTCCTCTCTTTATTCTTATAGGATTTTTCTTAATGATTCATCAAGCGATTACATATTCGATTCTATAGCTATTTTTTTATGAAAGGCAATGAGAAATTGATTTTGAATACTTTATATTTTTGGGGTCATAATTATGTTAGTATGTATAATATATATATATATATATATATATATTTATATCATCATCATCATCAACATCATCATGTGCACTACTCCATGGCGTTGGCGACCATGGACCTCCATACGAATCTATGCCTTGTCGCTGCAAGCACATCTTCCAACCTCTCTGTCCTTAGCAACCCTGCAAGTCCGTTCAATATTTGCTCCCTGGGTCACCTGATGTTCCCTTTCCCTCAAGTTTTCATGTTGTTACCAGTGCTCTAATTCCCCTATCCTCATAAAACGTCTTATAAATGTTGATTGTCTTTTCCAAATCTTCTATATCAAAGATCTTCTTGTGTCTGTTTCTATCAAGTCTGTCTCATTTTTTAATTTGCTGTCTATGGAATTCTCAACATTCATTTTGGAAACCACATTTTCTGCCACAGATCTTATTACTCTTTGTATGTGGACTGATGCCATCAAACATAAAACGGTAATGGTTTCTGTAATAACATACGATAGTCATTACTGATGGGTAAAATAGTCTTATGTTGGTACAAGACACTCTATTTCTCATCTTCTTAATTTGTTTTGTGTTAGGCTGCGAAGTGCTATTACTTATTGCCTTTACTGTTATTTTCATGACGGGGTATCGTTTTTTTCTGATTATCATATTCTAGCTTTATTAATTTTGTTCATTAATTTTTGTTTTCTTTTAATTGTATTACACTTTTTTTAGATTCCCTTCTCAATTTTCCTGGATATTTAGTTTTGATCAATTGATAACAATTATTGGTTATCACTTTTCCTCCAACCCTACCCCCAGCATTTTCTATTTTCTCATGATACTTTCACTATACAATGAAAACAAAATCGTACAGAACAAACCCGACCTGACCCCTCTTTTGATAATTTTGGAAAATGTAATACTTTATTCTATTCATCATTGACGCTGTTTTCCCATTAACATATCTACTGACATATATCTTAATTTTTTCCATTAATATTAGCTTTATTTAGTTGTTTGATCAACTTCATATGTGTTCAATCGAAAGCCTTGGTATAATCAACAAAGCTTACATATCAATCTGATATTTATTCAAACACAAGTAATTGCCCTCTCTATGATAGTTCTTAGGATGTATATAGCGTTAATAGTTCCTTTCCCTTCCACAAATCCAACTGTTCTTACTGCTGTTTCTCTTTTGTTTCTCTTCCTCGTCCTCATCATGGTTATTCTTGATAGGATTTTTGTTACATGATTCATCAAGCTGATTGTACGACGGAGTTCGCATTCTATAGCCCCTATTTTCTTTGGAAGTGCAATGAAAATTGATTTTGACATATCTTTGGGGATTTTTTGGGTGTCATAAATTTTGTTCAGGAGGACACTACACTACACTACACTACACTACACTACACTACACTACACTACACTACACTACACTACACTACACTACACTACACTACACTACACTACACTACACTACACTACACTACACTACACTACACTACACTACACCACACTACACTACACTGCGCCCGATGGAGATGCCGGGGACTTTTTCAATATAAATAATATCCCCATGTTCTGGCAATTCTGTGCTAAAATTTTTACTCTTTTCTGTGACTGTCTTTGTTTCTGCTTTGTTTTTCCTTGATTTGTTTTTTGTTTGTTTGTTTGTGTTTGCTTGTTTTTTGCTTTCCGTCATTTCTTCTATTATTTTCTGCCTTGCTGGCCCATTCACCTATTTGTGTTTGTAAAATCTTACGTACTTTCTCTGAAGATTGATACTTATGTATGTGTATTAAATTAAGTGCACTTTTGGCTCTTGGGAAATGAGGTATGTGGAAGCAAATTTAGGTCATTTAGGCCCGTTTTGTATATGTTTTAGTGTCCTTCATTACGTTTAAATTGTATTCAGTGTATTATCCTGTGATGATAAATCGGACGGACTAGTCAACGCCAGGGGCATCTCCTTGACCAGCTCTCTCTTGCTCATTATTATTGAATTATAGTGATTTACTGTTGAACTTGTTAAACTCTCCAAAGTGCTCGCTATTGACATTTGTTATTGACGTTCATTTCTCTCTCTCTCTCTCTCTCTCTCTCTCTCTCTCTCTCTCTCTCTCTCTCTCTCTCTCTCTCTCTCTCCCCCTCTCTATCTCTCTCTCCCTCTTTCTATCTCTCTCTCTATCTCTGTCTCTCTGCCTCTGTCTCTCTGTCTCTGTCTCTCTGTCTCTCTATGTCTCTCTCTGTCTCTCTGTCTCTCTCTCCTGCTCTCTGTCTCTCTCTGTCTCTGTCTCTGTCTGTCTGTCTGTCTATCTGTCTGTCTGTCTCTCTCTCTCTCTCTCTCCTCTCTCTCTCTCTCTCTCTCTCTCTCTCTCTCTCTCTGTAATTGTCTGATTGCCGTGGCAAGGTGTTGAAATGGATGGGCCATGTGGAGATAGGAAACACTAAGCTGACAGTACCAATAAAGAGAAGTGTCATGTGCTGTATACGCTTGGTGCACGTGAAACGAAAAAAATGAATGATGGCACCGTACAATGGCGATGTGATTTCCTCGCATTTCATGCAGAACAATACTGTTGAGACAACAAAACCAAATAAATGAATAAATAAACGAACGAATAAATAGAAAAGTAAAATAAAATCAAAATATAGTAAATGAAACCAAACAAATTAAGATGATATAAATTTGAATAAAATGAGATATCATAATATAAACAAAACAAAAAACAACAAAAAACAAAGAAATAAAGAAAGAAGCAAAGAAACAAACAAACAATGTTGTCCAACCCAATTCAGGACGTAGTATAGCCTTTTGAAGAGATGAATGTGGTTTGCAAGTGTATATGTGGTTCAGATCACTTGACTGGAAATAATTGATCAGTTAAACACAATGGACATAAACCATCACTCACACAATTTTACCTAATACTACTCACACGTGACTCCGAACATGCAAATTCACTTTGACATACTAAAGTGTCACATCTAACTAGTTTAGTACACTTAGATCACAAGGCTGAAAACGTTTGAGTTTATAAGAACACTATTGCTGCTGCTGCTGCTGCTGCTGCTGCTGCTGCTACTACTACTACTACTACCACTACTGCTACTACTATATCACTACAATCTAACACAACAACTGCGATGATAATGATAACAATCATAACGATAACATCAATGATAACGATGATGGTAATTATGGTAATGATAATGATAACAACACTAAGAATAATAGTAATAATATTAACAACAATAATAGTAATAACTATAATAAAAATGCTG
>JAPXFY010000028.1:20923406-20925906 GCA_030674185.1 Monoplex corrugatus
GATATGGTGTGGGAGTGATATGGTTAAAAGCAGTTATCTTTTTCATACACTTTTTTTCTATTCACTTTTTGCTCAACATCAAACAGACAACAAACATACGAAATGGCATCGAAATCAAGCAAGCAAGCAAACATCCAAACAAACAAACAACAAACAAACAAACAAACAAAAACAAAACAAACAAAACAAACAAACAAACAACAAACAACATGTACATATGAAATGACATCGCCGACATACCAACTCCATACAGCATCCAGTCACACTAAATGACATTTTGTACATTTGGAGGTTTTATAAATGAGCAACAAGACCCAAGCATATGTCAAAATCGTTTTATGAATAAAAACAACATGTGTTTTTCGCTATGCCCCTTACTGAGTGATTGATTGATCGATTTATCGGTGAACTTTGATCGAACCCTAGTTGAGAGCAATGACCAGCCTTCACCTTTCCTTGACCTCTCCTGCCATCACACCCCTAATTTTAATTAATTGATTCATTAATTAATAATTAATGATTGAGTGAGTGAGCGAGTGAGTAGTGAGTGAGTGATTAATAAATTGAATGATTGAATGAATAAATGAATGAATAAATGAATGAATGATTGATTGATCGCCTGATTGATTGATTGATTGATTGATTGAATTGTCTATTAATTTCTATTTGATTGTGTATTTGTTCATTCATTCATTTATTCATTTATTTATGTATTTATTTTGTTTTTCTGTTTATTATTTTTGTTTGTTTGTGCGTTTATTTATTTATTTATTTATTTATTGATGATGATGATGATCCACAGATCTCATAAATGTGATCATGCAAATGTCAGGCTTACAACTATCTTCCCTTCATTTTGTTTGATTGTGTTGTGTGTGTGTGTGTGTGCGCGTGCGTGCGTGTGTGTGTGTGTGTGGTGTGTGTGTGTGTGTGAGTGTGTGTGTGAGTGTGTGTGTGTGTGTGTGTGTGTGTGTGTGTGTGTGTGTGTGGTATGAATGAATGTGTGTGTTCATTCGTTAGTTCTTTTAACGTCTATTCACATACGTGATTTTAGACGTGTGTGTTGTGTTGTTGTTGTTGTTTTTGTTGTTGTTGTTGTTGTTTGTGTGTGTGTGCGTGTGTGTGCGAGCGCGTGTTGTGTGTGTGTGTGTGTGTGAGTGTGTGTGTGTGTATGTGTGTATGTATGTGTGTGCCTCTGTGTGTGTGTATGTGTGTATGTGTGTATGTATGTATGTATGTATGTATGTATGTGTGTGTGTGTGTGTGTGTGTGTGTGTGTGTGTGTGTGTGTGTGTGTGTGTGTGTGTGTGTGTGTGTGTGTGTGTGTGTGTGTGTGTGTGTGTAAGCCATTTTCTTGGCAATTGATTGAAAAGAATATGTGATATTCCGTCCAGTCCTACTACTGCTTTGTATCGTTGAGGGATAAAACGGACATTTCTAACTTCTAGTAAGATGAACAGGAACCAGAAAAACACGAAAAAATAATAAGAAAGCGTATTTAATACAACCATTTGTGTTGTGTTTTTTTGTTGTATTAAATACGCATTATCATCTTTTTTTCGTGTTTTTTTCTGATTCATGTTTGCTTGAACACGGACAGTCACCCTCGTTTTGGATTTCTAGTAAGATAATGCTTGAATTGATAAATACAGAATAATCAAAGTGTGAATTGATAAATATAGAATTATGATTTAATAATACAGAATTATCAAAGTGCGAATTGATAAATACAGAATTATCAAAGCGTGATTGATAAATGCACAATTATCAAAGCGCGATTGATAAATACAGATTTACCAAAGCATGATTGATAAATACAGAATTGTCAAAGCGTTATTGTAGAATACAGAATTATTAAAGTGTGAATTGATAAATACAGAATTATCAAAGTGTGAATTGGTAAATACAGAATTTCAAAGTGTGATTTAATATATACAGAAATATCAAAGTGTGAATTGATAAATACAGAATTATCAAAGTGTGAATTGATAAATACAGAATTATCAAAGTGTGAATTGATAAAATACAGAATTATCAAAGGGGGAAAGGATGATTTTTATACTCTTTCAATTGTTCCACATTTTCTAATTCTTTT
Organism: Monoplex corrugatus; assembly: GCA_030674185.1. NCBI lineage: Eukaryota > Metazoa > Mollusca > Gastropoda > Littorinimorpha > Ranellidae > Monoplex > Monoplex corrugatus. Next base: position 20,925,502 of record JAPXFY010000028.1, read on the forward strand.
TTCACTTTTAACGGTCTGGAAAAATAATTTCATTGTTTTTTTTATGCAAGGTAGGAAAATATTTATTTTTCACGTTAATATGTTTTGTTGAATGGAAAGATTTTTTCATTTCATTAACTTTTATCCCAGATATTGTTAACAGGTCTTCGTGTTTGAAATTTCTTGGAACAAATGTTTTACCAAAATTGAAGCTTAATTTCAACTGTAATTTGCTACACTTCATTTTTGCCACTTTCATGATGCTACGATGTTTTTGTGTGTAAATTTAGTGTTTATATAAATCTTATAGTCGTTTTGTTTTTCTCCTCCTTTATTTTCTGCACGACATGTTTCACCAACCGTTTCCTTTAGCTTTACTATTGTCTGATTATTTTTTTAATTGAAATGATCTGCTACTTCATGTAC
>JAPXFY010000028.1:20930906-20957097 GCA_030674185.1 Monoplex corrugatus
ATCTATCTATCTCTTTATGTATCTACCTTTCATTTTGTTCATCTATTTCTATCTCTCTGTCTCTCTGTCTCTCTGTGTATCTATCTATATATCTACCTATCTATCTATCTGTTTATGTATCTATCTATTTATCTATCTTTCTTTCTATGTATTTATCTATCTATTTAGCTATCTATTTGGCTGTCTACTTTCTTTCTTTTTTCTTTCATTCTTTCTTTTCTTTCTTTCCATTTTTCTTTCTTTCATTGCTTCTTTCATTATTTCTTTCTTTCTACCTTTATGCTTTCATTTATTTATGAGCAATGTCCTGCTTGTTTCTACTTATGTGTATCTATTATTTTATTTTTTTTCTTCTTTCTTTCTTTCTCTTTTTTTCCTTTCTTTTCGAAATCTTGAAAAATGAATTCATTTATCTGTTATGGTATTTTTAGATGCGTTTAAACGTTGTAAATGTATTTTTGAAATGGAAAGTAATACACTTATGAAATTTTGAATACAAAATTGAAAATTTACTGTTTACAGTGCTGTCAGTTATAATTCAGTTTTGATAAAACTTTGGTAAATTGAAGATCAAATGTTAAGGACTAGAAATATGGAAAGACCTCAGTTCATCCAATGTTAAGCTTATCCAGCTATTTTTGGCCATAACTATTACTGACTGACTGCGAATTTAGTCAGGTTTTTGTATGTTGGTTACTTATTATTATCATCATTATTATCATTACCACTATCAATAATATGCATGTCATCAAGAAAGACCCAAGGGTGCTGGGTTGGACCCAGAGCAACAATGCCTTACCACCAGCCAGATAATCACCCACCTAATGCCCACGTCACACACCAAGCACAGACATTCCACTGAAAAAAGAGGGGCTGCCCAAGTGCTGCATGACCAATTCATATTAATATGCATGAATTTCAAAAAATGAAAAAAAAACAACGAAAAAACCCTGCACCATGGTTGAGTGACTAACGCCCTCGACCTGATTTTCTGTGTACAGAACTTTCATCATGAAGGTCGCAGTTGTTGCAGCTATCCTGTGTGCCTTGGTGGCCCTGTCGTCCGCTGGTGGCATCGGTCTTCCTGTGATCAAAGGCGTATATGGCGGCACTAGCGGCGTTACTGGAATCCTTAAGCGCTACAACAAGTTTGGTGGTTACTACGGTGGCTATTACCCCGGGCTTCTTGGTGGATATGGTGGATTAGGTGGATTAGGTGGATTAGGTGGATTAGGTGGATTAGGTGATATGGTGGACTTGGACTTGGCGGACTTGGCGGACTTGGACTTGGCGGACTTGGATTTGGCGGACTTGGATTGGGACTTGGCGGATGGATTGGCGGAATTGGCGGACTTGGACTCGGTGGAATTGGCGGACTTGGACTTGGCGGAATTGGCTTGGGCAGTGAGTACATTTATCAGATTGCTTCAGATGATTTGTTCATTTAGACCATAGCCTTTTATGGAGGGGTGTGAATTACATTCTACATATCAAAATTTTGTGCAGGAAAAATGTAAACAATTTTGCTGAGAAAAAAATTGTACTGTGAGTAGATTAAAGCAGTTTGACAGAGAATGTGGTTGTGTGTGTGGAGAAAAGTGCAAGTGCACGCTAATGCTCATAGATGTTCTATATTCATACACATGAACTATGATAATATAAAGATATCAAAATGACACACAACTGGAGTGTCAGTAGTACTGAGACAGAAAGACAGACAGACAGACAGACAGAGAGGGAGAAGAGAGACAGATAGAGAAAGAGACAGAGAGAGAAGAGAGAGAGAGAGAGAGAGAGCAGAGAGAGAGAGAGAAAGAAAGAGACAGAGACTGAAACAGGGAGAGAGACAGAGAGAATTTGATCAAACCCAAACTGTTCAGCTTAAATGCGTTACTTCTCACCCATTGAAGGTGAAGTCACATGAAAACAGGGTAGTAAGTACCAGAGAATCTGGGACAAGTTTTCCCAATGCTGTGACGATAAGAATGTGGATGATAATGAATAATTATGTCACAGGACTCCGTTTGGAATTGAGAATTGCATGACAGACGTGCACTCTATGTTCCTTTCAGAAACAGATTGAATGATATTGGATCCTCTGAATGATGATGAGCCTCAACTGTATGGTTCCAGTTATTGCACTAAGCCCATAACATGTTCAGATCAGGTTATCAGCCATTCTGGGTGAAAACTCTTTGGGTTTTGTGTGTGTATGTATGTGTGTGTGTGTGTGTGTGTGTGTGTGTGTGTGTGTGTGTGTGTGTGTGTGTGTGTGTGTGTGTGTGTGTGTGTGTGTGTGTGTGTTTAAACTGACGGGAGTTTGAACCAAACATCTATTAGTAATGCGTTGTCACATTGATTGGTGATTTTCTAGAGTGTCATGGTTTCAGAAAATAAAATGTAGAAAATGTATCTTTAAAAATTGTTATAACTTGTCTAGTCTCTCTTTCTTTTGTTAATTTGTTCCTCTCTTCATGCAATCATTTATTCGTTCTATCAGAACCGAAGATCGTGAAAGTGATTTTTGTTCCAATTGTACAAATGTGAAGCATGGAAGATCAACACACAAAGTGAAAACTAGATTGAAGCAGCTGAAATGTGGTTTCTAAGTAGAATGTTAAGAGTTCCATGATCCATGGAAAGCAAAGAAAATAAATGAAAAAGTCTTGAAAGAGGCAAACGCAAAATGAACATTCATGAACAAGATTAAGAAAAGACAAGTTACATTAATAGGATATTTTATGAGGCAAGAGAAATTTGAGCATCTAGTCACAACAGGATTGCTTGAAGGAAAAAGAGTACTAGGTAGATCCAGGGAGAAAATATTGAATGGACATTATGAGTGGGTGAAGACACAAAGTGTGAGAGAAATGCTTGAAGTGACAAAAGATAGACTAGTATGAAGGGACATTATCGCCAACGCCATGCGGCAGGGCATATGATGATGATGTATTTGAGACAAAGGATACTAATGCTAAAAACTCAAAGCAAACATTCCCTTCCTCTCTACAGGAATATGTAAAGGATGTTTCATGTCAACTCTACTTAACAGAACACAGTTGACAATAACTGACATCCCACAAAACAAACAAACACACAAGAAAAACTGATAATGTTCTCCGCTAACTCTGTTTCAGAAAAGGGATACTACTAAACGGCTGTACGATGTCTCCTCCAGTGTCCATTCTTCAATGATCTGATCCACGCTGTGTTCATCTGATGTCACAGAATGAAGCATGTTTTGTGGACAGAATAAATCACAAATTGTTTCAAAACGTTTGTACAGAGTCTATGGCTTCCTTTTGTATGAATCGTGACATATAAGATGACTTGGCGAATGATGTGTGTTTCTTCGTCTGTTTTGTAAGTCATAAACATACACACTTACATTTGCATAACATATACATACACATACACCCATGCATAAATATACATACCTGCAAACACCAGCACATGCATGCACATGCAGGCAAGCACACATATACATACACACACACAAACAAATGCATGCCCACACACATACATACATACGCACACTTCCATGCGCACGCTCGCATACACGCACTCATACGTGCATATACTTACCTAAATACCTACCTACCTACATACATACATGTACATACATACATACATACATACATGCACACATACATATATACATACATACATGCATACATACATACATACTGTACATACATACATACATACATACATACAAACATGCATACATACATATATACATACATACATATATATGTACACATTCAGATACACTCATACACATTCACACACACATACACATTACACACACATACATACACATATATATATATATATATATATATATATATAATATATATATGTGTGTGTGTATACATATATATGTATATGTATATGTATATGTATATGTATATATATATCTGTGTATGTGTGTGTGTGTGTGTGTGTGTGTGTGTGTGTGTGTGTGTGTGTGTGTGTGTGTGTGTGTGTGTGTGTGTGTGTCCACATCTGTCTATCGATCTATCTTTATCTCTCTCTCTCTATATATATATACATACATACATATACATATGCATATATATGCATATATATATATTATATATATATTCATATATATATATATATAGAGAGAGAGAGAGTGATGTATCTATCTTATTATGTATATTATATAATAAAATATATATTATATATGTATATTTATATCATCATCATCATCAACATCATCATGTGCCCTACTCCATGGCGTTGGCGACCATGGACCTCCATACGAATATATGCCTTGTCGCTACAAGCACATCTTCCAACCTCTCTGTCCTTAGCAACCCTGCAAGTCCGTTCAATATTTTCTCCTTGGGTCACCTGATGTTCCCTTTCCCTCCAGTTTCCATGTTGTGACCAGGTGCTGTAATTCCCCTATCCTCATAAAATGTCTTGAGAATGTTGATTGTCTTTTCCAAATCTGCTACATCAAAGATCTTCTTGTGTCTGCCTCTATCAAGACTGTCTCATTTTTTTTATTTGCTGTCTATGGAATTCTCAACATTCATTTTTGGAAACCACATTTTGACTGCCTCAATCTTGTTCTGGCTTTGCATGTTGACTGTCCACGCCTCACAACCATATAACGGTATCTGTCCTATATAACATTCAAAAACTCTCTTCCTGATGTTGTTTAATAGGCTTTTGTTGGTAAGAACTCTTTTCATCTTCTTGAATTCTGTTTTGGCTTGGCCGTGATTCTGTTGGCTTTTCTGATGTGCCATTTTTCTGTTATTTTGCATGACGGGATTGTTTTTTCTGATTATCATGAGTTCAGCTTTCTTGCTATTTAGCTCCAGCCCGTATTTTTGCTTTCGTTTTTAGTATATTCACGAGCTTTTGTAGGTCCCTTTCATTTTCTGGAATTAGTATGGTGTCATCTGCATAACAGATATTGGTTATCTCTTTTCCTCCAACCTTTATCCCAGGGCATTCTTCTAGTTTTTTCATGATACTTTCACTATACAATGAAAACAAATCTCTTTTGGTATTTTGGAAAGAGTTTGTATCTTTTTCTATTCTCATTGCTGCTGTTTGTTCCCATTACATATCTCTGATTATTCTTAGATCTTTTCCATTAATATTGAGCCTTTCTAGTTGATTGATCAACTTCATGTCTTACCCAATCGAAAGCCTTGGTATAATCAACAAAGCTTAAATATTAATCCGATATTTATACAAACACAAGTAATTACCCTCTCTATGATAGTTCTTAGGATGTATATAGCATTAATAGTTCCTTTCCCTACCACAAATCCACACTGTTCTACTGTTCAAGCTGATTGTACGATGGAGTTTGCATTCTATAGCCCCTGTTTTCTTTGGAAGTACAATGAAAATTGATTTTGACATATCTTTGGGGATTTTTCGGGTGTCATAAATTTTGTTCAGGATTACACTACACTACACTACACTACACTACACTACACTACACTACACTACACTACACTACACTACACTACACTACACTACACTACACACTACACTACACTACACTACACTACACTACACTACATTACACTACACTGCGCCCGATGGTGATTTTGGGGACTTTTTCAATATAAATAATATCCCCATGTTCTGGCAATTCTGTGCTAGAAATTTTACTCTTTTCTGTGACTTTCATTGTTTCTACTTTGTTTTTTCTTGATTTGTTTTTTGTTTGTTTGTTTGTGTTTGCTTGTTTTTTGCTTTCCGTCATTTCTTCAATTATTTTCTGCCTTGCTGGCCCATTCACCTATTTGTGTTTGGTAAAATCTTACGTACTTTCTCTGAAGATTGATACTTATGTATGTGTATTAAATTAAGTGCACTTTTGGCTCCTGGGAAATGAGGTATGTGGAAGCAAATTTAGGTCATTTAGGCCCGTTTTGTATATGTTTTAGTGTCCTTCATTACGTTTAAATTTGTATTCAGTATGATTTTTTAATCCCCTGTGTGATAAATCGGACGGACTAGTCAACGCCAGGGGCATCTCCTTGAATTATGTGTTAGGAGGCATTAATATGTCAACTTCATTTCTTTTCCATTTTTCTCCTGCTGAAGTATTGTGTGTGTTTTAAAACGGTTATCATCATCATCATCATCAGGTGCCTTGCCGCATGGCGTTGGCGATCATGGACTTCCATCTGTCTCTATCTCTTGTTGCCTCAAGCATCTCCTCCACCCTCTTTGTCTTCAGTCACTCTGCAAGTCCATCTAGTATCTTCTCCCTGGTTCTACCTGGTGCTCTCTTTCCCTCTAGCTTTCCAGTTGTGACCAGGTGCTCCAATTCCCCTTTCCTCATTAAATGGCCCATAGATGTTGCCTGTCTTTTCCTAATCCTCTCTATGAATGATTTTCTTGTGCCTGCCTCCATCAAGACTGTCTCGTTTGTTTTCTTTGCTTTCCATGGAACTCTGAACACTCTTTATAGAAACAACATCTCGGCTGCCTCAATCTTGTTCTGGTTAATTGATAGGCATTTGTTGGTAAGAATGCTTTTCATCTTCTTGAAAGCTGTTTTGGCTTGGCCGATTCTGATGTCTTTTTCTGACGTGCATCTGCCGTCTGATGAAATGATCGTTCCCAGATATTTAAACTTATCAACCTGCCTCAAGGTTGTGCCGTTTGCTGTTATTTTGCATAAGGGGATTTCATGTTTCTTTCTGATCACCATGACTTCATTCTTCCTGCTGTTTAGTTCCAACCCTTTACATTTGCTTTCTATTTCTAGTATATTGACAAGGGTTTGTAGATCCCTTTCATTTTCTGCAGTTAGCACGGTGTCATCTGCGTATCGAATATTGTTTCATTATAGGTTTCTCATGATGTTTTCGCTGTAAAGTGAAAGCAGATCTGGTGACAAAACACAACTCTGTCTGACTCCTCGTTTGATGTTTTGGAAAGAGCTTATATTGTTTTCTATTCTCATTGCAGCTGTTTGTGCCCAATACATATTTCTAATTATTCTTGGGTCTTTTCCATCAAAATTGAGTCTCTCCAGTTGGTTGATCAATTCTTCATGTCTTATCCGATCGAAAGCCTTGGTATAATCAACAAAGCTTAAATATAAATCCTTATTCATCTCGATTGACCTCTCTATGATAGTTCTTAGGATGTATATGGCATTAATAGTTCCTTTCCCTTCCACAAATCCACACTGTTCTACTGCTGTTTCTCTTTTGGTTCTCTTCCTCGTCTTCTTCATGATTATTCTTAATAGGATTTTTGTTACATGACTCATTAAACTGACTGTGCGATGGAGTTCGCATTCAATAGCCCATGTCTTCTTTGGAAGTGCAATGAAAATTGATTTTGACATATCTTTGGGGATTTGTAGCCCAGATAATTCTCCACACAGTCAGCTAGGCTTTAAACAAAATAAACCTACCACACTACACTACACACTACACTACACTACATACTACACTACACTACACTACACTACACTACACTACACTACACTACACTACACTACACTACACTACACTACACTACACTACACTACACACACTACACTACACTACACTACACTACACTCCTTGTCTGTGTGTTGCATGTGTATGTATTAATTGCTTTTTGATCACATTGTGGTAATAAGACGTGATAGAACGTTTTCATATTAATTTTCTAACGTCTATTCACATATGTGCTTTTAAGCGACCTATCAAAGAAGTAAAGAAAAACAAAACAGGGGTTCTCTGTGGGATGTTTTACGTGTTAAATTTATAAAGGATCATATCCTATGCAAATAATAACAAACAATTAAACAAACAAATAAACAAACAAAAAACAAGAGAAAAGTAATTAAAGATTTAAACATATTTGAACATTATGAGACAAACATGTATCAGTACACATTAGGAATGAGTAAAAAAATCTTTGCACATAATTTTCAAAAAGACATGAGATATAGGCGATTAGCAAAAATACACATGCACACGCATACATGCACTTGCCCACGAACACGCACTAATGGTTTATTAACAAATACACAAACACATAAACGTATATACATACGCATGCACGCGTGCACATACACATAATAGACGAACAGGATATTTGCTGATATCTTTTATTATGTTAAAATGTATTATCTGTTAACAATAATGATGAATGTTTGTTCTGAGAATACTGTTGCATATGCCAATGTTACCATAAAACATGCAAATACACACACCTATGTATGTGTATAGGTCTCTCTCTCTCTCTCTCTCTCTCTCTCTCTCTCTCTCTTTCTAATATATACATATATAGATATGTATGTATATTTATGTATTATGATATATTATTTATTGTGTGAGTGTGTGTGTGTGTGTGTGCATAGGTGCATAGAGAGAGAGAGGAGATATAAGAGAGAGGAGAGTGAAAAGAGAGACAGAAGCGAGAGAGAGAGAGAGAGAGAGAGAGAGAGAGAGGAGAGAGAGAGAGAGAGAGAGAGAGAGACAGACAGACAGACAGACACATAGTGAAAACAAGTTATATTTCTAAACACAATAACAGTTTTCACGTCCAGCCCTCGTCCATAATACGTCTACATTAAGGCAGGTTTCCTCATGGAGAGATAAAGAACAGAAACGAAAACAAGAAGAATAACAAATTTTATTCGCGAGGTATGAAATGAGCAATGTATTTGTTTTATACATTCAGCCCTTGCCCAAAGACGATCTACGCTACACACACACACACACACACACACACACACACACACACACACACACACACACACACACACACACACACACACACACACACACACAACAACATACATACATACATACATACATACACACACACACACACACACACACACAAAACATACAGATACATACACTGTAAAATATGTCTGTAACTGATATAATTGCCAGGTCGAGAAAGAGTTGATTAATGCAAGAGGTATGTAAAACAACTTTTCTTAAATATTGACGAAGTGGAATTCTGTTTTCTGACAGGGTATTCCAGAGGGTGGCTTCTAAGTACATGGGGCTTGTTTCAAACAAGGTAAATTCTTGTGAGTGGGACATTGGCTTTTCTCCTGTCACGTGCGAGATTCATGGACAAGGTGTTGGCTATGTTAGCTGGGCCATGTCCATTTATTATTTGTACCTACATAATCTTCTGTTATAATGAAGTCTAAATTTTAATGGTGGATATTTAATTCTTTGTCGTTGAAGATAGTTATACGAGTGTTTCTTTATGAAAATGAAGTTCAAAGCGATTTATGGAGACTAACGTCAGGTTTGAATCTAAAACGGTCGATGCATATCTTACCAGTAAATCGATATGCGTATGATATAATAGTTTTCTTGATTTGCGCGTAAACAATTTTTCATTTCAGATGTTAGACCAAGAAAGATTATCATCTGTTCTTGTACCGAAGATCTTATGAAAATAAACTTCTTCAGCAACCTGTATTTTTTATTTTCATGTTAATGTATGTTTTGATTTTGTGTGAGTGAGTGAGTGTGTGTGTGTGTGTGTGTGTGTGTGTGTGTGTGTGTGTGTGTGTGTATGTGTGTGTGTTTGTGTGTGTGTTTGGTGTGTGTGTGTGTGTGTGTGTGTGCATGTGTGTGTTGGAGGATGTGGTGGTTAAATTAGTAGTATAGTGAAAGATACGTTTTGTCTTTTTTGTGTTGATATTACAAAGAAGACAAGAAACGAAGAGGAGGCTAAATGGAGATATGCAATGTTGCATGATCTAATGAAAAATACAAATAAATAAACGAATAAACAAACAAACAAACAAATAAATAAATAAATAAATGATATGTGCAAGGGAAACAACTTTAAATAGTAAAATTTGAACAAATCATTACCACATTAGTCTCCCTTCCATAAACGACCGCTCTCTCTTGCTCAGTATTATTGAATTATAGTGATTTACTGTTGAACTTGTTAAACTCTCCAAAGTGCTTGCTGTTGATTGAGTCTGTTGTATAAGTACGTGTAGAATATATTGTTATTTGTTTATTGATTTGTTATTATGTCCAATTCTTTCCTTATTGAAATTTGTTGTTGACGTTCATATCTCTCTCTGTCTCTCTCTCTCTCTGTCTCTGTCTCTCTGTCTCTGTCTCTCTATCTCTGTCTCTCTATCTCTGTCTCTCTGTCTCTGTCTCTGTCTCTGTTTCTGTCTTTGTCTCTGTCTCTGTCTCTCTCTCTTTCTCGAAAATAAAATCGATGTGACTGATGATGACTTATCAGTTGTCACAGACGAGGTTCAGGGTCAGAAGATAGTAGAAAAAGACAATACTGAAACTGAAGCACCAAATGGTATTACAGATGTGAGAGACGATGTTAGTGTCTCACAATATGATGAGCAAAACGATAGTGACCTATTCGAGGATGGTTGTGAAGACACTGACAAAACAATGACACAGTCCAGCAGTTAGGGCTGACACAGACAGAGAGTCAGATGGACACATTGATGAGTCCACTAGGCACACACAAGCAACACTTGTAGAATCCCAGCAGGATTCTGCAGAGAAAGAACAGGACAGTGGTCCATGTTCACCGAAGCAGCAGCGGCCAAAACGTACTGCCCCTCCTAAAAAGAGAAGCAGACAGATGCGCAGTACAACAGACAGGTCAGGCAGTCAGACCAGTATTCTGGACTCTATGAAAAGAACAGCTGTGGATAGCTCAAAAGGCGATAAAAGTATGCAATGTAAGTCCAAAGCTAGCTCTAGTAGTGCCTCGGGCACTGATAAATAGGACATCGGCCGGGCCACTACAGCAAGTAGTAAAAACATGTGGATAAGTTCTTTACCAGGATCCCAAAATGTGGACGGGTCCCAAATGAGATCGTGTCCATCAATGGTGAATTTACATGTTCATAATGTTAATAATCCACAGATTAAATTTCTCACTTATAATGTGAATGGTTTATTACCGAAACTGGATGATGAGGATTTCATTAATTTCATTTCGCAGCATGATTTCATTTGTCTCACTGAGACCTTTCTAGCGAATGATTTTGATTCATCTTTGTTTCAAGAGTTTGTTGTATTTACACTAAAAGCAACGAAACTATCTCATCAAGGAAGGTATTCCGACGGAATAATAGTTATGGTAAGAAAAACTTTAGAATCGTTTGTTAAACGAATTGAGGTTGGAAACGAAAATGCTTTTATTGTTGAAATCAATCAAGATTTGTTTTCAACAAATAAACCTATAATGTCTGTATATACATACATTCCCCCTCATGATTCCACATACTGGAATAATCAGCATGATGGGTTTGGTATGGAAGTGTTGGAACAATGTTTGTTAGATTTACAAGTTTCGCACGACGACTTTTATGTCTTGCTGACTGGTGATTTAAATGCAAGAACAGCTGATGGTAACTACTGTTCATTTGGATATGACAGTGGCAGTGTTTTAACTGATCTTTCGGTTAACAGTGATTTTTTAGACAGTCTCATGACTGCCACACAAATGTTTTCGGAAACCAACTGCTCGAGCTATGCAATATGTTTGACTGTATCATTTTAAATGGTCTGTGTGAACCGGACTTTGATGGTATTATACATACATTGGAGTTTCAGGGTCGAGTGTAGTTGACTATTTCATCGTATCATGTGTTCTGTTTTCATCAGTTAAAATTGCTACATTAGATGTTGACAGTCTCACAAAATCAGATCATTTACCGGTTATAATGAAAGTGGAGCGAAAGCTTGAAACAGGAATAAAAGCTGAGGGAAAAGTATCAAAAAATAACATCACACGAAAGTTCATATGGCAAGAAAATAAGAAAGACGATTATACAAACAAATTACAAAGTAATTACATTCAGACTAGACTTACATTAGCTTCGGATACTCTAGACACTAATGTAGGTAACGCTTTAACCATATTTGTTGAATGTCTCAAAGAAGCTGGTGCTTGTATGTACCGTAAGAAATGTACAGGGAAGAGAAAAAGATCTGAATGGTTTGATGGTGAATGTGAGAAAGCAAAAGCAGAAAGCAGAAAAACTCTCAAACACTACAGAAAAACAAAAGATGAGGATGATAGGGTTGTGTATTGTGAAGCACGGAAGAAGTATAAAAAATTATTAAAGACTAAAAAACAGCAGTTTGATAAACAAAAAGCAGAATGTTTAGTCAGAAATATTTCAAATTCATCGCAGTTCTGGACCGAGTTAAGAAATATAGGGTATGGTACCAAAAAACAAACTTACTAACAATATAAGTACTGATGAATGGTTCAGTCATTTTAAAACGTATTTCAAGATAACAGATCAACAAATGATGAGTGCTACATTGTCGAAGTAGATTTAAATGAATCAACAGAACACCCATTAAATTCTAAGATAACTATAGAAGAAGTCAGAGAATCCATCAGAAAATTGAGGATAGGTAAAGCCAGTGGAATAGACGGTGTTACAGCCGAGATGTTAAAAAATGGTAACACAAATATCCATAATTTTCTTTTGAAGCTGTTTAACACTTTATTCGACCGAGGAATTTATCCTCAAGATTGGTCAAAATCTATTATCATACCAATATTTAAGAAAGGAGATCCTGATAAAGTGGACATTACAGGGGTGTGTCGTTATAAAGCATTGTATCAAAATGTTACACATCAATACTGAGTACTAGATTGTATGCTTGGTTATAAAACAATAATTTAATATCAGAAAGTCAGGCAGGTTTTAGCAAAAAAATATTCTACAGTGGATCAAATATTCAGTCTGTACGCTATGGTTCAGAAAACTATGTGCAAGAAAGGTAGAAAACTATATGTTGCTTTTGTAGACTTTAAGAAAGCCTTTGATTCGGTTCAGCATGACAAACTTTAAAGTGTATTCAAAATCAAGGAGTGAAAGGGAAGTTTTTGGCTTCGCTAAAAGCAATGTATGAATCATTATGCTCTTGTATTCGGGCAAACTGGGAATTATCTGAAATATTCGATAACCCCATAGGCGTGAGACAAGGATGTGTCTTAAGCCCTACTTTATTTTCGGTATTAATAAATCAATTAGCCAATTGTATGGATGAAAAGGGGCGACATGCCATCCAGTTGATGCCAGGTTTAATGGAAATATTCATTCTTCTTTTTGCAGATGATGTAGCCCTTCTGTCAACAACACCAAATGGTTTGCAAAACCAGTTAAGAGTCTTGCAGACATACTGTGCCAGAATGAAACTGGAAGTTAATCTTGAAAAAACTAAGGTTATGGTTTTCAGAAGAGGGGGCTTCTTAGGACGACATGAACAATGGTTTTATAAAGGGACAAAATTGGAAGTACTTAGTAAATATTGTTATCTGGGTTTCAATTTCACGACAATCATTAGCACCAAGGCCGACAGAACATTTGGTGACAAAAGGTAAAAAAGCAACTTTGCTATTAAAGAGGACTTTTCAAAAATATAAAGACATATGACTATAGAAACTTTCTTCAAGTTGTTTGATGCAACAATTAAACCCATTTTGTTGTATTCTTCTGAGATATGGGGACTTAACAGACTCGAGCATATAGAGAAAGTACATTTAGTATCGTGCAAAAGACTGTTGGGTGTTCCAGTCAGGACACCTAACAAGATGGTATATGGGGATTTGGGAAGATATCCTCTTTATGTCAACTCCTCAACTACCTGTCTTAGATATTGGTTTAAATTACTGGAAATGAATCCAAATAGGTTACCTTATAAGGCTTACCAAATGTTAGTGGAACTTGACAGGGCTGGGAAAGAATGCTGGGCTTCAAAAATAAGGGAAATTTTGTGTGAAACTGGATTTAGTATCGTGTGGCTGCAACAAGGTGTTGGTGATGTAAAAGCCTTTTTGCGTGCATTTAAACAGAGACTTGTAGACTTATATATTCAAGAATGGTCTGGGTCACTCAGAGACAGAGATAGGTGTGAAAGCTACAGATCATTTAAGACTACCTTTGAAAAAGAGAGGTACATTGACTTTATTGATATATACTGTTTCAGAGTTGCCCTTTCACAAATAAGGTTGAACGTTTTACCACTAAACAATAATATAAATAGATACAGTGAATCTGATCAAGAAAAGGTACGTCCATTTTGCAGGACAGGATCTGAAAACGAAGAACACTTATCATTTAGATGTTCCACTTACGCTGACCTCAGAGCGAAATTTTTAAAGGATTTAGTCAGCATGCCTATGTGCATACTGCTCCAATCAACAAATAGCCACCGAAGTCACAGCGTATCCAGATACGTTTTCCACGCCATGAATAGGAGAAAAAAATTGTTAAAAGGAGAAGAAAACTAAATAGTTATGTAGATACTAGCACTAGAATTTAGACAATACTTAATTTCAATTGTAAAGATAAAAAAAAATGTTTATTTGAATATGAAGGGGGTGCTCATATAGACACACATGTGCATGTGTGCCTGTGTATTCACGTTGACGTTGGTGTACTTATGTGCATACATAGGTGATAGTATCTACATTATGTATATGAGTGGATACATATGTATATATCTGTGTATATATGTATGAGTGATTATGTATGTGTGCGTGTATATAGATGTGTATATTTGTGTGTGTATGTGCGTATATACATAACCTTCAATTCAGTCTATGGCCTGAACCATTGCTGACCGCCGAAGATTGAGCTATCTCTGAGCTAAAAGATGCACGAAGTACTAAATATGCATTGAATGATCATTTGGTATTGTCTCAATGTCAATTGTTTTGGTAAATGAGTGACTGATCTGCGATTAGTCTTATTAATTGATTGGCATTATGAATGTCTGTTTTTGCCAATTAACCGATTGTTTTGGGATCGAATTGCTCTTATGTCATATATTTCTTGGTTCATTTCATTGTACATTAATTCCATTGATTGGTTTAGATACACTGATGAATAAATTGATAAACTGAACGCTTGATTAGCTGACAACGGAATGATTATCTAATTTGTTAATTGATGGGTGGCTCACCGACTGATAGATTTATAGATTGATGGTTTTAGCTATTGATCGATCAGTGGTTGAATTATAGAATGTATGGATGATTGATTCGCGTTATTTGAAGTAACGATTGCAAATTGATATCTCTAGGTTATCTGGTCGATTAAGTCACTGGGTGACTGATTAACTGGTTAAATGATTGATCGATTGATTGATTTAGTGAGTGAGTGATTACGTGAAGTGATTGTTACTGAAGTGATATCGATTGTATGGTTGGATGATGCATCTGACCCAGTCAATTGAAAGTTGATTTGTCAGTTGATTCACGGGCTGAATGGCGGATTATTTGATTGATCAATTGGTAAATCAGTTGATTGATTGGTTAATTGATTGGTTGACTGATTGATTGATTGGTTGGTTGGTTGATTGATTGATGGATTGATTGTTTATGTCAAGTAGCTGTGGTTGAATGTATTGATCAACTGTACGATCACTGAAGGGTACAAGAAACGTCAGATCTGTGCACTAATTAAATGGTTTGTTTGTCTGATAGCCAGTTATTGTAAAATTGACAGTTGGATGAATGATATAGATGCGGTTAATGACAAATATTCTTAGCTGGCCAGTTAAGGAATGTGGACTAGAATACAAATGAAAGGACTACTGTAAATGCAAAGATGAATGTATCCCAGCTTATGTGACGGTAAACGATAGAAGGGGACAATGTGACAGAGTTCACTGCAGTTTGATAGTATAACTTGTATGAATGTATAAGAAAACCTGATCTCCTCCCCTCCCCTTCCCCATGCATGTATTGTGGCCTAAGGCCGATGTACAATAAACATTTTCAGAGTTCTGAGTTCTGAGAGTTCTCTCTCGCTCTGGAACTGTCTGACTGCCATGGCAAGGTGTTGAAATGGATGGGCCATGTGGAGCTATGAAACACTAAGCTGGCAGTACCAATAAAGAGAAGTGTCACGTACTGTATGCGCTTGGCGCACGTGAATCTATTCATTCATTCATTTCTTTCTTTCTTTATTTGTTTATTTATCTATTTGTGTATTCATTAATTTTTTTTTGCTTTTGTTGTCTCGACGGTATTGTTCTGCGTGAAATGCAAGGAAATCACATCGCCATTATACGGTGCCATCATCCACTTTTTCGTTTCACGTGCGCCAAGCGCATACAGTACGTGACACTTCTCTTTATTGGTACTGCCAGCTTAGTGTTTCATAGCTCCACATGGCCCATCCATTTCAACACCTTGCCATGGCAGTCAGACAGTTCCAGAGCGAGAGAGAACTCTCAGAACTCAGA
Organism: Monoplex corrugatus; assembly: GCA_030674185.1. NCBI lineage: Eukaryota > Metazoa > Mollusca > Gastropoda > Littorinimorpha > Ranellidae > Monoplex > Monoplex corrugatus. Next base: position 20,947,133 of record JAPXFY010000028.1, read on the forward strand.
ACTCTGAAAATGTTTATTGTACATCGGCCTTAGGCCACAATACATGCATGGGGAAGGGGAGGGGAGGAGATCAGGTTTTCTTATACATTCATACAAGTTATACTATCAAACTGCAGTGAACTCTGTCACATTGTCCCCTTCTATCGTTTACCGTCACATAAGCTGGGATACATTCATCTTTGCATTTACAGTAGTCCTTTCATTTGTATTCTAGTCCACATTCCTTAACTGGCCAGCTAAGAATATTTGTCATTAACCGCATCTATATCATTCATCCAACTGTCAATTTTACAATAACTGGCTATCAGACAAACAAACCATTTAATTAGTGCACAGATCTGACGTTTCTTGTACCCTTCAGTGATCGTACAGTTGATCAATACATTCAACCACAGCTACTTGACATAAACAATCAATCCATCAATCAATCAACCAACCAACCAATCAATCAATCAGTCAACCAATCAATTAACCAATCAATCAACTGATTTACCAATTGATCAATCAAATAATCCGCCATTCAGCCCGTGAATCAACTGACAAATCAACTTTCAATTGACTGGGTCAGATGCATCATCCAACCATACAATCGATATCACTTCAGTAACAATCACTTCACGTAATCACTCACTCACTAAATCAATCAATCGATCAATCATTTAACCAGTTAATCAGTCACCCAGTGACTTAATCGACCAGATAACCTAGAGATATCAATTTGCAATCGTTACTTCAAATAACGCGAATCAATCATCCATACATTCTATAATTCAACCACTGATCGATCAATAGCTAAAACCATCAATCTATAAATCTATCAGTCGGTGAGCCACCCATCAATTAACAAATTAGATAATCATTCCGTTGTCAGCTAATCAAGCGTTCAGTTTATCAATTTATTCATCAGTGTATCTAAACCAATCAATGGAATTAATGTACAATGAAATGAACCAAGAAATATATGACATAAGAGCAATTCGATCCCAAAACAATCGGTTAATTGGCAAAAACAGACATTCATAATGCCAATCAATTAATAAGACTAATCGCAGATCAGTCACTCATTTACCAAAACAATTGACATTGAGACAATACCAAATGATCATTCAATGCATATTTAGTACTTCGTGCATCTTTTAGCTCAGAGATAGCTCAATCTTCGGCGGTCAGCAATGGTTCAGGCCATAGACTGAATTGAAGGTTATGTATATACGCACATACACACACAAATATACACATCTATATACACGCACACATACATAATCACTCATACATATATACACAGATATATACATATGTATCCACTCATATACATAATGTAGATACTATCACCTATGTATGCACATAAGTACACCAACGTCAACGTGAATACACAGGCACACATGCACATGTGTGTCTATATGAGCACCCCCTTCATATTCAAATAAACATTTTTTTTTATCTTTACAATTGAAATTAAGTATTGTCTAAATTCTAGTGCTAGTATCTACATAACTATTTAGTTTTCTTCTCCTTTTAACAATTTTTTTCTCCTATTCATGGCGTGGAAAACGTATCTGGATACGCTGTGACTTCGGTGGCTATTTGTTGATTGGAGCAGTATGCACATAGGCATGCTGACTAAATCCTTTAAAAATTTCGCTCTGAGGTCAGCGTAAGTGGAACATCTAAATGATAAGTGTTCTTCGTTTTCAGATCCTGTCCTGCAAAATGGACGTACCTTTTCTTGATCAGATTCACTGTATCTATTTATATTATTGTTTAGTGGTAAAACGTTCAACCTTATTTGTGAAAGGGCAACTCTGAAACAGTATATATCAATAAAGTCAATGTACCTCTCTTTTTCAAAGGTAGTCTTAAATGATCTGTAGCTTTCACACCTATCTCTGTCTCTGAGTGACCCAGACCATTCTTGAATATATAAGTCTACAAGTCTCTGTTTAAATGCACGCAAAAGGCTTTTACATCACCAACACCTTGTTGCAGCCACACGATACTAAATCCAGTTTCACACAAAATTTCCCTTATTTTTGAAGCCCAGCATTCTTTCCCAGCCCTGTCAAGTTCCACTAACATTTGGTAAGCCTTATAAGGTAACCTATTTGGATTCATTTCCAGTAATTTAAACCAATATCTAAGACAGGTAGTTGAGGAGTTGACATAAAGAGGATATCTTCCCAAATCCCCATATACCATCTTGTTAGGTGTCCTGACTGGAACACCCAACAGTCTTTTGCACGATACTAAATGTACTTTCTCTATATGCTCGAGTCTGTTAAGTCCCCATATCTCAGAAGAATACAACAAAATGGGTTTAATTGTTGCATCAAACAACTTGAAGAAAGTTTCTATAGTCATATGTCTTTATATTTTTGAAAAGTCCTCTTTAATAGCAAAGTTGCTTTTTTACCTTTTGTCACCAAATGTTCTGTCGGCCTTGGTGCTAATGATTGTCGTGAAATTGAAACCCAGATAACAATATTTACTAAGTACTTCCAATTTTGTCCCTTTATAAAACCATTGTTCATGTCGTCCTAAGAAGCCCCCTCTTCTGAAAACCATAACCTTAGTTTTTTTCAAGATTAACTTCCAGTTTCATTCTGGCACAGTATGTCTGCAAGACTCTTAACTGGTTTTGCAAACCATTTGGTGTTGTTGACAGAAGGGCTACATCATCTGCAAAAAGAAGAATGAATATTTCCATTAAACCTGGCATCAACTGGATGGCATGTCGCCCCTTTTCATCCATACAATTGGCTAATTGATTTATTAATACCGAAAATAAAGTAGGGCTTAAGACACATCCTTGTCTCACGCCTATGGGGTTATCGAATATTTCAGATAATTCCCAGTTTGCCCGAATACAAGAGCATAATGATTCATACATTGCTTTTAGCGAAGCCAAAAACTTCCCTTTCACTCCTTGATTTTGAATACACTTTAAGAGTTTGTCATGCTGAACCGAATCAAAGGCTTTCTTAAAGTCTACAAAAGCAACATATAGTTTTCTACCTTTCTTGCACATAGTTTTCTGAACCATAGCGTACAGACTGAATATTTGATCCACTGTAGAATATTTTTTTGCTAAAACCTGCCTGACTTTCTGATATTAAATTATTGTTTTATAACCAAGCATACAATCTAGTACTCAGTATTGATGTGTAACATTTTGATACAATGCTTTATAACGACACACCCCTGTAATTGTCCACTTTATCAGGATCTCCTTTCTTAAATATTGGTATGATAATAGATTTTGACCAATCTTGAGGATAAATTCCTCGGTCGAATAAAGTGTTAAACAGCTTCAAAAGAAAATTATGGATATTTGTGTTACCATTTTTTAACATCTCGGCTGTAACACCGTCTATTCCACTGGCTTTACCTATCCTCAATTTTCTGATGGATTCTCTGACTTCTTCTATAGTTATCTTAGAATTTAATGGGTGTTCTGTTGATTCATTTAAATCTACTTCGACAATGTAGCACTCATCATTTGTTGATCTGTTATCTTGAAATACGTTTTAAAATGACTGAACCATTCATCAGTACTTATATTGTTAGTAAGTTTGTTTTTTGGTACCATACCCTATATTTCTTAACTCGGTCCAGAACTGCGATGAATTTGAAATATTTCTGACTAAACATTCTGCTTTTTGTTTATCAAACTGCTGTTTTTTAGTCTTTAATAATTTTTTATACTTCTTCCGTGCTTCACAATACACAACCCTATCATCCTCATCTTTTGTTTTTCTGTAGTGTTTGAGAGTTTTTCTGCTTTCTGCTTTTGCTTTCTCACATTCACCATCAAACCATTCAGATCTTTTTCTCTTCCCTGTACATTTCTTACGGTACATACAAGCACCAGCTTCTTTGAGACATTCAACAAATATGGTTAAAGCGTTACCTACATTAGTGTCTAGAGTATCCGAAGCTAATGTAAGTCTAGTCTGAATGTAATTACTTTGTAATTTGTTTGTATAATCGTCTTTCTTATTTTCTTGCCATATGAACTTTCGTGTGATGTTATTTTTTGATACTTTTCCCTCAGCTTTTATTCCTGTTTCAAGCTTTCGCTCCACTTTCATTATAACCGGTAAATGATCTGATTTTGTGAGACTGTCAACATCTAATGTAGCAATTTTAACTGATGAAAACAGAACACATGATACGATGAAATAGTCAACTACACTCGACCCTGAAACTCCAATGTATGTATAATACCATCAAAGTCCGGTTCACACAGACCATTTAAAATGATACAGTCAAACATATTGCATAGCTCGAGCAGTTGGTTTCCGAAAACATTTGTGTGGCAGTCATGAGACTGTCTCAAAAAAATCACTGTTAACCGAAAGATCAGTTAAAACACTGCCACTGTCATATCCAAATGAACAGTAGTTACCATCAGCTGTTCTTGCATTTAAATCACCAGTCAGCAAGACATAAAAGTCGTCGTGCGAAACTTGTAAATCTAACAAACATTGTTCCAACACTTCCATACCAAACCCATCATGCTGATTATTCCAGTATGTGGAATCATGAGGGGGAATGTATGTATATACAGACATTATAGGTTTATTTGTTGAAAACAAATCTTGATTGATTTCAACAATAAAAGCATTTTCGTTTCCAACCTCAATTCGTTTAACAAACGATTCTAAAGTTTTTCTTACCATAACTATTATTCCGTCGGAATACCTTCCTTGATGAGATAGTTTCGTTGCTTTTAGTGTAAATACAACAAACTCTTGAAACAAAGATGAATCAAAATCATTCGCTAGAAAGGTCTCAGTGAGACAAATGAAATCATGCTGCGAAATGAAATTAATGAAATCCTCATCATCCAGTTTCGGTAATAAACCATTCACATTATAAGTGAGAAATTTAATCTGTGGATTATTAACATTATGAACATGTAAATTCACCATTGATGGACACGATCTCATTTGGGACCCGTCCACATTTTGGGATCCTGGTAAAGAACTTATCCACATGTTTTTACTACTTGCTGTAGTGGCCCGCCGATGTCCTATTTATCAGTGCCCGAGGCACTACTAGAGCTAGCTTTGGACTTACATTGCATACTTTTATCGCCTTTTGAGCTATCCACAGCTGTTCTTTTCATAGAGTCCAGAATACTGGTCTGACTGCCTGACCTGTCTGTTGTACTGCGCATCTGTCTGCTTCTCTTTTTAGGAGGGGCAGTACGTTTTGGCCGCTGCTGCTTCGGTGAACATGGACCACTGTCCTGTTCTTTCTCTGCAGAATCCTGCTGGGATTCTACAAGTGTTGCTTGTGTGTGCCTAGTGGACTCATCAATGTGTCCATCTGACTCTCTGTCTGTGTCAGCCCTAACTGCTGGACTGTGTCATTGTTTTGTCAGTGTCTTCACAACCATCCTCGAATAGGTCACTATCGTTTTGCTCATCATATTGTGAGACACTAACATCGTCTCTCACATCTGTAATACCATTTGGTGCTTCAGTTTCAGTATTGTCTTTTTCTACTATCTTCTGACCCTGAACCTCGTCTGTGACAACTGATAAGTCATCATCAGTCACATCGATTTTATTTTCGAGAAAGAGAGAGAGACAAAGACAAGAAAACAGAGACAGAGACAGAGACAGAGAGACAGAGATAGAGAGACAGAGATAGAGAGACAGAGACAGAGAGACAGAGACAGAGAGAGAGAGAGACAGAGAGAGATATGAACGTCAACAACAAATTTCAATAAGGAAAGAATTGGACATAATAACAAATCAATAAACAAATAACAATATATTCTACACGTACTTATACAACAGACTCAATCAACAGCAAGCACTTTGGAGAGTTTAACAAGTTCAACAGTAAATCACTATAATTCAATAATACTGAGCAAGAGAGAGCGGGTCGTTTATGGAAGGGAGACTAATGTGGTAATGATTTGTTCAAATTTTACTATTTAAAGTTGTTTCCCTTGCACATATCATTTATTTATTTATTTATTTGTTTTTTGTTTGTTTATTCGTTTATTTATTTGTATTTTTCATTAGATCATGCAACATTGCATATCTCCATTTAGCCTCCTCTTCGTTTCTTGTCTTCTTTGTAATATCAACACAAAAAAGACAAAACGTATCTTTCACTATACTACTAATTTAACCACCACATCCTCCAACACACACATGCACACACACACACACAGACACACACACACAACACACACACACACACACACACACAACACACACACACACACACACACACACACACACACACACACACACACACACTCACTCACTCACACAAAATCAAAACATACATTAACATGAAAATAAAAAATACAGGTTGCTGAAGAAGTTTATTTTCATAAGATCTTCGGTACAAGAACAGATGATAATCTTTCTTGGTCTAACATCTGAAATGAAAAATTGTTTACGCGCAAATCAAGAAAACTATTATATCATACGCATATCGATTTACTGGTAAGATATGCATCGACCGTTTTAGATTCAAACCTGACGTTAGTCTCCATAAATCGCTTTGAACTTCATTTTCATAAAGAAACACTCGTATAACTATCTTCAACGACAAAGAATTAAATATCCACCATTAAAATTTAGACTTCATTATAACAGAAGATTATGTAGGTACAAATAATAAATGGACATGGCCCAGCTAACATAGCCAACACCTTGTCCATGAATCTCGCACGTGACAGGAGAAAAGCCAATGTCCCACTCACAAGAATTTACCTTGTTTGAAACAAGCCCCATGTACTTAGAAGCCACCCTCTGGAATACCCTGTCAGAAAACAGAATTCCACTTCGTCAATATTTAAGAAAAGTTGTTTTACATACCTCTTGCATTAATCAACTCTTTCTCGACCTGGCAATTATATCAGTTACAGACATATTTTACAGTGTATGTATCTGTATGTTTTGTGTGTGTGTGTGTGTGTGTGTTGTATGTATGTATGTATGTATGTATGTGTGTGTGTGTGTGTGTTGTGTGTGTGTGTGTGTGTGTGTGTGTGTGTGTGTGGTGTGTGTGTGTGTGTGTGTGTGTGTGTGTGTGTAGCGTAGATCGTCTTTGGGCAAGGGCTGAATGTATAAAACAAATACATTGCTCATTTCATACCTCGCGAATAAAATTTGTTATTCTTCTTGTTTTCGTTTCTGTTCTTTATCTCTCCATGAGGAAACCTGCCTTAATGTAGACGTATTATGGACGAGGGCTGGACGTGAAAACTGTTATTGTGTTTAGAAATATAACTTGTTTTCACTATGTGTCTGTCTGTCTGTCTGTTTCTCTCTCTCTCTCTCTCCTCTCTCTCTCTCTCTCTACTCTCTCTCTCTCTCTCGCTTCTGTCTCTCTTCACTCTCCTCTCTCTTATATCTCCTCTCTCTCTCTATGCACCTATGCACACACACACACACACACTCAACACATATATATATATATATATATATACATATATATATACATACATATCTATATATGTATATATTAGAAAGAGAGAGAGAGAGAGAGAGAGAGAGGAGAGAGAGAGAGACCTATACACATACATAGGTGTGTGTATTTGCATGTTTTATGGTAACATTGGCATATGCAACAGTATTCTCAGAACAAACATTCATCATTATTGTTAACAGATAATACATTTTAACATAATAAAAGATATCAGCAAATATCCTGTTCGTCTATTATGTGTATGTGCACGCGTGCATGCGTATGTATATACGTTTATGTGTTTGTGTATTTGTTAATAAACCATTAGTGCGTGTTCGTGGGCAAGTGCATGTATGCGTGTGCATGTGTATTTTTGCTAATCGCCTATATCTCATGTCTTTTTGAAAATTATGTGCAAAGATTTTTTTACTCATTCCTAATGTGTACTGATACATGTTTGTCTCATAATGTTCAAATATGTTTAAATCTTTAATTACTTTTCTCTTGTTTTTTGTTTGTTTATTTGTTTGTTTAATTGTTTGTTATTATTTGCATAGGATATGATCCTTTATAAATTTAACACGTAAAACATCCCACAGAGAACCCCTGTTTTGTTTTTCTTTACTTCTTTGATAGGTCGCTTAAAAGCACATATGTGAATAGACGTTAGAAAATTAATATGAAAACGTTCTATCACGTCTTATTACCACAATGTGATCAAAAAGCAATTAATACATACACATGCAACACACAGACAAGGAGTGTAGTGTAGTGTAGTGTATTTGTAGTGTAGTGTAGTGTAGTGTAGTGTAGTGTAGTGTAGTGTAGTTGTAGTGTAGTGTAGTGTAGTGTAGTGTTAGTGTAGTGTAGTGTAGTGTAGTGTAGTGTAGTGTAGTGTAGTGGTAGTGTAGTGTGGTAGGTTTATTTTGTTTAAAGCCTAGCTGACTGTGTGGAGAATTATCTGGGCTACAAATCCCCAAAGATATGTCAAAATCAATTTTCATTGCACTTCCAAAGAAGACATGGGCTATTGAATGCGAACTCCATCGCACAGTCAGTTTAATGAGTCATGTAACAAAAATCCTATTAAGAATAATCATGAAGAAGACGAGGAAGAGAACCAAAAGAGAAACAGCAGTAGAACAGTGTGGATTTGTGGAAGGGAAAGGAACTATTAATGCCATATACATCCTAAGAACTATCATAGAGAGGTCAATCGAGATGAATAAGGATTTATATTTAAGCTTTGTTGATTATACCAAGGCTTTCGATCGGATAAGACATGAAGAATTGATCAACCAACTGGAGAGACTCAATTTTGATGGAAAAGACCCAAGAATAATTAGAAATATGTATTGGGCACAAACAGCTGCAATGAGAATAGAAAACAATATAAGCTCTTTCCAAAACATCAAACGAGGAGTCAGACAGAGTTGTGTTTTGTCACCAGATCTGCTTTCACTTTACAGCGAAAACATCATGAGAAACCTATAATGAAACAATATTCGATACGCAGATGACACCGTGCTAACTGCAGAAAATGAAAGGGATCTACAAACCCTTGTCAATATACTAGAAATAGAAAGCAAATGTAAAGGGTTGGAACTAAACAGCAGGAAGAATGAAGTCATGGTGATCAGAAAGAAACATGAAATCCCCTTATGCAAAATAACAGCAAACGGCACAACCTTGAGGCAGGTTGATAAGTTTAAATATCTGGGAACGATCATTTCATCAGACGGCAGATGCACGTCAGAAAAAGACATCAGAATCGGCCAAGCCAAAACAGCTTTCAAGAAGATGAAAAGCATTCTTACCAACAAATGCCTATCAATTAACCAGAACAAGATTGAGGCAGCCGAGATGTTGTTTCTATAAAGAGTGTTCAGAGTTCCATGGAAAGCAAAGAAAACAAACGAGACAGTCTTGATGGAGGCAGGCACAAGAAAATCATTCATAGAGAGGATTAGGAAAAGACAGGCAACATCTATGGGCCATTTAATGAGGAAAGGGGAATTGGAGCACCTGGTCACAACTGGAAAGCTAGAGGGAAAGAGAGCACCAGGTAGAACCAGGGAGAAGATACTAGATGGACTTGCAGAGTGACTGAAGACAAAGAGGGTGGAGGAGATGCTTGAGGCAACAAGAGATAGAGACAGATGGAAGTCCATGATCGCCAACGCCATGCGGCAAGGCACCTGATGATGATGATGATGATAACCGTTTTAAAAACACACACAATACTTCAGCAGGAGAAAAATGGAAAAGAAATGAAGTTGACATATTAATGCCTCCTAACACATAATTCAAGGAGATGCCCCTGGCGTTGACTAGTCCGTCCGATTTATCACACAGGGGATTAAAAAATCATACTGAATACAATTTAAACTAATAAAGGACACTAAAACATATACAAAACGGGCCTAAATGACCTAAATTTGCTTCCACATACCTCATTTCCCAGGAGCCAAAAGTGCACTTAATTTAATACACATACATAAGTATCAATCTTCAGAGAAAGTACGTAA
>JAPXFY010000028.1:20957197-20974697 GCA_030674185.1 Monoplex corrugatus
CCTGCCTGATCCCTCTTTTGATATTTTCGAAAGAGCTTATATCCTTTTCTATTCTCATAGCTGCTGTTTTTTACTTCCCAATACATATATCTGATTATTCTTAGATCTTTTCCATCAATATTGAGCCTTTCTAGTTGATTGATCAACTTCATGTCTTACCCAATCGAAAGCCTTGGCATAATCAACAAAGCATAAATATCAATCCGTATTCAACTCGATTGACCTCTTAATGATAGTTCTTAGGATGTATATAGCATTAACAGTTCATTTCCCTTCCACAAATCCATACTGTTCTTCTGTTGTTTCTCTTTTGATTCTCTTCCATTTCCTCATCATGATTATTTTTAATAGGATTTTTGTTACATGATTCATCAAGCTGATTGTGCGATGGAGTTCGCATTCTATAGCCCACGTTTTCTTTGGAAAGTGCAATGAAATTGATTTTGACATCTCTTTGGGGATTTTTCCGGGTCATAAATTTCATTTAGGAGGATTGCTATATTTTTTCAATACCGAATTCCTTCAGAACCTCAATCATCTCTGTAGTAATATTGTCCGGACCTAGGGAGTTTCCTGGTTTTATCTTTTCAGTGCTGCTCTAACTTCATTTTTCATCATGGGTTGTCCTTCAACGTGCTTTCTTATAATGTGTACTTCGTTTCTGTCATGGTTAAAAAGGTCTTTACTGTACTCTTCCCATCTGTCTAATATTTTGTATTTTCCATGATAAGCGTACCATCTTTCGCTTTCAAACAACCAGTTGATATGCATGCCTTTTTCCTACGGACAATTTCTTTAATATTTCTGTACACATTTTGAGGATCTGTTTCGTGTCAGTCTTCTATTTCTTCAATTCTTTGCACTTTATTTCCAGCCAAGAGTAGCTTCATTTTACCTATTCATGATTTACACTACATTGCATTACACTACACTGCACTACACTGCAGTACACTACAGCACACTACAGTACACTACAGTACACTACAGTACACTACACTACACTAGACTACGCTACACTACACTACACTACGCTACACTACACTGCACGACACTGCACTACACTGCACTATACTACACGACACTATGCTACGCTACACTACACTACACGACACTACACGACACGACACGACACGACATGAAACGACACGACACTACACTACACTACACCACACTACACTACACTACACTATATAACTCTACAATACCTACTACACTACACTACACTACACTACCTACACTACACTACACTACACTACACTACACTACACTACACTACACTGTGCTGCGCTGTGTTGCACTGCACTTCACTGCACTGCATCATACTGCATTGCACTACACCACACCACACTACACTACACTGCACTATATTACACTCCACTAGACTGCACTCCACTACAGTATACTACACTACACTACACAACACAACACTACACTACACTACACTACACTGCACTACACTACACTACACTAACTACACAACACTACACTACACTACACAACACTACATTACATTACACTACACTACACTACACTACACAAAACTCCACTCCACTCAACTCCACTACACTACATTACACTACACTACACTACACTACACTACACTACACTACACTACACTACACTGCTTGACTATATGTTGCATGTGTATGTATTAATTGCTTTTTGGTCACATTGTGGTAATAAGACGTGATAGAACGTTCTTATAGTAATTTTTTTTAACCTCTAGTCACATGTGTGCTTTTAAGCAACCTATCAAAGAAGTAAAGAAAAACAAAACAAGAGGGAAAGGGGTTCTCTGTGCCATGCTTTACAACTAACAAACAATTAAACAAACAAATAAACAAACAAACAAACAAAACAAACAAAAAACAAGAGAAAAGAAATTTCAGATTTAAAAAGTTTTGAACATTATGACATAAACATGTATCAGTACACATTAGGAATGAGTAAAAAACAATCTCTGCACATAATTTTCAAACAAGACACGAGATATTGGCGATCAGCAAAAATACACATGGCACGCATACATGCACTTGCCCATGAACACGCACTCATGGTTTACTGACAAATACACAAGCACATACACGTATACACACACACATGCACACGTGCACATGCACATAATATACGAACAGGATAGTTGCTGATATCTTTTATTATGTTGAAATGTATGATCTGTTAACAATAATGATGAACGTTTGTTCTGAGAATACTGTTGCATATTTGCATATGCCAATGTTACCATAGAACATGCAAATACACACACCTAAGTATGTATATATGTATATATATATATCTATAAATATATCTTTATATATTTATCTATATATGTATATATATATACGTATATATACACATATATATGTATATATATATATATATACATATATACATAAAATATATATATATAATTATATATATGTATAGGCTTAGGTGTATGTATTTGCATGTACGCTACACCACCACACACAGACACGCATACACAAAAATACATATGTGTATATATATATACATAATTATACATATAAATACATATACATATATATATATACACACGTATATATATGTATACATATATATATAGATATGTGTGTGTGTGCGTGCGTGTGTGTGTGTGTGCGTCGTGGTGTGTGTGTGTGCGTGCGTGTGTGTGTGTGTGTTTGTGTGTGTGTGTGTGTGTGTGTGTTTGTGTGTGTGTGTGTGTGTGTGTGTGTGTGTAAACAACGAACATGGCTAGTTCATTTACATATAAATATGTTGACTCTAGATCACGAAAAGGATGTAACCTGTTTTTGTCTGATCATAAAAACACAAGATTTAAAAACATGGATCAGTAAAGAGGGGCATGTGAACCACAAAAAGAAAAAACCAAACCACAACCAAAACAAAACAAACTAAACTAAACCAAAGCAAACCAAAGCAAACCAAACCAAACCAAACCAAACCAAACCAAACCAAACCAAACCAAACCAAACCAAATCAAACCAAACCAAACCAAACCAAACCACACAAAACCAAAACAAAACAAAGAACAAAACACAACATGCAACTGAGGTCCGCTCCCCTCCCCCACCCCCTCAAAAAAAAAAAAGGAATTAAAATAGTCAGGTTTCATCAGTGTGTGCAGTGTGTACTTGGGTGTATGTGTGTGAGTGTGTGCACGCGCGAACGCTTGCGTGTATGTATAAATCTCTGTGTGTGTGTGTGTGTGTGTGTGTGTGTGTGTGTGTGGTGTGTGTGTGTGTGTGTGTGTTGTGTCGGCGTGCGCGTGCGCGTGCGCGTGATGTGCGTCTGTGCTTGTGTAGGAATGCATTCATTAGTCATGAAAAGTTTAACAGGCGATCATGAAAAGAGAGGAGGAGCTACAGGTATAGAACAATAATACTCAAAATAAACAACGTACAGACCTGAGCTGTAAGCGCCTTGCAGTTTGCAAATACAGAGCCAAACCAGCATCCTTCTTGACTGAATCTCGAAATATACAGGAGAATATGAATGGCGCCGTGATATAGTGGTTAGCAAAACGGACTACTGACTGGAAGGTTGTGGGTTCGAATCCCCATCAGTTCCGTCAAAAATCTTTATTTTCCGCTGTAACCGGCTCCTACCCAGATTTGGGCGGGGCTTTGTGCTCATTGGGAAGACTGGGACCACACAGTCGAGTCTCATCCACGAGAGATACAGACACCTGCGGTGCTGGTCAAAAGATTTGAGCAACACCCTCAATGACGCATCCGTATGCGTCATTGAGGGTGTTGCTCAAATCTTCTGACCAGCACCGCAGGTGTCTGTATCTCTCGTTCCTGGTTGACACAGGAAACATTATATAGTAAGCGTAGAGTACAAGCCTTCACGCAGTCTCAATCTTAGATGGAACTCTATAGCATCATGATTGTCATCCTCATCGACATCATCGTCATTGTTTTGTAAAAACCGTGTCATCTTCCGTAGCCATTAAGATGGCGTAGAAAATGGATGAGAAAAACAGGTGACCTCACTGACTACAATGATCTTAAAAAGAATTAGGAATGTTGTGTATGTCAGTCCAAAATATGCACATTTTAATTCTGAAATATGTTTGATGAAGGAGTATTGCATTATGTTCTATTCACTTGTGCATATGTATATGTGTGCATGTGTTTGTGTATGCGTGTGTGTGTGCGTGCGTTTGTGTGTACGTATGTGAGTGTATACATGTTTGTGATTGTGTATTTGTGTGACTGTATGTTTATGTGTGTGTATATATGTCTGAGTATGAATGTGTGCATGTGTGTGCGCGTGTGTGTGTGTGTGCTGTGCGGCGCGCGCGTGCGTGCGTGCGTGTGTGTGTGTGTGTGTGTGAGAGAGAGAGTGTGTGTGTGTTTCTATGTCTCTGTCTGTCTGTGTGTCTTTCTGTGTGTCTGTTGGTATGTGTTTTTGTCTATGTTTAAGTATGTGTGTGTTTTTCTTGTGTGCGAGTGCCAAAATGGGGTTAGGACAATTTTCTGAGCTGTTTCTGAATTGATCTTTACCAAAGTCAGGTCAAACGTCTGGACTGTTGAGGAATTGCTAGTACATAAGTTTGAAAGTTATGAGTATCAAGGCCAGCGTGACACAGACCAGAACATTTGCCTAGACTGAGCACTTTCTGAGAAAGACACGAGAGAAATACTTTCTCAGAAATGTCTGAAAAGTATTCAATTTCTAATTTGACAGATATCACAATCTGTTCTTGTCCCATTTCATCATCAAGCTGTATTCGATCAGGTGTTTCTTTGAGGTGTCATAGTTACCTTGAGAAATATAACATCGAGATTTTCTGTCAATATTTTTTGTATAATAAAACGACAGATTTTCAGAATGGCTTGATTATTTGTTTGTTTTATTGGTATCAGTACTTGCATGAAGTTGTTTCCCCAGGTGATAATAAAAGTTTACTTCTTGGTGATCTATCAGTTATGTAAAATCTTATGAGGTGGTCAATTACATCAAAGTCATGGTCAAAATACCAGAGTGGGAGAGAGAGGGAGAGAGAGAAAGAGAGAGAGAGAGACAGAGCAGAGAAGAGAGACAGACAGACAGACAGAAGGAGACAGAGACAGAGATACAGAGACAGACAGACAGACAGACAGAGAGACAGAGAGTCAGAGACAGAGAGAGAGAGACAGAAAGACACAAAGAGAGTGGACAGACATAGAGAGACAGACAAACAGAAAGACAGAGAGGGGAGAAAGAGAGAGTGTGACTACAGGAGATAGAGACAGGGACAGAGACAGGAGTCAGAGAGAGAAGAGAGAAGAAAGACAGAGATAGGAGAGAGATGAGAAGAAAGAGAGAAAGAGAGAGAGGTAAAAGAGAAGAGAAAGTTACATACACAAACAACACACACACATACACACATACACACACACACACACAGAAAAGAGATAGAGAAAGAGAGAAGAGACAAGGAGAGAGACAGATACAGAGAGATAGAAAAAGAGAGAGAGAGAGACAAAGAGAGAGACAAACACACACACACACAACACCCCAACCACACACACACGCGCACACACACACACAACACTCATGCACACACACACACCACACACACACAACACACACACCACACACACACAAAATCCCTATCAAAACATCCTCCTCCCATCTTTGTTTTGATGACAAAATAAAAACCCAAAATCAAACTGACAACATGGCACGAAAGTACATAGCCTTTAAAAAGATGCAGTGAAATTCATCATCAGTGACAGAATCATGATGACCATGGCACTTATGATGGGGCAGTCTGCATCGTCTGATTGTTTGCCTTGCGTCAGCCGATCCTGATCTGTTCTTGTCGTCTGCTCTGTGCTGAAGCTTTATCTTTGGTGAGTTACTCTGTTCTGTCTTTTTGTTTGTTCTTTTCTTTCCTTTTTTTTTTATCTTTTTCTGTCATTCTTCCATTTTTTCTTTCTTTCTTTTTTTCATTCCTGTTTTTTTCTTCCTTCCTTCTTCATTTGTGTGTTTCTTTTCTATCTATCTATCTATTCCTTTTCTATCTTATCTATCTATCTATCTATCTTCTATCTATCTATCACTATCTATCTGTCTGTCTGTCTGTCTGTCTGTCTGTCTGTCTAATAAATGTGACCCGTTTTCACGAAATGGAGTCCTAACTCGCAAGCAGCGAAAAGCGTAGAGGCCCGGAAAAGGTGTGATGGGTCGATTTTGTCAATTTTTACTTTTCGTCACAAATGGAAAAATTTAATCTTTAAATTACATGTACATGCACCAGCACTGTATAATTCATTCGGAAAATGTATTTAAAATGCGTTTTAATCAGAAAAAGGGATATATAAACTTAAATAACAAGACAATTAAAGTAGATTTTCACACCAATTTTTGTGTGCTATTGTGGCATGATGTGTTTTACCATGGTACAAAATTTGATAAAGATTGGCGAAGTAGAAATACATGTTGCTAAGGTAAAACTTCACTGAAGTGGTGAAAATTTTAAAACTTGATTTTCTCAAAATGGCCGTTTGCTACTTCAAACACTCATAACTTCCTTATTTTTAGGAGTAGAATAATAAATTTCATATGAAAAGAAAGTTAATAAACTGGACATTTTGAAAATCATAATATCCTAAAATCTGTTATCGTCACCTTAGGACTCATTTTGTTAAAACGGGTCACCTATCTGTTTATGTATATACCTTTCTTTCATTCTGTTTATCTCTATCTCTCTTCTCTCTCTCTCTCTCTCTTCTCTTCTCTCTCTCTCTCTCCTATCTTCTGGTATCATCTTTTCTCTTCTATCTCTTCTTCATCTCTATCTATCTATCTAAGCTTTTATCTATCTATTATCTATCTATATCTATCTATCTATCTACTATATCTATCTATCTATCTATCTATCTATCTATCAACTATCATCTATGTATGTATTTAGGTATCTCTCTAGCTATCAATTTGGTTAACGTTCTTTTCTTTCTTTCATTCATGCTTTCTTTTTGATTTCTTTCTTTCCATTTTTCTTTCTTTCTTTCTTACTTTCTTTCGTTCTTTCTTTCTTTCTATCTTTATGCATTCATTCATTCATGAGCAATATTCTGCTTGTTTTACTTATGTGTATGCAATCTTCGTTTTCTTTTTCTTTCTTACTTTCTTTCTTTCTTTTTTTCTTGTCTTGAAAAATGAATTGATTTATCTGTTATAGATTTTAAGAAGTGTTTAAACTTTGTTAATGCATTTTTGACATGGAAAGTAATACACTTGTGAAATTTGAACTTTGTAAATGCATTTTTGACATAGAGAATAATACACATGAAATTTTGAATACAAAATTGCCGTTGACAAAACTTTGGTAAATTGAAGATCTAACGTCAAGGACAAGAAATATGGAAAGATCTCAGTTGATCCTGTGTTAACCTTATCCAGCTATTTTTGGCCATAAACATGACTGGCTGGCTGCCAGTTTAGTCAGGTTTTTGTATGTTGGTTACTTATTATTATCATCATTATTATCATTACCACTATCAATAACATGCATGTCATCAAGAAAGACCCAAGGGTGCTGGGTTGGACCCAGAGCAGAAATGCCTTACCACCAGCCAGATAATCACCCACCTACTCCCCACACCACACGCCAAGCACAGACATTCCACTGAAAAAAGAGGGGCTGCCCAAGCGCTGCATGACCCATTCTTATTAATATGCATGAATTTCAAGACATGAAAAAATAAGCTCTGCACCATGGTTGAGTGACTAACGCCCTCGTCCTGATTTTCTGTGTACAGAACTTTCACCATGAAGGTCGCAGTTGTTGCAGCTATCCTGTGTGCCTTGGTGGCCCTGTCATCCGCTGGAGGTCTTCCTTTGATCAAAGGCGTATATGGCGGCACTAGCGGCGTTACTGGAATCCTTAAGCGCTATAACAAGTTTGGTGGTTACTAGGCGGCTACTACCCCGGGCTTCTTCTTGGTGGATATGGTGGATTAGGTGGATTAGGTGGATTAGGTGGATTAGGTCTATATGGCGGACTTGGGCGGACTTGGATTTGGAATTGGTGGACTTGGACTTGGACTCGGCGGACTTGGCGGAATTGGCAGACTTGGACTTGGACTTGGCGGAATTGGTCTGAGTGAGTACATTTATCCGATCGCTTCAGGTGATTTATTTATTTAGACTATAGCGTTTTATGGAGGGATGTGAATTACAGTGTATATATATCAAATTTGTTTGCAAGAAAAATGTAAACAATTTTGCGTGAAAACAAGTGTACTGTGAGTAGATTAAAGCAGTTTGACAGACAGTGCAGTTGTGTGTGTGGAGAAAAATGCAAGTGCACGCTAATGCTCATAGATGTTCTATATTCATATACATGAACTATGATAGTGTAAAGATATCAAAATAACACACAACTGGAGTGTCAGTAGTACTGAGACAGAAAGACAGACAGACAGACAGACAGAAAGAGAGAGAGTAAGAAGAGAGACAGACACACAGACACACACACACACACACACACACACACACACACACACACACACACACACACACACACACAGAGAAGAGAGAGAGAGAGAGAGAGAGAGAGAAAGAGACAGAGACTGAAACAGGGAGAGAGACAGAGAGAGTTTGATCAAACCCACATTGTTCAGCTTAAATCTGTTACTTCTCACCCACTGAAACTGAAGTCACATGACAACAGGGTAGTAAGTACCGGAGAATCTGAGACAAGTTTTCCCAATGCTGTGACGATAAGAATGTGGATGATAATGAATAATTATGTCACTGGACTCCGTTTGGAATTGAGAATTGCATGACAGACGTGCACTCTATGTTCCTTTCAGAAACAGACTGAATGATATTGGATCCTCTGAAAGATGATGAGCCTCAATTGTATTGTTCCAGTCATTACAATAAACCCATAACATGTTCAAATCAGGTTATGAGCCATTCTGGGTTGAAAAACTCTTTGGATTTTTGTGTTTGTTTGTTTGTTGTTGTTGTTTATTTATTTATTTGTTTGTTTCCTTGTTTGTTTGAAACTGATGTGAATTTGAACCTAAAAAATTATTTAGTATTACGTTGTCACTTCGATTGGTGATTTTCTAGAGTGTTGTGGTTTCAGTAAATAAAATGTAGAAAACGTATCTTTAAAAATTGTTATAACTTGTCTAGTCTCTCTTTCTTTCGTTAATTTGTTCATTTCTTCGTGCAATCTTATATTCGTACTATCAGAACCGAAGAACGTAAAAGTATCTTTTTGTTCCAATTGTACGGATGTAAAGCGTGTACAGTCATCACGCAAAGTCAGAATAAGTTTGAGGCAGCTGAAATGTGGCTTTTAAGAAGAATGTTAAGAGTTCCATGGACAGCAAAGAAAAGAAATTAGTCTTGAAAGAGGCAAACACAAAAAGAACATCAATGAAGAAGATAAAGAAAGGATGGAATTGAAGAGTGGATGAAAACAAAGAGTGCAGGAGAAGTGCTTGAAGCGACAAAATATAGATTGGTACAGAGGGCCATGATCGCCAACGCCATATGGCAGGGCACATGATGATGATGTATTTTAGGAAGGGCTACTAATGCTGATACTAAAAGCAAACATTCCCTTCCTCTTTACAGGAACATGTAAAGGTTGTTTCACATCTACCCTACTTAACAAAACACAATGGAAAATAACTGATACCCCCTCTCCCCCATCAAACAAACAAACATATAAACAAACAAACAAGAAATACAAACATTGTTTTCCACTAATTCTATTCTGTTTCAGATAAGGGATACTACTAAACTGCAGTACGATGTCTCCTCCAGTCGTCCATTCTTCAATGATCTGATCCACACTGTGTTCATCTGATGTCACAGAATGAAGCATGTTTTGTGGACAGAATAAACAACAAGGCGTTTTGAAACGTTTTTACAGAGTTCATGGTATAAGATGGCTTGGCGAATGATATTGTGTTTCTTCGTCTGTTTTGTCAGTCATAAACACACACACACACACACACACACACACACACACACACACACACACACACACACACACACACACACACACACACACATGCATACACATACACACAAACACTCACACATACCTATAATATATACATACACAAATGCATGTACATACATGTATGCACATACATACATACACACACCAACACGTGCATGCCCACATTCATACATACAAACATACAAACACACACACACCCATAATTATACAAATACATACATGCTTACACACACACACACACACACACACACACACACACACACACACACACACACAACATACACGCACACACGCAAGCACAAGCACACACATATACACACACACACACACACGACACGATTCAAATGGGCGGAGACACCTATGTAACAATTTTCAGCTGTCGGAGAAAACGTTTAAAAGGCCCAAAATGACAAGAACGAGAAGAGGCCGCCTTGCCCAAAAGAAACAAGAAGACGCATCAGAGGGCAAGGCTGATGCAGAGAGGCTATTGGCGAGGGACATGGGAGCAGATACGCAAAAGGACCCGAAATCGACAGTGGCCGAGTCTGACGGTACATCTGGTGCACCGTCCACGGTTTCCACTGACACGCAGAGTGGGACAACCTGCACCGCGCCTCTTCCCAGCACGGCGGACTGCGTGAATACGTCAGAACTCAAAAATATTATACTGGCTCTGCGGGACCAATTCAATTCTTTGGAAAAGACTGTCCTTGCACTTCTCACAACCCAGCAAAAACAGAACATCACCATGCCAACCCGTAACTGTCATACACAGACGGATCTCCATGCTACACATCCCACATATGCAGACGTACTGAAACAAAACCACACAAGCAAGCAGGACGACAAACAGGCTCGAAACCTCAAGGCACCAAATCCCAGCAGCAAAACTAAACTGCAAGCAACAAAAGTACCTGAAAATAAAATAAAAAACAAGAAAGAACAACGTCATGACGTCACACAAGCTAAAGACGTCATTTTACATCCGAACCATACAACATCACGCTCTGAAGATATTCCAAAACAAGATAAAAAGCACCATGATCTTCCGTATGTTATCACTGTCCACGATTCTGTGTTGAGAGGTGTCAACTCGAGAAGACTGGGACGATCTTAAGGTTTCGAAGGAGACTCGTGCCCTGTGACCGCCCTTCATGACATTAAAAGCTCATTAGACATGGCCCTTTCCAAATGTGACGATACTGCAGACTGTTTTGTTTTTCATTGTGGCGTGCATGATTTGAACAGCAAAGATCTCGCTGCAACAACTAAACATTTCGCTTCAGGCATAAAACAAATAGCACAAGAACATCCTAATTCAAAATTAGTCATTAGTAAGGTTGCCCCTGTACGGCAGGCACGAATGGAGGTTCAACGAAATCTGTTCAACGCTTTACTATCTGCTGAACTTGTTGATATGAAAAATATTTCTTTTGTATCACATGAGAACCTTCGTACCACTCAACAATTTCTAAAAGATGACATTCACCCCTCACCAGAGGAAGTAGCATCATTGCAGGAAATCTTGGAAGACACATTCAGACCTGTTTTGGAGACTCCAAGGAGAACAGCAAGATCAAGATCAGCACAGCTACACCCTTCCAGATTCTCCAGAGGACGGTACCACCTTTTCGACAACTACGTACCATGGTGGCCATATAATATGTTTTGATATAACAGTATTACATATACCATTCTTAACGTTCATGTCACAGGACTTTTTCCGCGTCATCTCTGACATTTCTTCTGCTGAAAGCAAACAATAACAGGTTTTAGTCCGACTATCAAGACTCAGTCAGACTATACACTCTGTACATTTGAAGACGTGTACGCTATTATTTTGATTATTGGTTATTTGTTATCCATTGTAATCTAAAATCTCCTCAGTAAGTTATTTATACGTTGACTATATAATTTTCTTTTCATCGTTTTGCTTCAGTTTTGTTATCTTTACTTCGTAGCCTAAGTAATTGCGAAACTTTCTTTCTGTCCATCTCTCCTGTACACAGAAAATCTAAGTATTCATTATTATCGACCATAAATAACAGTCAATTGAAAGTTGGAGATAAACCAGCATCAGTAATGCGACAGCAATCCCAAGTCAAGTTTTTGCAATGGAATTGTAGATCCCTTTCCACCAATTCGACATACTTAGAGCATTTCCTGACATCAAATAGATGTGAAGTTTTGATTCTACAGTCGATGAATGTTGTCGCAACCAAGCTTCCCAATTTCCCCAATTATTACTATCCCCCAGTCTATGAATGTGGGAATCACGGGAAGAAGGTATCCACCGCGATATATATACTCAAAGAGTTACAATACTGCTTACTTACTTCCCCAGTTTTGAAATCAAGCGACGATTTGCACGCTTGTGCTGCCACTGTCCAATTAAGCAATTCTTTAAACATCAACCTTTTGTCAGTGTACCTGCCAACAGGTCCAAATGACCACAACACAGAATGGCTGCACACGATCCAAGATCAGCAGCGTGGTAAATGGCTAATAGGTGGAGACTTTAATTCCCACTCCCCATTTTGGGAAAAGAACTGTTCTACTGTTACGAGCAATCGTTTGGTAGAAAATATCGTTGATTGTTCGCTTTACCTTCTAAATGATGATAGTGTCACTAGGATTCCTGATGTCTCCAAACACAGGGCGACAGCCATCGATTTGTCTCTGATATCACCAGAATTAGCACCATCCTGTACCTGGGAAACTCACAGACACTTTGTGAAGCGATCATCTACCTATCATCATAATCATAACTGACAAAAACATCAGGATGAAAGAAGCTCTCCTGATATTATTCCAAAATATAATTACAAGCGTGCAGACTGGTCCTTATTTCGAATTGCTCTTGCTAATCAGGATTACAGACATTATGAAAGTGAAATGTAGACATTATGTTTTCTAAATTCCAAGAGTCAATTCTAGCCGCTGCAGACGTATCAATTCCGAAACTCAAAACTTCTAGATCGAATAATCGATTGGGTAATGTTTGGTGGACAGAGGCATGTGAGAAAGCAGTTCAATATAAAAGGGAGAAATTCAAAATCTACATCAAAAGCCGGAAACCTGAAGATCATGTGGAATGGAAAAAGCTAACATCCAATGTAACAAAATCATCGCTGAAGCAAAGAAAGATTATTGGGCATCATTCTGCACAAAAGAAATTTCAGATTTCAAAGATTTCCATAAAGTCTGGATGAAAATGAATCAAATGAAAAATGGAACCAACTTACAAAGGTGTCCGATAATGATAGAAACATGTAACACATTTCCTTCAGACATGAACAAAGCAGAAACTTTTGTGGAATTATTTGCTAAAAACAGTAAAGTTGCAGGTTTATCTCCTGACTGCAAACATCACAGAGAAATGGAAGATAACAACCAAATCTACACTGATCCAATACCTCAGAATGATCTCTGGTTTAATTCTCCAATCACCTTAGAAGAGCTAAAAAACACAATATGTTTTTACACAACAAAACGAGTTCGGTAGGTGTTGATGCAGTTTCGACTGAAATGATTAAACATCTCCCTGAAAACTATCTTATTTTCCAACACAAAATTCTGCAGAAATGCTGGGTTAGCGGAACTGTATCACAAATCTGGCAAAAGTCTATAGTTATACCGATATTAAAAGCAGGAAAATCGAAAACTGATAAAAACAGTTACAGACCCATTGCTTTGACGTCCCACACGAGCAAACTAATGGAAAGATTAATCTTAAACAGACTTTTACACTACTGTGATAAAAATAACGTTATTCTGGTAAACCAGGCTTTTAGAAAAGGGAGATCCGCAGTTGAACACCTGGTTAAACTTACAACTCAGATCAAACAACAGTTTGCCCGCAGAAAAAGTGTTTTAGCTACTTTCTTTGATGTAAAAAAAGCTTACGATCAAGTTTGTCATAAACGTTTATTGTTTAAGCTAAAATCTGTTGGTTTATCTGGCAATATGTACAATTACATTAAATCTTTTTTAGCTAATAGAACAATACAGGCTAGAGTGGAAGCTAGTTATTCTACTTCACGACGCCTCGACATGGGGATTCCACAAGATTCAGTGATAGCTCCTATTGTGTTTAATATCCTTATACAGGATCTTCCTAAAGCTCTTTCAAATCGTGTTGTTTTAGTACAGTATGCTGATGATATATGTACTTGGATGAATATCACTTTAAAAAAGACAACTCCACAGAGAACAAGGAATTACATCAGAAAATTGTATCAAATTGATCTTGATAACTTTGGAAACTATATGTTAGAAAATGGTCTGTCATTGTCGGCAGAAAAAACTAACATGATGCTGTTTGATCCTGGTGATAACTCAAATAACTAACCTACTTTCAAATTGCTTGGTGAAGTGTTAAATTACAAACAGGTCGTAAAATTTCTGGGAGTTTACATCACGTCGAAATTAAGCTGGAATGTACATTTTGATTATATTTTAACAAAAGCACGTAAAACCTTAAATTTTCTAAAGATAATGAGCAAATTACCCTGGGGAATGGATACAAATATACTGATTCATCTGTCAACAGCGCTGGTCAGGTCTAAATTATCCTACACGCAAGAAGTTTTTTTCAATGCACCTAAATATTTACTAAAAAAGATTCAGAACTTGGACTGCAAAAGTCTTAAAATTGCACTAGGTGTACCAATTCATGCTTCTACTCTGGTAACGTACAAAGCTGCTGGAATTCTACCTCTAAACAACCATCGTGAGCTAGCTACAGCAAAGTTTGCAATTAGAACTACTTCACAAGCGAATAATTTTGTGAGCAAAGAAATTAAAATCAGGTCTGATATTGACTTTCCAAAGCGAGCAAAAAACATTTCATCACAAATTACAACCGCAACTTACATATCTGACCTGATCAAACAATCTAGCATAACTATGGATGAAATAGCCGAGAAACCAACGTTAACGCCTATCCCTACATGAGAAATGCTAAAGGCCACGTTTGATCTCAATTATGCAGACGTTAAAAAAGATAATAATGTCAACATTACGCTATCCACAGCTTGTGAACACATTGATGAAAAATACCGTACCCGCCTCCACATTTTTACCGATGGGTCAGTCTTAGCAAATCAAAGCGCTGGAGCAGCGTTTTATGTTCCAAAATTTAACATTAAAAAGTCTTTTTTCATTGGGGCAAATGTATCTATATGTACAGCAGAACTGGTCGCTGTTGTTCAAGCGTTGCATTATTTAATAAGCCTTTGGCCTGTGTCTTTCAAAGTAGTTCTCTTTGTTGATTCAAAATCTGTATTATATGCCTTACAGTCTTTTGATACAGACACAAGACCTGATTTAATAATTGAGGCAAATCATCTAATACACTGTTTAAAGATAAATGGCTCGGAAATCAGTTTATGCTGGGTGCCTTCTCACGTTGGTCTTCACGGCAACAAAGTAGTTGACAGAGCAGCTAAATCCGGTGCACTCAATTCTGAAAATTCCATAGAATTACATGTTAACACCTCTGTAAAAGAAGCTTACAACTCGCTAGAATTAGCATCATGGATTCGATTTCAGAACATTGAAATGAAAAAATTAAACTTTCAGTTCAAAATATCTGTTAAAAAATGCAGTATTATTCGTTATATCATTTGAGAGTAATTGTTACCACATATTTTCGTATTCAACTGAACGCTTTGAAAACTAAATATTGTAAAAACGTTTTATGTATTTGCGGTGAACAATTCACATTGTATCACTGTCTGTTTTACTGTAGAAAGCTTCGTTATTTCTTACCAAAGATGTTTACACAAGGAAACTATCTTGAAAAGCATTTTAAAGAAGAATATCAGATCAAGTTCTGTTGTTAAAATTTCAGAAAAATTGGTTAACAGTCCTGTTAATGCGTTACTTTAAGGTTATTATTTTAATTATTATTATTTTATTTTGTTTTGTTTTGTTTTTATGACAATTTTTTTTGTTTTACATTTAATGTTAGTGTTGTTGTAGTTTCATTTCTCTGTTCATCCATATCCTTTTTCTAAAGCCCTTGCCGATTCCTTTTAAATTTTTTTCGTCTCTTACTCTGTTCCCCTCTGTCCCCCCTCCCCCTCCCCCCCCCCCCAAAAAAATTCATCCTCCATGCCATTTTTACCCGTCTAATATCACTTATAGTGAAAAGACGTTAAATCAAGGAACGAACACACACACACACACACACCACACACACATCATTATCATCATGTGCCCTGCCGCATGACGTTGGCGATCATGCCTCTCTGCACGAATCTATCCCCTGTCCCTGCAAATACATCTCCAACCCTCTCTGTCTTCAGTCAACCTACAAGTCCGTCCAATATTTTCTCCTTGGGTCTACCTGGTGTTCTCTTTCCCTCACCTTTCCTGTTGTGACTATTAGCTCTAATTCCCCTTTCCTCATAAAATGTCCGATAAATGTTGCTTGTCTTTTCCTAATCTTCTTTTGTTAACGATCTTGCGTCTGCCTCCTTGAAGACAGTCCCGTTTCTTTTCTTTGCTGTCCATGGAACTCTGAACATTCTTTCTAGAAAGCACATTTCAGTTGCCTCAATTCTGTTCTGACTTCGTGTGTTGACTGTCCACGCCTCAAACCGTACAACAGTATCGGTTCCATGCAACATTCAAGAAGTCTCTTCCTCTTGTTAATTGTTGGTAAGAACGCTCTTCATCTTCTTGAATGCTGTTTTGGCTTGGCCGATTCTGCTGGCTATTTCTAATGTGCATCTGACGTCTAGTGAGATGACCGTTCCCAGATATTTACTTATCAACCTGTCTCAAGATTGTGCCATTTACTGTTATTTTGCATGAGGGTATTTCTTGTTTTTTTACTGATTACCTTGATTTAAGTCTTCTTGCTATTTAGCTCCAGCCCTTTATTTTGCTGTCTATGTCTATTTATTCACAAGATTTTGTAGGTCATTTTCATTTTCTGCAATTAGAAAACAGTTTAGCTATCTGAATGTGAAACGGTATAGTATGACTTAAATTCAGAAACTTGGTTGTCAGATCAGTATCTTGAGGACAGAGACATATAACGTGGACCTCGTCTTCTGGTTCAGACAAACAAAATGGACGACATCTTTTGTCAAGAACGATAGGATACTTGAATCTATGACAATTCATTTCCCAGGCCCTATTTTGAAATCGTGAAAATGTGTTCTAAATTTGATCATACTGATTGATTCAATATATTTTTCTTTCTCAAGAAAGTTTTTATACTCACTGTATAAATTACATATCCGATGATTGTCAAGTTATGAAAACCATGAAAACCATTCTTGACATGACAGAAGCAATCTCTCAATCTACGTTTAATATTTTGTAAAAACACCTCGTTTCCAACACCACCGAACAGCCATACATGATAAAACCTATTACAGCTTAGCAATTTTTTACATAAGATACCCAGCTTATATGACCTATTTTAATAATTTCTAACAACATGCCATACGCACAATTTAAGAAGTTGTTATTGTGCTGTTTTAGTAGTCCGAACCAATA
>JAPXFY010000028.1:20979697-20994697 GCA_030674185.1 Monoplex corrugatus
CAATATTTATAGGACATTTCACGACGAAAGGGGAATAAGAACACCTGTTCACAACAGGAAAGCTGGCGGGAAAGAGAACACCAGGTAGACTGTGGGAAAAGAATATTGGACGGACTTGCAGAGTGGCTGAAGACAGAGAGGGTGGGAGATGTACTTGCAGCGATAGGGGATAGATTCACGTGGACGGCCATGATCATCATCGCCATGTGGCAGGGCACATAATGATGATGATGATGACAGGTGAGCGAACTGAAAGGTACAAATAAAAAAGAGTCTTGTGAAGAAAAGTGAGCATGAAAGGAAAGAGGAACCTCTAACTATCAAGAAGCAAACCAGATAGCTCCCGTGGTTCCAAAACAGAGGGCACCTTAATTTCCATTTTATCTTTATTTTTTTTTTTTTTTCTGCCCGACCTTAAGGCACTATTGCTGCCCACTATCCCCACGCTGCCTCATTTCTGCTCTGTGACACATTCTGGCCTCCCCAAAGCTCAGGTCACCAGAACATGTAGAACAGGGCTTTGATCATAAATTAGAAAACGATGACACAACGAACAACTGCAAATAGTACTGAAGACAATCATCATGGTATTACCTACAAATCCCAGATGTCAATAGAAAAAGATATATAGAGATGGCAAAATTAACAATGACAAATTATGAAAGGTTTCTTAGGTAAAAGTAAGATTTAAATATTCTCTCTCTCTCTCTCTCTCTCTCTCTCTCTCTCTCTCTCTCTCTCTCTCTCTCTCTCTCTTTTCGTAAGGGTGTGCACCTTTCAAAAAATGAAAATTGGCAGTATGGGGATTGTCAGCTCAAAGTGATTAATTCGTATAAATATCTTCGGCTGATTTTTACTACGAAATTAAGCCTAACAGCAGCCTGGACGGAAATGTGTACGAAAGAAAAAAGGGGCGTAACTGAAATATTGAGAGCGATGAAAAAATTAAACTCTGTTGACCCTTCTCTTTATTGGAAGCTTTTCGATACACAAATTGAACCAATACTAACATACGCTAGGAGAAGTCTGGGGTACTTTTGAAAATAAACACATGGAAATTGTACATACATTTGCAATCAAATGTTTCCTCAATGTGCCAATTCATTCTACTAATAAAATGGTGTATTGAGAAAGTGGCAGATATCCGCTAAGTATTCGTACAAACGTTAAGTGCGTAAAAGTACTGGCTAAGAATTTTGAAACTACCAACAACAAGATTATGTAGACAGGCTTATGATATGATGCTACACGAAATTGTATTTTTATCCGAACTCAAAGACCGTTTCATTAGCTGTTATAAACAAAATTGGCATTCTCAGGTAGGAGAAGATGCATAATGTGCATGATATTTCTCCTTTAATATTTCCAGGCAGAAAAATATCTTTCAGTTGTTACAAATAGATGGCACCGGAGCCTACTTGCAAGTTTTAGAACAAGAACACTTGGTCTTGATGAGAGTCAAAGATGGTTTCAGCGGAGCAGTGTGGATGATTTACTTTGTAGATTATGCCACCAAAAACAAAGGAAGACGAAAATCATTTTATTTTTGAATGTGAAGCTTATAGGACTGTAAGAAATAGATGTAATATATTTTCCTCCCCAGCAGCGTTAAGACATGATCTAAGGTCATTATTAGCATGTGAAAAAAACAGAAAGACCAAATACATCGCGGAAGCACATGAGATACGAAGAAGAACATTGCTGATTTAATTTCAATATGAAAAAGTTTTTTTGTTAGACTAATAGCTTTTTCCTTAACCAAAATAGTGAAGGTCAATATTAGGCATAGTTCGATGGTCACCCATGTCCACTTCTACTGTAAAACTGTTGTTTTGATATTGTAAACTATTACTTTTCTGCTCTTTATTTGCATTTTCCATTTTTCTGTTTCCTTTATTTGTTTCCCTTTGCTTACATTTGTTGCCAGCATGAGAGGGATGAGTTATCCCCTTGGCGCTAAAACCATGTATATGGTTACGTCAATAAATGGCGCGCTAAGCGCGCGTCAAGCGTTCAAGCGTCACGTCTCTCTCTCTCTCTCTCTCTCTCTCTCTCTCTCTCTCTCTCTCTCTCTCTCTCTCTCTCCTCTCTCTCTCTCTCCCTAACTCTCCCTCGTGGCATTCCAGTTACAACAAAAATATTGATGTGTTTATACTATTATAGTTCATTTGTATTGATGTAGAATTTTTATGAAATTTTTCGATAGATTTGTATTGGTGTATACTCTCCATGGACGAGGGCTGCGTGTAAAGCAAACAATATTGTGCTAATGCTGTTACTTTTGAAAATATTGATGTGTTCTTATTGTCGTTCTCTCTCTCTCTCTCTCTCTCTCTCTCTCTCTCTCTCTCTCTCTCTCTCTCTCTCTCTCTCAGTCTCTCTTTCTCTCTCTCCTCTATCCTTTTTTCTATCTCTGTCGTGCTCTGTCTCTCTCTCTTTCTCTCTGTCTCTCT
Source organism: Monoplex corrugatus (assembly GCA_030674185.1). Lineage (NCBI taxonomy): Eukaryota > Metazoa > Mollusca > Gastropoda > Littorinimorpha > Ranellidae > Monoplex > Monoplex corrugatus. Next base: position 20,982,151 of record JAPXFY010000028.1, read on the forward strand.
CTCTCCCTGTCTCTCTCTCTCTATCTCTATCTGTCTGTATCTCTCTCTCTCTCTCTCTCTGCCTCTCCAGGTCTCTCTCTGTCTCTCTCTCTCTGTCTCTCTGTCTCTCTGTCTCTCTCAGCCTCTCTCTCTCTCTGCCTGTCTGTCTGCTCTCTTTTCTCTCTCTCTCTTGACTGTCTGTCTGCCTCTCTCTCTCTCTCTCTCTCTCTCTCTGACTGTCTGCCTGCCTCTCCTCTTTCCCCTCTCTTTGTCTTTCTTTGTCTCTCTCTCTCTCTCTGTCTCTCTACTCTGTCTCTGTTTCTTTCTCTCTCGCCCACCCCCACCATACCCCCTCTCTCCTCTCTCTAACTCTCTGTTTCTCCATTTTCTCAGATAAACTATGTATCAAAGTGACTGCCAACGTTCTAGTAAACAGAAACCAAAACACACGAAAGCAGAATAAAAACGTGTGCATAAACTAGCGAAAAGAAGCAAATTTTCGGCCAACTGGCCTCTGTGGACCATCACAGCAGACAAGAAAGAAACAAATTCACACGTAGATGCAGGACATAAACAACAGAACCAGCTAACTTTTTCCGATATTTCAGCGTTGAGCTGGAGAAGATAACGCTGTGTGGTGTTGTGTGTGTGTGTGTGTGTGTGTGTTGTTGTGTGTGTTGGGGGTGTGTGTTGGTGTTTGTTGAGTGTGTGTGTTGTGTGAGTGTGGTGGTGTGTGAGTGTGTGTGTGTGTGTGGGGTGTGGTGTGTGTGTGTGTGTGTGTGTGTGTGTGTGTTGTGTGAGTGTGTGTGTGTGTGTGTGTGATGTGTGTGTGTGTGTGTGTGTGTGTGTTGTGTGGAGTTGTGTGTGTGTGTGTTGTTGTGTGAGTGTGTGATGTGTGTGTGTGTGTGTGTGTGTGTGTGAGTGTGTGTGTGTGAGTGTGTGTGTGTGTGTGTGAGTGTGTGTGTGTGTGTGTGTGTGTTTGTGTGTGTGTGGTGTGTGTGAGTGTGTGCGTGTGTGTGTGTGTGTCTGTTTGTGTGTTTGTGTGAGTGTGTTGGTGTGTGTGTGTGTGAGTGTGTGTGTGTGTGATGTGTGTGTGTGTGTGTGTGTGTGTGTGTGTGTGTGTGTGTGTGTGTGTGTGTGGTGTGTGTGTGTGTGTGTGTGTGTGTGTGTGTGTGTGTGTGTGTGTGTGTGTGTGTGTTTGCGTAAGAAAACCCATCTGGCCAAACGTTTACGCCTGTCTTGTTTCGTTAACCCTTTGACTCCTGCACCCTTTCCACCAACTGCAAAAACTTAACCCTTTGATTCCCTCACCCTATCCATTAGCTTTCTGCAGAAAGCTGGTGGAGATCGAGAGGGAGAGGGAGTCAAAAGTTTATGTTTTTCCTTTGCTAGCATGGTTGGCAATGCAGAATGAAGATGGAGAGGATGAAGGAGTCAAAAGTGTTAACCAACTACGCATTTTCATTTTCTCCTCAAGTAATTCTGGTTTTCAGAGAAAAAAAATTCTTTGAGGCCACTCCAAAGTCAGTCTACTCACAGCCAATTTTCAAGGGGATTGCGATTCCATATCCACCGTATCCACGGTATCCACCATATCCTCCGTAACCAAACTTGGGATAGTAGCCACCGTAGAAGCCACCAAAGTGTTTGAAGATCCCACCGTATCCGCCATACCCACCATAGCCGCCACCGAATCCGAACGGAAAGTAGCTGGCGGAAGAGAGGGCGAACAGGGCGCACAAGACGACATGCAACAACTGCGACCTTCATGGTGGAGTTCTGCACACAGAAAACGTTGACGTCATGCACAGAAAATTATGACGTCAGAAGACTGGTGTGACGTGAGGTGTCTCGATGCTGATTGATGTCGTATTGACGAGCGTTGAAGCTCAAAAACTTCTGACTGCAACGTTCTCTCTCTCTCTCTCTCTCTCTCTCTCTCTCTCTCTCTCTCTCTCTCTCTCTCTCTCTCTCTCTCTCCTCTCTCGTCTCTCTCTCTCTCTCTCACTGTTTGAATGTGCATGTGTGCGTGTTCATGCATGGGTTGCAACTCCCTCATGTGAAAGAGAAAGAGACAGAAAAAGACAGAGAAAGAGGGGGAAGGAAAAAGATAACAAGAAAGAGAGAGGGAGGAATAGACAGACAGACAGAGAAAAAGATAGAGAAAGAGGGGCAGGGAAAAGATAAAAAGAAAGAGAGAGAGAGAGGAGGGAATAGAGACAGAGAGAGACAGAGACAGAAAAAGAGAGAGAAAGAGAGAGAAGGGGGAAAGATAAAAAGAAACAGACAGACGTCAGAGGGACAGAGACAGAGAGAGACAGAAAAACAGAGCAATGGAGGGAGAGAGAGACAGACAGACAGAGACAGACAGATGAACAGAGACAAAGAGAGATGGAGTAGGAGAGGTAGGGAGAGAGAGGGAGAAAGAGAGAGAGCGAGAGGGAGAGAGACACACAGAAAGAGGGGCAGAGAGACAGACAGACAGAGACAGTAAAAACATCGAAAGAGAATAAGAGACAGAGGCAGACATGCAAGAGGAAGAAAGATGGAGATGTAGAGAGAGTAACAGTAAGAAACAAAGAGAGACAGAGACAAATAGACTGACAGACAGAAAGAGAGACAGAGTGGGGAGAGAGATAGAGACAGACAGACAGATAGACAGACAGAGACAGAGACAGACACAGACAGACAGACAGACAGACAAAAACACAGAGAGACAGAAACAAAGAGAGATAAAGAGAGAGAGAAAGACACACAGAGAGACAGAGACAGACAGAAGATAGACACAGAGAGGCAGACAGAGAAATGAAGGCAGAGACAGGGCAGACAGAAGAACAGAGACACACAGAGAGGGGATAGGGAGAAAGAGGAGGAAGAGAGAGAGAGCGTAGAGAGAGACACAGAAAGAGAGGGAAAAAAGAAAGAAAGGGACAGAAAGAGAACAAGAGAAAGGGAGGCACAGAAAAAGATTGAGAGACAGACAGAGGAACAGAGACAGAGAGAAAGGGGATAGAGAGAGAGATGAAAAGAGAACAAGAGAGAAAGAGAGACAGAAAGGGAGAGAAAGGCAGACATACAGACAGACAAAAGGACCGACGCAAAGAGAGAGAGAGGGGGGGGGAGAGAGAGAGAAGACAGACAGAGAAAAAGAGAGAGAGAGAGACAGACAGACAGAGACAGGACAGACAGAGACAAAGGCAAAGAAAGAAGACAGACAGACAGACAGACAGACAGAGAAACAGAAACAGAAACTAACACAGACACAGAAAGACATAAAGAGGAAAAGTTCAACCAAACAGAAAGTGGCCAACCCACCAGAGATGAAGCTTCAACAGTGGAGAGCAGAACTGGTCAGGGTACTACTGAACGGCTGAAGCAGCAGACAAGTCGGTCAGACGATGTGAGGAGTGGACAACTGGCCTCCCCTATATATACCAGTGGTGCCGGTCATTTATTGACTCCTGTCACAAATGATGAATTGATTGCATTTTCTTCTTTTAATGACCACTCCCTTTTAGATCTTTTACGCTGAAGGCGCGCAGCGATTTTGAATGTTTCATGTAGCGTTTGATAAAGTTTTTCACACAGAAACATTTTTTACAGTCTGATTGATCAACTGAAATAAAAAAAGAAAGAACGTATTGAAGAAAAATCATGACAGAGAGAGAGAGAGAGGAGGGGGGAGGGGAAGAGAGAGAGAGATGTTATGTATGGTCAGTGCGTGCATAAGCGAGCAAGCGCACGCGTACGTGTATCTTTCAATGTTATGGTGTGCAGAAATAAATACATGCATACATACATATATATATATATACATACATACATACATACATACATACATACTACATACTACATAATACATACGTACGTACGTACGTACATATGTACATACGTACCTACGTGCATGCATGCATGTATGTATGTATGTATTATGTATGCTATATATATATATATATATTATGTATGTGGTATGGGTATATTGGTGTAGGTATGGGTGTAGATATGTACGTTGTATGCATGTCTGTATGCATGTATATGTGTAAGTGTATACTTATGTACGTAGGGTACGTATGTATATAAATATATTCTTAGATGTATGCATTCATATTCTATATGTGGGTTTTGAATGTGTGTGTGTGTGTGTGTGTGTGTGTGTGTGTGTGTGTGTGTGTGTGTGTTGTTGTGTGTGTGTGTGTGTGTGTGTGTGTGTGTGTGTGTGTGTGTGTGTGGTGTGTTTTAGACAGATCAGGCAATATATCTTTCTTTGCTTTTATTTGTTTTTTATTTTGGTTTTGTTTGTTTGTTTGCTCACTTGTTTGTTTGTAATTTTGTGCTCGCGTGCGTTTTGTCACAGGCCAGACGTTTTGTTTTTAATGATAAATTTACGAACCAGAAACGCACTAAAACAGAATGAGAACCTCTGTAACTGATGAAACAAGACAGGCACCAGTGTTGGGCAAACTGGTCTTTGTCAAGCGAAAGCAAAAGACTACAAAGATAGTGACGCATGCTATCAGTTCCTTTGTTAAAAAGGAAGAAGGGTTGGGCATCATAACAATAGATTTAGAAGGGGGAGGGGGGACACTTCAGCAAATAAAACAAATTGAAAAAAAATATTACAGCTTATACCTCACAATGTTTTGGGTTCTAACGATATTCTGAGGTTCAAAGGTTCATACTGCTGACAGTCCAGCCGACTACTAGAGCCATATCAGGGCTTACACCACGTCAAAAATGACAACCAGGTTAAGATAAAAAAAAAAAAAGACAACAGTCAAAAACCATGCTCTCCGTTAACGTTGCAAGTATAAAATGTAATTAAAGATACATTGCAGAGAGTGACATGTGTATAGTTTGCAAAAACAACCATAAGAAAGAGAGAGAGAGAGAGAGAGAAAGAGAGAGAGAGAGAATGCAACTGAACAATCACTACGTAATTGTCAAATCTCTCAGCATTTCTTGTTTTGTTTTGTTTTGTTTGTTTAGGTGTATGTTTTGTTTTTGTTTGCATTTTCATTTATCATTTGTTTTGAGGAGGATTAGTACTTAGAAGAAAATCAAAAACTGTGAAAGTTATTTGAAATCATCACTGAACTTAGAATCGGTCCTGTTGTTTGAAACCAGCGAAAACACACAAACAGATGAAGTGTTTGATTTGATGTGATTTGTTGAACGTTGTTTACAGACGGAAATAACTGACCAAAATAATATACAACGTTTTGTTTCACAAGATTTAAAAGATAAGTTTGATTTTTAAGAACAAGTCATCCACTGATTTACATTTATAGTACATCTTATGAGGAAAGGGGAATTAAAGCACCTGGTAACAGCAGGAAAGCTGGAGAGAAAGAGAACACCAGGTAGACCCAGGGAGAAAATATTGGACGGACTGGTAGGACGGCTGAAGACGGAGAAGGTGGAAGATGTACTTCCAGCGCCAAGGGATAGATTCGTATGGAGGGCCATGATCCCACCATAGTACTCATATGTGGCATAATAGTACAATCATGAATGATGATTAATGATGATTGACGATGATGATTGATGATGATGATGATGATGATGATCCACTGATTTCTGTCAAAAGTAGTACCTGGCTTGAACTCACGTGGATTGATAGAGACAAACACAAATGAAAGTTTGATCGACGAATGAATTAACCTGAATTTGAAGCAACATAAAAAACAGACTAAAATGCAAACGTTTCATATCTCAGATCTTTTTCAAACTCGTTTCAAAATTTCAGTGCTTATAAATTAACGTGAACAAAGATAGAAATAACATGTTTCTTAGATTCTTTTTAGACACATGTGAACATTGTAAGAGCATTTGTTTCCAAGGGAAGTAATAAGATCATAAAATGTACCAGTCACAGTAGTGTAGTGGATACCGCAATGGACTACCAACTGGAAGGTTGTGGGTTCGAATCTCCATCACTCTCTTCGAGGAGTCGCGAATGCATAGCTATGGAAGTCATGGCGCCAGGGTCAAGGTTACACGGATAAAAAAAACCTCTGAAATCACCACATTTTTTTCAAGATGGGTGAACAATGTCTTTCCCGGACCTTTGACAATATCATTTATATTTTGTATATGCCTTATTGTGACAGTGTACATTTGTCCTAGTATTATGTCAAGTTTTATTACAAACGATGCTTCTTCAAGGTCATGCTGACCTTAAGAAGAACAAAATCTGGATTTACTGTATCAATGTTTGGTACAAGAAGGATGATCGTTAGCGAGGCTTGACCGTCTGGTATTTTGTTTTGTTTTGTTGTGCTTTGCTTTGTTTTGCTTTTGCTTTGTTTTGTGTTCTTTGTTTTGTTTTAGTTTTCTTTAATTTTTCTTTTAATTTGTTTTACTTTTTTGTTGTTGTTGTGTTTTTATTTTTCTTTCGTTTCGTTTTGTTCTTGTCAAATTTACCGCTAGATGCGAGCCGACATTAAAGAGCTAAAGGCCAAACTGTGTTTCTGTATCATTTTCCATTTTATCTTTGAAGTTTGAAAAGGTTGAGTTCAGGTGGAATTCTAGAGTCCCGAAAAAAATGATGGGAAATTGGCATGCGAAGAAAGAGGAACTGTCCTTCCTTTGTCACGAAATCACCACGCCAGTTTGGATCAAATTTTGGTGCCAGTGCAAATCAAGATAAATGCTGTGTGTCTAAACATAGGAAAATGCGGTCCTGTTGTTATTGGAAAAAAAGATATGTAAAGCAAAGAGCAAGCATCGATTTTGGATTATGAACAGTATTTTGAATCTCAGGCAGAAGCAGGGTGCTTAAAACTTCGTGATCAAGGAGCTTGGTTTGATGGGGATTTCTTCAAGAAATGGCATCCTTGTGTTCAGGCACACTCTGATCTTATATAGTTGTTTGCTTCTGAACCAAATTGATTTTATTTACTTATTTATTTGTTTATCTATCATCTATCTATCTCCTATCTATCTATCTATCTATCTATCTATCTATCTATTCGATCGATCTGTCTGTCTGACTATCTACATCTTCGTATCTATCTATCTATCTATCTATCTACTATCTATCTATCTATCTATCTATCTATCTATCTACCTATCTATCTATCTATTATCTATCTACCTCCTATCTATATACAATATATCATCTATCTTATCTATCTATCCACCTATCTACCTATCTATGTATTTATTTATCTATGTATTCACTTATTTATCTATCTGTCTATGTATTTATTTATTTATCAATTATTTATTTTATTATGTTTGTGTATTTATTTGTTTGTGCATATATTTACTTATTTTTACATGTACGTGTTTTGTTTCCGTTGCCATGCTGCTGTTTTGGTAGAAGAATAATTTAAAGCAAAAAAGATAGGTCCCGTCCACTTCTTGGAAAAGGTTTACTCGACAAAATCAAAAGCTTCACTTCGTCGTGGGAAAAAAATTAAGCGAAGAATTGCGAAGTTCGTGAAGAATTCGAGTCTATGAATTTGTTATGAAAAAAAAAACATTGACGTGAATATTTTTTTAATATCGGTTTTTCGGATCTATGTAATTTCAGTTTCATCCAAGGGCAATATATTGAGAGGGAAAAAAATCCGTAGATGGATGAAATATCGATCAAAGCCATGTTGCATAAACCGACGATTAAAATAAGCGATGATAAGAAGGTTTGAACCCACAATCTTCCCTTCGCGGACCCGTTTGACTAGCCACTACGCCACAGCGATTGGGGGAAAGCTCACGCAGCCCTATGGGTGTGCCAATATGGTGGGGATTTTTCTTCATGTCTCTCTTCCGCCAGTAGCTAGGGGCAGCTGACTATTCAAGTGACTGAAATGACATTTATCACTGATCATTAATCACTCTTCAAGGTTTTGGAAGTGATTAAGATTTTTAACTATTTCGATCCTTGATCAAAGATATTTTATATGGCTGTTGGTGTTTTTCTCTTCTTTTCCTTTCCTTTTTCCACATCGTAAAGGGGAGATGTCACTAGATGGCTAAACCATGTATTTCAAACATGATTCAGAATGATTTTTGTTATTTATTATCCCGAAAGCGCGTCAGCAGGTGCAATTACTGCCTATCCTAACACATAGCGCGCGCGCGCGCACACACACACACACACACACACACCACACACAACACACACACACAGATAGAGACAGACAGATAGACAGACAGACAGACAGATAAATAGATGGATAGATAGATAGATAGATAGACAGACAGACAGACAGACAGACACACAAAGTAGATAGATAGATAGATAGATAGATAGATAGAATAGATAGATAGATAGATAGATAGATAGATAGATAGATAGAAGCAGATGAAAATATATACAGATATAAATATAGATTTAGGTACAAATGTAGATATAGGTTTTACACCACACACAACACACACAAAACACACACACACACACACACCACACGCAGCAATATAATATATATATATAGACATGTATGTATGTCGTCGGCCTCTTTACATCTCAGGAGATGATAGTCTGCACCAGGAGGCGTTTGGTCATGACGTGCACTTTCTGCTGTGGCTGTGCAGGCCGATTCTTGAGTGGCAATCTCTGTCACATCTGCCACATACAAATTGAGTCGCTGTTGTCTGGTTTTTGGAACGTTGCTTGCGAAGAGCCCTTTTCTCATCTGCGCTTTCTGCTCTCCTCTCTGCATTCAAACGCCTTGCTGAACGGCTGTCCGCCACGCTGCCCTGTCTTCCGCCAGAGTCTCCCAAGAGCCTGGTCAATCCCTGAGCTTCTAAGGTCCCTTTTGCATGCGTCTACAAAGCGTAGCTGTGGGCGTCCTGGAGTTAGGTTCCGGTTTGCCAGTTCGCCGTAGAGAACGTCTTTTGGTATGCGTCCATCCTCCATTCGAAGCACATGGCCAAGCCAGCGTAGTCGGCGTTGGCTTAGAAGGGCAAAGATGGTCTGTAGACCCGCACGACGGAGGACCTCTGTGTTGGTCACCTTGTCTTGCCATTGGATGCCGAGGATGCGTCGCAAGCAGCGGAGATGGAAAATGTTGAGCCTCTTTTCTTGGCTGGCGTATGTGGTCCAGGCTTCACTTGAGTAGAGAAGTGTGCTCAACACACATGCTCTGCACACCTGCATTTTGGTGTTCGCAGTGAGACTGCTGTTGGACCAGACCCGCTTGTTCAGTTTAGCCATAACAGATGAGGCCTTTGCAATTCTGGCGCCGATTTCAGCGTCCAGAGAGAAGTTGTCACTTATGGTGGACCCCAAGTACTGAACTTGGTGGACAGTATTGAGGTCGTAGTCTCCAATGTGTAGAGATGGTGGTTCTTCACAGCCTAAGATCTCAGTTTTCTTCAAGCTGATTGTGAGACCAAACTCTCTGCAAGCGTGGGTGAAGCGATCAACGAGCCTCTGGAGATCTTGTTCACTGTGGGAAGCCAGCGCAGCGTCATCTGGGAAGAGAGCTTCTCCGATGGTCTTCTTTTCCACCTTAGTTTGGAACGAAGCCTGGCAATGTTGAAGAGCTTTCCATCGGTCCTTGTATGAAGATATACCCCTTCTTCAGATCTGCAGAAGGCATAGGTCAGCAACATCGAGAAGAAGATCCCGAACAGAGTTGGGGCCAAAACACATCCCTGTTTCATTCCACTGCTGATTCTAAAAGGCTCTGATGTGGCACCATTATAGCACACAGTGCTATGCATATCCTCGTGAAAAGACTCGATGACAGCTGATAGTCTTGGGGGGCAGCCGATTTTCTTCAAAAGCTTGAAAAGACCACTCCGACTGACCAGGTCGAACGCTTTCGTGAGATCAATGAAGGCGAGGCAAAGGGGCATGTGCTGATCGCGGCACTTTTTCTGTAGTTGCCGGTCAGAGAAGATCATGTCGCTGGTCGATCTTCCGGCCCTAAAGCCGCACTGGGACTCGGGGTAGATGCGAGCTGCCAGCCTCTGAAGACGGGTTAAGACGACTCTGGCGAATGTTTTCCCAACAATGCTGAGGAGAGAGATTCCGCGATAATTATTACAGTCACTGCGGTCGCCCTTGTTCTTATATAGAGTCACTATCCTGGCGTCTCTCATGTCTCTCGGAATGAAGCCTTCCTTCCAGCATAAGCACAAAAGTTCATGCAACTCGTTGAGAAGAGCAGGCTTCCCGCACTTGATGACCTCTGGAGGTATTCCGTCTTCACCAGGGGCTTTTCCCGTCGCCAAACCGTCAATCGCCTTGCTTATTTCTTCAAGGCTTGGCTCAGCATCCAACTCCTCCATGACAGGCAAGTCCTCAATGGCATTCAGGGCAACATCGGTGACAGAGTTCTGCGTGGAGTACAGCTCCAGGTAGTGCTCTACCCATCTCTCCATCAGCTTTGCTGAGTCTGTGATGCTCTCTCCTGCTTTGGACTTAAGGGGAGCTGACTTGGAGGCTGCTGGACCAGTCGCTTGTTTGATGCCAGCATACATGCTGCCAGTGTTGCCTGAATCTGCAGACTGCTGAATACTTGCACTTAACTGTAGCCAATAGTCGTTGGTGCATCGCCGAGCAGTTTGTTGGGCCTTGCTGCGGGCAGCTCTGTAAGCGTCACGAGTAGTTTGGGTATTGTTGTTTTTATACGCAAGTAAAGCCTTGCGTTTCGCTTCCACCACTGGTTCCATTTCCTGCCAGTTTGCCTCAAACCAGTCGGGATTCTTTCGTTCTTTTTTTCCCAAATATACTCAGGGCGGACTGATAGATTGAGTCCCTCACGTGATTCCTCTTTTCCTCAGCGTTTTGGATCTCTGAGCCACTCTTGAGCGCTTCATTCAGGGTTTCTACAAACTCCCCGGCCTTGGTCGGATCGGATGTGCGACAGGCATCAATCCTTGGGCGACCTTTCTTCTTTGAGTGGTGCAGTCTTCTGGGTTGAAGCTTGATCTTGCTGCGTACCAGGGTGTGGTCTGTGTCGCAATCAGCGCTGTGGAAACTCCTTGTGTTGAGGACATTGTTAAGGTCCGACCTCATTGTTATGACGAGGTCGAGCTGATGCCAGTGGTGGGATCTGGGGTGGCGCCATGACACCTTGTGTTTCTCCTTATTGTTGAAGAAGGTGTTGGTGATGGCCAGCTTGTGGTAAGAGCAAAGTTCCAGGAGTCTTTGACCGTTCTCATTTTGCTTCCCAACACCATGATGTCCAATGCTGGTTGGCCAGGCCTCAAAATCAGCACCTACGCGTGCGTTCAGGTCTCCCAATATGAAGAGACCTTTTCTTGCTGGGAACTCCTCTGACCACTGCATCCAGGGCCTCATAGAACTGGTCCTTGACGTCGGGTGAGGAGCTCAATGTTGGGGCATAGGCACAGATGAAGTTGACTGTGCCTAAACTGGTCGTCATTTTCAGAGTGAGCAGTCTCTCCGTACCTCCCGTGGGAAGCTCTACGGTTGCTAGGAGGGAGTTCTTTACAGCGAAGCCCACACCATGAATACGTGGCTCCTCTGGGTTCTTCACCTGCCAGTAGAACGTGTAGTTCTTCTCACGCAGGTAGCCTTGTCTCCTATAATGCAGCGATGTCGACGTTGAGTCGCTGAAGCTCCCTGTCTATCACGGCCGTCTTCCGTGTGTCGTCTAACAGCTGTAGGTCGCTGTCAAATCCAGGACACATTGTCCTTACATTCCAGCTTGATATCAGAAGAGCTGGCATCTTCTTTTTCTTCTTTGTGTTGCCTGGTGCCTGGTATTTACAACCTGCCTGTCGAGTTTCCTCTAAGCTCCAAGCACCCATTGGAGCAAACAGGTTGTGGCGGGGTAACACCTTACTGACTGGGGGCTGCCCAGCTTGAGGCGGGCAGTAGCTACCCAATGGAATGCGAAGATTCCTCCCACCGTCGAGAGTAACCCCTGGCGCCCGGCTCTACGCCAAAAAAGCCTAGGCTTAAAACCGGTATCTGCTACTCTCCGTGTTGTGTCGATGCTGTGTTACCAGCGAAGCTGGAGTAACCTCTCCAGGTGCAGGCCTGGGCAAGTGAATATGGAGGACGAGCTGTTGCCCATGCAGCAGATCCCCCCTCTCCTCGCCACTAGTAGAATCCAGGGGAAAGACGGAGGCCTGTACGCCTGGTACCAGGGGCGACGCAGGAGTTGCCAGAACGAGGTTGTAGACAACGGCGAACTGCCTTAGGGACTCCGACTCCGGATTTTTCCTTAGGGTTGACTCCCAAAGCCTTTCCTATGAGTGGGTATGAAATCAGAGTTTTCCTTCTCTTAGATGAGCTGTCTTCCCAGACTGATGAGCCCCATCTACCCAAAGCACTGGTTTTCAGGCGCCAGTAACCCGCCTTCACCCCTTCTCCTATCAGTAGTAGCAGTTCCGCCGGGCTTATATCTAAGCCACACGAGCAGGCTAGGAGCTGGACTTAGTTGTCAGAGGCTATTGGAGACGCGCGCCGTGAGGGGCATTTTATAGACAATGGGAGCTTGTCCCCATTGCCACCCCTCGGCTATGACAACCTTGGACACTTGTATGTATGTATGTATGTATACATACAGGTCGTCATACAAATCGTCATTTTAATTCTGCCGCTCAGGTCGGACATTTAATCTGTATCGTCTAATATCAC
>JAPXFY010000028.1:20997197-20999697 GCA_030674185.1 Monoplex corrugatus
ATTTTTTTCGCCAAGACTTCATAAAGGCATGAAGGCTAATCAACCAAGCTCTTTCTCTAATGATTTTATACCAGAGCAGCCGGGCGAATGCATTGCTCTTCACGATTTTCAACTGTCGTAGGACCTTTAGCGTGTGCAGGCCAGGTCCGACTCGTTTTTCGCCTCCTTCCGAAGAACTAGACGTTCAGCTGGATTTTCCGGTCAAACTTAGAAGAAGAAAAGTCGAGGCCTGAACGAGAAACGCACCTTGGAACCTCCAGTTAAGATATTGGCAGGCGAATGTCTAAACCATTCTGCCACTCCTGTCCTTATGGAGATGACATTCATGATAATCAGCAGCAGCATCAGGTGCCTTGCCGCATGGCGTTGGCGATCATGGACTTCCATCTGTCTCTATCTCCCACCCTCCTCGTCCCCAGCCACTCTGCAAGTCCGTCCAGCATTTTCTCCCTGGGTCTACCCGGTGCTCTCTTTCCCTCCAGCTTTCCCGTTGTGACCAGGTGCTCCAAATCCCCTTCCTGATAAAATGGCCTATAAATGTTGCCTGTCTTTTCCTAATCTTCCTTATGAGTGATCTACTCGTGTCTGCCTCCATCAAGACTGTCCCATTTGTTTTCTTTGCTGTCCATGGAACTCTCAACATTCTTCTTAGAAACCACATCACGATTGCCTCAATCTTGTTCTGGCTTTGTTTGTTGACTGTCCACGCCTCGCATCCGTACAACAGTATTGGTTCTATATAACATTCAAGAACTCTCTTCCTGATGTTTAATTGATAGGCATTTTCATGATAATGGGTATGATAATCATGATGCTATAGAGTTCCACCTGCGATCAAGACTGCGTGACAGGGCGAAACCCTACGCTTTCTTTCATGATATATCCTTGCGTCAGCCAGGTCCGAGAGATACAGACACTTGCAAAAATGGTCAGGAATTTGAGCTACGTTTTCAATGAAACATCCATAAAAAGGATGAGGCTCGATTTTGTTGTCCCATTCTCCTCCATGAGTTCATAATGTGGTCAACTTTGAAACCAGAAGGAAAAAAAACACGGAAGAAGAATAAGAACGCGTATTTAATACAACAAGACAAGACAGGCGCAAATTTTCGGCCAACTGGCCTTTGTCAAGCGTAAGATCACAAACAAACAAACAAACACCAAATACAAAAATAACGAGGAAAAGACTGAAACTTCCCAGCTGCTCGGTCCAGTGTGAGAAAAGGAATGTGGTCAACTTTGGATAGGAACTGGTGAATGCTGGTCTTTTGGAAGAGACGAAAAGCCAAGATCCCATGTGCAGTGCGCACGTATGTTAACGCTGTATCGGTATACTCAGCTATACCGGTATGCTCAGCCCTATCGGTATACGCAGCCCTATCGGTATACTCAGCCCTATCGGTATACTCAGCCCTGTCGGTATACTCAGCCCTATCGGTATACTCAGTCCTATCGGTATACTCAGCCCTATCGGTATACTCAGTCCTATCGGTATAGTCAGCCATATCGGTATAGTCAGCCATATCGGTATACTCAGCTCTGTCGGTATAGTCAGCCATATCGGTATACTCAGCCAATCGGTATAGTCAGCCCTATCGGTATACTCAGCCCTGTCGGTATAGTCAGCCCTATCGGTATACTCAGCCCTATCGGTATACTCAGCCATATCGGTATAGTCAGCCATATCGGTATACTCAGCCCTGTCGGTATAGTCAGCCATATTGGTATACTCAGCCCTGTCGGTATAGTCAGCCATATCGGTATACTCAGCCAAATCGGTATAGTCAGCCCTATCGGTATACTCAGCCCTGTCGGTATAGTCAGCCCTATTGGTATACTCAGCCCTGTCGGTATAGTCAGCCATATCGGTATACTCAACCAAATCGGTATAGTCAGCCCTATCGGTATACTCAGCCCTGTCGGTATAGTCAGCCCTATCGGTATACTCAGCCCTATCGGTATAGTCAGCCATATCGGTATACTCAGCCAAATCGGTATGCTCCGCCCAATCGGTCTACTCAGCTATACCGGTATGCTCAGCCCTATCGGTAAGCTATATCGTATGCTCAGCCCAATCGGTATACATGGAAGCAAGTGTTTTCCATCCCACACATCCCGACCAACAACTCCTTCTCAGGAGCACTTAGCACTGGCAACCTGGTCTGTTACATGTATGTCATCACTGGCACCAGTGGTCAGCCAGCGTTCATAGCCATGCAGAAATTGATACATTCCATTTTATATTTTGCGTACATTCCTTCCGTTTAGAAATGGGTCATGCAGTGCACGGACAGCCCTCATTTTCTCGGTAAATTGGCTACCCTACGATACTGACAGCTTGGGACATGACTCTCCAGAGAGTGGTGAGGCATTGGTGCTCTGGGTCCCCTTCAGCACCCTCATGTGTTTTTTTGTTGTTGTTTGTTGTTGTTGTTTTGTTTTTGTTTTTTGTTTTTTGTTGTTTAACTTTGACTTGTAGCTTGGCCGCTGACTTCAAGGC
>JAPXFY010000028.1:21004697-21012197 GCA_030674185.1 Monoplex corrugatus
TTAATTATATTAAAATTTTTATTCAGGTATTTTTTTTAAATACACAGAGCGATGAATTGGACGGAGTGGTCAGCGTCAGGAGCATTTCCTCAGATTTTGTGCGCAAATGCATTGATATCTGTATGTAATCTTCTTTTCCATTTTTTTCCTGTTGAAGTGTTGTGTGTATTTTATAACCCTGATATGGCTCTACGCAGTCGGCTGGGCTTTGAACAAAAAATAATTCTAGAGAAAATGTGTACTTATAAATGCAAATTAGAAAACACATTCAATCGTAACATTTTTGTTTGTTTGTTTGTTTGTTTTTTGTTTGTTTGTTTTTTGTTTGTTTTTTCTTTATGTTTGTTTGTTGTTGTTTTTTTGATAAAACATCTTCTAACAAAATGCTACACGGAAAAATGTAATGTAAAACTGTTAAAGAGCTCGCAAACTTTTAGAGAAAAATTATTGTTGTATTCATAATTGATGGCGACTGAGGCGCGTGCGTCCTGTGTATATATTTTTTAACACTACAAATGTTTGTTGTCTATTTGGCTTACCCGTGTATGATCATGTTTATTGCTCTTGATAAAACGATCGCATTTCAGAAACATGTGTTGTTTATAATAACAACTATTCTTGTCTGTCATATGTCTTGAAGTTCAACTCTTGTGATATCATTGTAAAGATGTTTTGCCAATAATGTACACATACGGCGTTCCTTTTAAAATGAATGAAAAAAAAGTTTGAGAGAACACGTAAATAAAGATTTTAAAAGACTGGAAAATATAGTTAGCAATAATTTGTTCATCGTCAAAGAAGTGTTTTACTTATGTCCAACTCAGCCAAACGGACAACATACACACACACACACTCAGACGCGCGCGCGCGCGCGCGTGCACACACACATACGTACACACACACACATACACATACACACTCACACTTACACACGCACACATACACACTCACACACATACACATACACATACACATACACACGCACGCACGCACGTACGCACACATACACAGTCATACACGCACACACACACGCACACACATGCACTCACACACATACATACTCACACACGCACATGCACACACACATCATACACAAACACACACCCCAACACACATACAAACACAAACACACATACACACACACACACTCACACGCATACACACACATACGCAATCACACACATGAACACATATACACCACACACACACACACACACACACACACACACACACACACACACACACACACTCTCTCTCTCTCTCTCTCACACACACACACACACACACACATGTGCACACACAGAGTCACAAACACACACACAACATACACACACATATGATATGATGTATATGTACATACGTATGTATATACACATACATGTATATACATACACATATACATACATATGTATAAATGCATATATGTATATGTACATATGTATATATATATATACATATATATATATGTGTGTGTGTACATATATATATATATGTATATATTATGTATATGATATACACACACAATCAATATATGTGTATGTGTGTGTGTACAGAGAGACAGAGAGAGACATACAGAGAGAGAGAGAGAGACAGACACAGAGAGAGAGACAGACACAGAGAGAGACATACACAGAGAGAGACAGACAGACACAGAGAGAGAGACAAGAGGACACAGAGAGACAGAGAGAGAAGTACAGACACAGAAAGAGAGACAGACACAGAGAGAGAGACAGACACAGAAAGAGAGACAGACACAGAAAGAGAGGATGCAAACACAGAGACAGACACAGAGAGAGAGATAGACACAGAAAGAGAGACATACACAGAGAGAGAGAGACAGACACAGAGAGAGAGACAGACACAGAAAGAGAGATGCAAACACAGAGACATACAGAGAGAGAGAGAGACAGACACAGAAAGAGAGACAGACACAGAGAGAGAGACAGACACAGAAAGAGAGACAGACACAGAAAGAGAGGATGCAAACACAGAGACAGACACAGAAAGAGAGGATGCAAACACAGAGACAGACACAGAGAGAGAGAGACACACAGAAAGAGAGACAGACACAGAAAGAGAGGATGCAAACACAGAGACGGACACAGAGACACAAAGAGAAACAGAGAAAGAGACACAGACAGACCGACAAAGAGAAAAATCGCCACAGACCAAATCTGAGCATACGTTCCTTCCCGTCTTCCCTATTCCCTGACCAAATTCCTGCAATTTTTTGTTTTAAAAAAAAGGGATCTCGTTTTATATCGACCCAAGGAAGGATGTATGAAAGTCTGTATGTCTGTTTTTAACAACTGAGGTAACAGGCCACTTTCTTTTTGCCTTTCTGGACTTAGCCAGCTCGTGGGTTAATGTGCAGGCTTATAGCTTGTGCCATGATCTCCATAACATGGCATCTGTGAAATTAGTGCATATGGAATTCATACCGAGCACGAAGACATCATGAGGAACTGGAGCTGAAACTGGAACTGAAACTGTCTCTTTAAGTGTCTGAGTGTGTGTCAATTTTGAACAAAACGAACCAGTAACGGATTCATCAGTATGTTTAAATGTAGATCTTTAAAAATTTGTTTATTGACACGACGAAAAGATGAAGATGCTTTGTTTAGTTGTTGATTCATTTACATGTATTTATCATTTATATATTCATTTGCTAATTTATCTGTAACTTATCCATTCATTTACATTTTTTTTCAATCATTTATGACTATTTTGTGGAACCCTCAGATACTTACAAAGTGTTGTTTGACTTATGATGATTTATCTTTTTTTATATATTTAAATTGTACATCAATCACAACTGAGCTGATTGTATCCGAATCCACAATCTCCGATTCATTTGTCCGTTATGCCAAACACTTTGCCACAGTGCTTACAAAGGCATCTTTAGTCATATTCATGTGATAATCACATTCATATTTAAACTCAGATTTCATATTCATATTCATATTCATATACATATTCATATTCATATTCATATTCATATTTATTTTCATTTCATATTCAGATTCAGATTTTCTTTGTCACAGGGGATTTACCATGTACACCTCAGGCTAGTCTCCCCATTGAGAGCGTGTCGCCGCAGTGCCCGCCACCCAATTCTTTTTAACCAAGACATCAAAAGGAAAAAGGGTAATTGACCTTTCAAAGGGAAGGACCCGAGAAATGAACCTATCTCTCCAATGCTTTACACCAAAGCAGCCAGGCAATGCCCTGCTCTTCACGATTTTCAACTGCCGTGGGATCTAAGCGTGCGCAGGCTAGAAGGCACACGGATCCGACTTGTTTTGCGTTTCCCTCCCGAAGGACTAGATGTTCAGTTTGATTTTCTTGTCAAACTCAGGAGAAAACGTCGAGGCCTCAACGAGAAACGAACACTGGAACGTTGAGTTTGGTTATTG
Source organism: Monoplex corrugatus (assembly GCA_030674185.1). Taxonomy (NCBI): domain Eukaryota; kingdom Metazoa; phylum Mollusca; class Gastropoda; order Littorinimorpha; family Ranellidae; genus Monoplex; species Monoplex corrugatus. Next base: position 21,008,114 of record JAPXFY010000028.1, read on the forward strand.
GCAGACGAACGTCTAAAACCATTCTGCTACTCTTCTCTGAAATTCTTAACAGTAAATCAAATGTGTAGAATGTAAAAGATTCAGAACAAGGGACCACCTCTGATCATGAAGAAAAGAAGGCATGATCATGTAACACTATCACTCAAAGAACTGCACTGGTTACCATTTAAATCTCGCTGCCAGTATAACGTTGCAAGTCTTGCTTATCAGAATATAAGAATTTTACCACTCTTCCTTTCAAACCACATCAGCAAGTAGCAAACATCACGCTCCCTTTATTATATGTATTTATTATGTATATACATACATATATATATATATTGTATATATATTATAGTAAATAATATATATATTGTATATGTATTTGGAAAGTCAATATGATATTTGTTATTACTGTTGTTTTTTTTTCAAATAGTACATAATGCAACAAAGTTTATGTTACCTCAAAAACCAACTTCTCAGACATTTGATATCCATATCTGCTGGTTTTGTTTTTTCAATTTATTTTTTGTTTTGTTTTGTTTGTTTTGTTTGTTTTGTTTGCTTGTTTTTTTTGTTTTGTTTTTTTGTTTGTTTTGTTTTGTTTTGTTTTGTTTCGTTTCGTTTCGTTTCGTTTTTTGTTCACGTATGTAATCCTGATAGATACCACAAGAAAAAAAGTATTCTTTCATTTACCATAAGACATGCTACTTTTGCAAGATGTATCCTTATATCTCTCTACCAATCAAGTAATGAATACTTCACGTCGGAGGACGCATTGAAAATAAGAAAGTATGGGCTCAATATCCTATCAAGCAGCTGTCAAAAATGAGTGCAAATCGACAAATGTGAATGTTAAAAACGTATTTGGAATTATGACTCCCAAACATAGCCATTTCTGAGCAGGGAATTCTTCGCTGCTCGTCAACTTTTCACCAATTTTTATGTAATAGTTCAGTATGTTTAAGACTATTAACCATGTACTTTCAAAAAAAAAATTTCAAGAAATAAAAGATGATCAGCAACGAAGAGATCCAAGAGATGTTTGGGAGAACATACATCAAGCGTTACATCACACAATATGGCCATTTGACAAGAATACCAGTCAACCAGCCCGTCCTTCAAGTTAACTACAACTGACGCCTAGACTTCAGAGCCAGAGGAAGACCACGGTGATGTTGGGGGGAGATGAAATGGAAGACACACTCCATATCTATAACATAACTCTACACAAGGTTTTCCCTTACAGCTCGTCATCTTTTTGTCTGTTGGCTTGTTTTGTTTGGTTTTATTTGTTTATCTATTTATTTACTTATTTACTATTATTATTATATATTTATTTATTTATTTGTTTGTTTGTTTGTTTTTATTCTTTCTTTCTTTCTTTCTTTCTTTATTTATTTATTTGTTTGTTTTTATTTGTTCAGTCATTTGTTTGTTTGTTTGATTGATTATTTGTTTGTTTGTTTGTTTGTTTGTTTGTTTGTTTGTTTGTTTGTTTGTTTGTTTGTTTGTTTGCTTGTTTGTTTGTTTTAGGATCATTGCACTATGGGAGATTTCCGTTGTGCTCACTTTTTGTTGTTATTGTTGGTGGTGGTGGTTTTGTGTTTGTTTGTTTGTTTTGTTTTTGTTTTTTGTTTTTTTTGTTTTGTTTTTGTTTTTTGTCCCATTTTCTATTTCGCTTAACTAGGCGCAGAAGCTGGTACATTTTTTTGTATTGCCATGGTGATGATGACGATGAGGATGATAATCGTGACGCTGATGAGTTCCGTCTAGGACTGAGACTTCGTGACAGGGCTGTACTTTAAGCTTACTACCATAATATATCATGGTGTTAGCCAGGCCCGAGAGATACAGACAGCTGCGATGTTGATCAGAAGATTATATTTGAGCAATACCCTCAGTGATGCATCCGTGAAGTGGATGAGACTCGACTGTGTGATCCCAGTCTTCCCAATGAGCCCGAAGCACGCCCAGCTCTGGTTGGAGCGGGTTGGAGCCGAAAAATCCCACAATGATTTTGAAAGGACTGATGGGGTTTCGAACCCACAACCTTCCAGTCTGTAGTCCATTACGCATTCCATTACACCAAGACAATCGATTTGTCAGAACTCAGTTTCACCTCCTTACGACATCTCACGGTACACGTGGTGAAAAAAAGTGATAAAAAGAACAAAAAAAGAAAGAAATTTCAGAATTTTTCTAAATTTCTATTACACAAATTGCCTACAGTCTCCAGCGAAAGGACAAATTCCGTCTGGCTGTCTCGAAATTATGTTTCTTGTCTTTATTCACATTGATTCATTTTTCGCAGTGAGATTATAGCTATGGCTAAACTGTTTTAATTTCCAGGATAATTTTATTTTAAAAAATCAATCAATCAATCAGCAAAAAACAACAAGGTGTGTGATAACAAATCGACAGTCAGCAAAGGTGAGGAGCGGATTCATCATATTTGCAAACGGGAAGCAGAATTGTGACTGCGTTTAAAAAAGAATGTTGAAGCCACTGGGTATAAATACGGGACCAGTACGCCTCCCTAAAGCATCCCTCATCGTGAACAGCAACTTCCGGTAGCCTCTTCTTCTGTCTGCGAAGCTTCATCAGTCCAGTTTCTAGTAAGTTCTACTCATTTCTTTGTGTCCTTATTTAGTATTTTGATGATATTTTCGTTAATAAGACAGAAACAGTTCACATCAAATTCATGCTCGCTGTACTTTGCATCAAGAGTAGGTTGAGGAATGTTATACCATCCAGTTTTAGTAAATTCTATGAATTTCTTTGTGTCTTTGTTAGTATTTTGATGATATTTTCATTAATAAGACACCAATTGTCCCGTCAAATTCTTTGCTCGCTGTACTTTACATCAGAGAGTAGGTTGAGGAATGTTATACATCTAGTTTCTGGTAAGTTCTATGTATTTCTATGTGTCCTTATTTAGTATTTTGATATTTTCATTAATAGATAGAAACAGTTCACGTCAAATTCATCCTCGCTATACTTTGCTTCAGAGAGCAGATTGAGGAATGTTATACCATCCAGTTTTTAATAAGTTCTGTGTATTTCTTTGTGTCCTTATTTAGTATTTTGATTACATTTTCATTAATAAGGCACAAACGGTCCACGCCAAATTCTTTACTTTACATCAGAGAGTAGGTTGAGGACTGTTATACTGAGACAGCGCTACAGAACATGCGATTGCATGGGATATTTCATTTTCTTTCTTCCTTTTTATGTTGAAATTCTATTCTTTGGACTTGGAGTGAACCAGTTCCGTTATTTTCCTTTCTTTCTCTGTTTTGTTCTTCCTTTCTTTCTTTCTTTCCTTTCTTTCTTTCTGTCTTCTATCGTTCGTTGGCTCTTCACTGAAGCTTCACTGGTTAAACTTCTAGTATGTCTCTCTCTCTCTCTCTCTCTCTCTCTCTCTCTCTCTCTTTCTCTTTGTCTCTCTCTCTCTCTCTCTGTCTCTTTCTATCCCTATCTCTTTCTCTCTCTCTCTCTTTCTCTCTCTGTCTCTCTGTCTGTCTCTCTATCTCTCTCTCTCTCTCTCTCTCTCTGTCTGCCTCTCTCTCTGTTTGTGTGTGTGTCTCTCTCTCTCTCTCTCTTTCTTTCTCTCTCCCTCTCACTTTCTCTGTGTCTCTTTCTCCTTACCTCCCTCCCTACCTCTCTTTTTCTCTTACTAGTTGAAGTTACCGATAGTTGTAGTTCTATAATAACTACAAGTATTAAGTCATGTTCCCCATATCTAATGTAATATTTAGAAGATTTTGATTCCAGTTATGTTTTTTGAATAGATCAATGCTATTTTTAAAACAGAATTCGATTTCGTTAAATACGTGTGTGTATGTTGTGTGTGTGTGTGTGTGTATGTGTGTGTGTACATATTTATATATATTTATATATATATGTGTGTATATATATGTACATATGTATGTGTGTACATATATGTATATATATACATATAAATAGAGACAGACAAACAGACAGACAGAATGATAATACAGGGGGGTGCAAAAGTAGGTAAACAGTAAGTATCACATCATTATTTAATGCTTAACTCCGCTCTCGATTAGAGGAGTGTGTGAATACCGATGGCAAGCAGTTT
>JAPXFY010000028.1:21017197-21019697 GCA_030674185.1 Monoplex corrugatus
TCTGCTCTCCTCCCCTCTGCTCTCCTCCCTTCTCCTCCCCTCTCCTCCCCCCTCTCCTCCCCCCTCTCCTCCCCTCTGCTCTCCTCCCTCTGCTCTCCTCCCTTCTCCTCCCCTCTCCTCCCCCCTCTCTCCCCCCCTCTCCTCCCCCCTCTCCTCCCCTCTGCTCTCCTCCCCTCTGCTCTCCTCCCCTCTCCTCCCCTCTGCTCTCCTCCCCTCTGCTCTCCTCCCCTCTCCTCCCCCCTCTCCTCCCCCTCTCCTCCCCTCCCTTGTCCTCCCCTCTCCTCCCCTCCCCTCCCTTGTCCTCCCCTCTCCTCTCCTCCCCTCCCCTGTCCTCTCTCTCCTCTGCTCTCCTCCCCTCTCCTCCCCTATGCTCTCCTCCCCCTCCTCCCCCCTCCCCTCTCCTCCCCTCTCCTCCCCTCTGCTCTCCTCCCCTCCTCTCTCATCCCCTTTCCTCTCCTCTCCTCCTCCCCTCCCCCTCCTCCCCTCCACTTCCTCTCCTCCCCTCTCCTCTCCTCCCCTCCACTCTCCTCTCCTCCCCTTTCCTCTCCTCTCCTCCCCTCTCCTCCCTCTCCTCCCCTCTCCTTCCCCTCTCCTCTCCTCCCCTTTCCTCTCTTCTCCTCTCCTCCTCCCCCCTCTCCTCCCCTCTCTTCCCCTCCTCTCCTCCCCCCTCCTCCCTCTCCTCCCCTCTCCTCTCCTCTCCTCTCCTCCCCTCTCCTTCCCCTTCTCTCCTCCCCCTCCTCTCCTCTCTTCTCCTCTCCTCTCCTCCCCCTCCTCTCCTCTCCTCCCCTCTCTTCTCCTTCCCTCTCCTCCCCTCTACTCTCTTCTCCTTCCTCTCTCCCCTCTACTGTTCTGTACCCTCTACTCTCCTCTCCTCTCCTCCCCTCTCCTCTCCTCCCCTCTCCGCTCCTCCCCTCTCCGCTCCTCCCCTCTCCTCTCCTTCCCCTCTCCTCCCCTCTACTCCCCTCTTACTCCCCTCTCCTCCCCCCTTTCCTCCCCTCTACTACTCCTCACTTCTTCTCCTCCCTCTCTCTTCTCCTCCCCCTCTCCTCTCCTCCACTCTCTTCTCCTCCTCTCTCCTCCCCTCTACTCTCTTCTCCTTCCCTCTCCTCCCCTCTACTGTCCTCTCCCCTCTACTCTCCTCCCCTCTCCCTCCCCTCTACTCCCCTAACTTCTCCTCTCCTCCCTTCTCTTCTCCTCCCATCTCCTCTCCTCCCCTCTCCTCCCCTCTACTGTCCTCTCCCCTCTACTCTCCTCCCCTCGCCTCTCCTCTCCTCTCCTTTCCTCTCCTCTCCTTCGCTCTATTCTCCTTCCCTCCCCTCCCCTCTCCTGTTCTCTCCTCTCCTCCCCTTTTCTCCCCTCTGTTCTCCTCTCCTCCCCTCTCTAATGCCCTGTCTTCTCCTGTCCTCTCCTCCCTTCTACTCTCCTCTCCTGTCCTCTCCTGTCCTCCCCTCGCCACTCTCCCCATCCTCTTTCAATTGGACTAGCTTGTTTATATTTTAATTCAATTTAATTTGTTTTGTTTTATTTATTTTATTTTTTATTTTATTGATTTTGTTTTTATTTTATCTTATCTTATTTTGTTTTATTTTATTTTGTTTTATTTTCTTCTATTTTATTAATTTTATTTCATTTTATTTTATTTTTAAGAGATGGCGACCGCCTGTGCATCAGGATTCACTTATTTGTCCTGTGTTGCTGTCGTGATAAGATTTGCTGCAAAAGTGGTTTTGTTCTTTGTCAGTGCTGAAGAGACGTCAGGCAGTTATCAAGGTATATTTAATATCTAGGTTACTGTACTATATTTAAAATCAACAGAAATACATGTAATGACAAAAGCAAATAAACATCTTCAAAATCAATTGGCATCTCCTCTCCTCTCTCCATCCTCTCCCTTCTCTCCTCTCCTCCCCTCTTCCCCTCACCTCTTCTCTCCTCCCCTCTCTTCTCCTCCCCTCTCCTCTCCTCCCCTCTCCTCCCCTCCCCTCTCCTCCCCTCCCCTGTCCTCTCTCTCCTCTGCTCTCCTCCCCTCTGCTCTCCTCCCCTCTGCTCTCCTCCCCTCTGCTCTCCTCCCCTCTCCTCCACCCTCTCCTCCCCTCCCTTGCCCTCCCCTCTCCTCTCCTCCCCTCTCCTCCCCTCCACTCTCCTCTCCTCCCCTTCCTCTCCTATCCTCCCCTCCCCTCTCCTCTTCTCTCCTCCCCTCTCCTCCCCTCTCGGCTCCTCCCCTCTCCTTCCCTCTCCTCTCCTCTCCTCCCCTCTCTTCCCTCCCCTCTCCTCTCCTCCCCTTCCTCTCCTCTCCTCCCTCATCTCCACACTCGGAACGAATTCCATATGCACTAACGTCACAGGTGCCATGTGTATGGATATCATGGCACAAGCCTTAAAGCCTGCACAAAAACCCATGAGCTGGCCAGGTCCTGGGGTCCTACCTAGCATATGTTTTAGGCTAGGTAAAGGGTCATCAGCAATCACAGTCAGAAGAAGCAACTTCACCTATTTTTTT
>JAPXFY010000028.1:21029697-21049697 GCA_030674185.1 Monoplex corrugatus
ACGATGGAGGTGATAGTAGCAAGATCTGGCAGTTTGAGAAACAAAGTTGTTCATGGAGAGGGTAGAGTCAATGCAGACACCAAGATTTTAGCTGAATCAGAAATTGGGACTGATGTGTTACATAATGGGAGAGAAAGAGGAGGCAGCTGAGAAAGTTTCTGACGGCTGCCAATGAGGATAGCTTCTGTCTTGTCGTCATTAAGCTGAAGTTTGTTGAACGTCATCCAGTTCTTAATGTCCGAGTAACACTCAGTAACACATGCATACATACATACAAACATACATACATGCATACATACATGCATGCATGCATGCATACATACATACATACATACATACATACATCGTACGTACATACTAGCATACATACATACATACATACATACATACATGCATACATATATACATACATACATACATACATACGTACATACGTACGTACATACATAAATTCATACATACATGCATGCATACATGTATATGTACGTACATACATACATACATACATACATCATACGTACATACATACATATACGCACATGCACACACATACATACATACATGCATACATGCATACATCATACATACATACAAACATGCATACATACACACATACATGCACACAAACATACATACATACATATACATACATATACATACACATACATACATACATATTCACACATGCACACACAGACACATACATACATACATACATACATACATACATACATACATACATACATACACACACACATAACACACACACATACCTACATCAACACATAAATAATTCAGATAAATAAATTAAATCAAGACATAAACATGCTCAAACAGTTTATCGACAGGAGATGAGGCAAGGATATATTTTTCATGACAGCAATTAAAACAGCCATTTTCCTCCTTTCCTTCCTGTTTTTTTCAAACGTAATGATGACGACGCAATATAAATGTCGTCTGCACGTGTCGGGCAGATTAACTTTTGGTTCAACTTCTGCCTGCCAATGACCACTTCCTAAATTTTACAGTCTACGATATTTTTCATATCGATGTTTAATTTACGATCTTTCCAGTCAGCAACGTGTGTTTATGGGAAGAAAATGACGACTGGTTTTTTGTTTGTTTGTTTGTTTTTTCTAAGACGGGAGTCCCATATACTTTTTTTCAGCAGTGCTCTTTTCAATCTTTTGCTGTCATTTAAATGATTTTATATATAAAGGTGCAATAGACACTCCTACGTTTAAGTGTGTGTGTGTGTGTGTGTGTGTGTGTGTGTGTGTGTGTGTGTGTGTGTGTGTGTGTGTGTGTGTGTATGTATGTGTATGTGTGTGTGTGTGTTTGTTTGTATGTGTGTATATGTGAGAGAGATACAGATAAAGACAAACAGACACACAGAGAGAGAGTGTGTGTGTGTGTATTTATGTGTGTGTGCGTGTGTTAGTGTATGTGTGTGTGTTTATGTGTGTGTGTGTGTGCGTGTGTTAGTGTGTGTGTATGTGTGTGTGTGTGTGTGTGTGACAGAGAGAGAGAGAGAGAAAGACAGACAGACAGACAGAGAAGAGAGAAGGAGTGTGTGTATGTATGTGTGTGTGTGTCCTCGTGCGCACGCGCGTTTGTGCGTGTGTCTGTTGGGGTGGGGGGTGGGGGAGGTTCCCAGTTTTAAAACATGTATCGATCATACTATCTTGGCAATCATTCAGATGCCCGGAAGATAGCCCAGGCTGCCCGGTCATCCAACTTTGAGGACAAAACAGCACACACCACCAAAAAGAAGGAAAACAGGAAAACATCTCTGACCTTGGTGCCTGGACTAGCCAACCCCTACAGGACAAAATATGATGCAATATGACTGTGTACGGCCTTGATCCCCAGGACGCTATAAGATGAATAAGACTGACCAATATATATTCTGGGGATCCACTACGAGGACCACACTGTAACAAACGTCTCCGCGGTGACTAGACTGCATACAGTTAACAGAAACCTTCTCGTTCATCTAGCGGGTGAACAATGGCATGATGAAATTTAATTTCATCATCATCATGTGCCCTGCCGCATGGCGTTGGCGATCATGGCCCTCCATAAGAATCTGTCACTTGTCGCCGCAAGTACATCTTCCACCCTCTCTGTCTTCAGCCACCCTGCAAATCCGTCCAGTATTTTCTCTCTGGGTCCATTCGGTATTCTCTTTCCCTCCAGCTTTCCTGTTGTGACCAGGTGCTCTGATTCCCCTTTCCTCATAAAATGGCCTATAAAAGTTGCTTGTCTTTTCCTAATGTTTGTCTTTTCCTAAATGATCTTCTTGTGCCTGCCTCCATCAAGACTGTGTCGTTTGTTTTTCTTGCTGTCCATGGAAGTCCCAACATTCTTCTCAGAAACCACATTTCGGCTGCCTCAGTATTGCTCTGGTTTTGCTTGTTGAATGTCCAAGCCTCACAACCGTATAACATTATCGGTTCTTTATAACGTTCAATAACTCTCTTTTCTCATATTGAAGACAGCAGCAGGGAAGTTTCAGTATTTTTCTCAAATTTTTTGTTTCTAGTGTTTATTTGTCTGTAATCTTACGCTTGACAAAGGCCAGTTGGCCGAAAATTTGCGCCTGTCTTGTTTTGCTGTATTAAATACGCGTTCATATTCTTCTTTCGTGTTTTTTCTGGTTCCTGTTTGCTTGAACGCGGGCAGTCACACTTGTTTTGGATTTCTCTTCCTGATGTTAATAGATTGGAAAGAAAAACGAGCTGCCGTAAAAACCCGGCAAAAACACAAAAGAAGACATCACTCAGACATTGAGAGCAGTTGAAAAACGGACAATTATAAAAGAAACATGGATGAATAAACAGAATGGTTCAAAACCATAACCCAGGAAGCAAGAGACAATCAATGGACACAATTATGTGAAAGACTCAGTGCTGATACAACACAGTCACAATTCTGGCAGTTCTATCAACACATGGAAGGGAAAACGACAAACACCACGTTACCAAGATATCACCAACACAGATGGAACCATATTAAGAACAAACCAAGAGAAAGGACAAGCCATACTAAAGCGTTTCATACAACAAGGTGATCAGAAAAATCTTGAAGAGAAAAGAAAATTCATTGTGGACCTAAACAAGAAACTGGCACAGACTGGACTAGATGATGAAATAACTGAACAAGAAATGCATGAAACACTCGCACGGTGCAGAAAAGACACAGCCCCTGGTCCAGACAAGATTCAATACCGTGACATCTGAACAGGACAAAAGTGAATTGTACACCATCTATCAAGACAGTTTTGAGAAAGGTCAGGTTCCTGAGGACTGGACACACAGCTTCCTAAGCGTGCTACCCAAACCGGGTAAAGATCATCGCAGACTAAATGGTTATCGCATCCTGATTATGCAAAACGTAATTGGGAAACTGATGGAAAACACTAAACAAAGAAATTAGCTAGACTAGAAGACAGGAAAATATTCCCACCTAATCAAGGAGGCTTTAGAACAGGAAAAAGTACATGGGAAAACGCAGCTGCCTTTGCTCACGAAGTCTACGAAGGTTTTCAGAACGAAGAAGAAACTCTAGCTGCAACCATTGACCTAGAGGATGCGTACAATAAAGTACAATTCACATTACTCAAGGAACCACTTCAGCGATATGGTGTCAGCATGACAGTCACAAGATGGATTGCTGCTACACTCCAAGTACAAACAATAGTCATACGACTTGGAAACTGGTGCTCAGCACTACAAAAATTCTCCAAGGGACTCCCTCAAGGATCACCACTTTCCCTGTTCTGTACAAACATATATACAAAAGGGTTTGCTGATCTAAATAACAACGGACCAGCCCGTATCCTCACTTTTGCTGATGACGGACTCATCTACAAGGCAGGTAAGAATACATCAGAAAGAAACAAAGCAGTCCAAGAACAGTTAAAGAAAGACCAGTGGTGCCAGGAAACCGGATCAGCAATTAACCCCACCAAAGCACAGGTATTGTTCTTCGCCCTTGACAACAAGGCAGCGAGTGAAAAATGTCCATCAGTTACGAGCAGAGGAACCAATATCGAGCAAACAAACAACTTACGCTACCTTGGCATCAGTTTTGATAGAATGTTAACCTTCAGAAAGCATGTGGAAACCACTACAATCAAATGTGAAAAAGGCCTTTCAATCCTGAAAGCAATGGCAGCTAAAGACATTGAACAACGTCATCTCTTTCAACTATACCAACTGTAATACTGAGTGTCATTGATTATGGACTGGGCCTCACCACGTTGTCACAAACCTGCTAAAACTAGAAAGAATACAAAACGTAGCAATGAGAGTGATCCTCAGAATCACAAAAGACACACCCACGGAGACTATGTGATACCTGATCGACCTTCCTTCAATACAGTCGAGACACAAAATAGAACAAGTAAAGGCATATTTCAGTGCATTGGAGAACCCCCAAAAAAAAACACTCCAACAGAAAATCGGAACAGCGAAAGGCAGCAGACTCCAACGTGAAAAATCATGGATGGGACAGGCAGAAGACTCCATTCAGCATGTGTGTCAACTGACAGAACTCAAAGGGACAGGGAATGGGAAAAAACATCCAAACCGTTTCAACAATCTGTACAAAACCATCAAACCCAAAAACCTAGGGAGACACTGTCGCGAATGGCCACAAGGGAAAACAAATGCAAAAATGCAAAAATGAAGAAACTAAGCTGCAACCCCAAAGATATTATCATATACACGGATGGCTCAGTCACCAATACTAAATCTAGATGGTGCTTCACTGTCAAACAGAATGGAACACCAAACAGGAAGAAAACGCTGCATATGATATCACAACCTCCAGTCTGACGATGGAAATTGAGGCAGTCACACATGCACTATAATGGCTAACCTCACTGGATGACGACATGAAAGAAAGCAAGCCTTCATCCTGACTGACTCAATGAATCTACTTCAAAAAGTGCAAAATTTAGTAGGGACCCCAGAATGGCATGAAGCAATGAACAGTATCAACCTAAAAAGTCTCACATGGATCTACTGCCCTGGACACGCTGGTGTTAAGGGAAATGAACGGGCCAATAAACTTGCAGACAATGCCACTACATAAAAATTCTCTATCTAGGAAAGTCTAAGGTCCTTAGACGCTTCAAATTATATCTTCGTGAACAAAATGTGAGTCATCATACCATCGAACGTCTTAAACACGTAGCACCTGTGACGTTAGTGCATATGGAATTGATTCCGAGCGCAGAGACGCCATCTTGAGAAACTGAAACTGATAGACATTTGTTGGTAAGAATGCTTTTCATCTTCTTGAATGCTGTTTTGGCTTGGCCGATTCTGCTGGCTATTTCTGATGTGCATCTGCTGTCTGGTGAGATGACCGTTCCCAGATATTTAAACTTATGAACCTGTCTCAAAGTTGTGCCATTTGCTGTTAATTTGCATGAGGGGGTTTCATGTTCTTTTTTACTGATTACCATGACTCAGTCTTCTTGCTATTCAGCTCCAACCCTAAATTTTTGCTTTCTATTTCTTTTATATTCACATGGTTTTTATGAGCTTTAATTTACAACATCAATATCTTTACGTCAACTCGCACCTTACGCTCAGCTTCAGATACCCTTTCCATCAGGTCCCTAGATTTAAACTATCAAGTGTTGGCCAGCGTTCTTTTGCTGTCTCAGAACCGTCAGCCTGGAATAGACTTCCCGCTCTGTCTTCGTCTAACACCAACTCTTTCTGCTTTTAAATTAAATACAATTAAAAAAAAAACACCTCTTTTCCCAACAACGAGTTCCACAACCATTTTTTTAGCCTGTGTATTAAATATTGTAAGGTGGTCTTTGTAGATTGTATGCGTATGCCTGGTGCGTGAGTGCGCTTTGATTTGAATTGTCTAAGATTTGGCGCGGTATAAACACTGTTATTATTGTTATTAATTTCTACCATGATATGGTGGCCATGTCGCGGATATTCTTGTGTATATCGAGCGCGTTCATGTTGTTTCGATTCTTCCATGTACCATCCTTCCCCCAACCCTTCCCTTCCCCCATCCCCTATGAGAGGACTGTATGCCTACAACACGGTAAACCATTTCCATTCCTAATAAAAGATAAATATTTTAATGAAAAAAAAATTGACATAGCTGCCCTCAGTGAGAAAAATCTGCAAACAAAACTCTGTTCGAAAAATCTGGAACAAGCTACAGTCAGTAGTAAGAAACACTGGCGACAGCGGACAGCAGAAGGTCCTCAGAGGAGAACCCCCGTCAAACAAGTGTTACAGCCCTATAAACTCCTGACACACTAAGGGGGCCAGGGCCGCATTTAGGTCATGACTCCTCGATAACCTTCTGCTGTCGCCATTTTTTTCATAGAAATTTGTCCTCCTCCGGGAATCGAACCTGCGTATTCTAGGTGGTCAGATTTCACAAGGCAAAGTCACCCAAGTGATGGATGTCTTAACCACTTGGCTATTGGTCACCAGCAACATATGGGGGTTTTGACTGATTGATTTAGTTCAATTTTTACGTCGGCACCCACCTCAGGTGATATGGCCGACGGAGATAACCATCCCAGGGAAGTGGGGGAAGGAGGACTTACCTAATCCTGTACTGACACCACCAGAACAACAATGATATTAAGATAGGACAGTGAGAAGGCCAGTTTTAATGTAGCGCACCTCGAGATTCAAACCCACAACCATTTAGCACGTGAATCCGACTCTCAACTAACAGCCACTGAGGCCCGTCCATATGGAGGAGTTATAAGCCTTTTATTTATTGGTACTGAAAATAAGAATATTGAAACTGAAAATAAGAATTTCACACTGCTTGATTTGGCCTGTTGTCATATGGGATGTAAAGCCTGGACTTTGAAGAAAGATGACGAAAATAAAATAATTGCAGCAGAAATGTGGTTCTACAGACGTCTTCTCAGACTAAAATGGACCTGTAGACAAAAGAACCAATGAAAGCGTGCTAAAGGAATTAACTGTCCAACGTAAAATGCTCCCAGAGATCAACAAAAGAATACTGAAGTATATCGGGCACATGAACACAAACACAAGAACCGACTGATGACATCAGTTCTGCAGGGGAGAGTCGAGGCAAAGAGAAAACAAGGAAGGCCAGCAAAATCCTTCATGGGCAACATCGCTGACGCCTGCAAACTGGGGCTCCATGACATCCTACACAGGAGCAGAGACCGTGTCGCCTGGCGATCCTTCGTGACAAAGAGTGGAGCTCCCACCGTCGGACATGGCGATGGAGACGGATGAAGATGGCTGATTATTTATTGATAAAGCCTTACAAATGGCCAAAAGCAACTTTTGTGTCGGTTTTATCACACACACCAAGCTCGCAACGATGGTGGTAAGCTTATCCCCTGGTTTCACTAATCGCTTGATCTCGCATTTTCAGCTCTCTAAAGATGACGTTCACTAACAGTCATCAGTGCTCACAGCCCAACGATGACCTATGCAGATGATGACAGAGAAGCCTTCTATGAAGAGTTCACCGTCTCATTGCTGCAGTCAACGATAAAGACAAGTTCATCTGTCTTTGTTGTTGTTGTTGTTGTTTGTTTGTTTGTTTTATTAATAAACGTTGTTTTATATTCATCTTTTGCTTCACAACAAACAGACATCAAACACAATGTGGCAACGAAAAATGATTGAAAAAAATTAATGCACATATGAAAAGACTTTCTTGACATATGAACTCTATACATCATACACAATATACATAATGTTTTATATGTTGGAGATGGCTGCTGGGTTGTAAGCAATATGAACTTGAACTGGAAGGTTAAAAATGAACATCAAGATCTAAGCTTATGTCAACTTTTTTTTTTTAATGAATTTGTTTTTCAAATTTTATCTTTTTGCTGTATGATAATAAGCATCAAAGAACAATAGGATAACAGAAATGTTATCAATTTGTACACACAAAACAAGTATTGTTTACATACAAACACATATAAGACAAATATTGTTCACATACAAACAGCCTATAAGTTACAAAACATATAAGACAATATTCTAATCAATAAAGGTTTTGTTGTGTACATAGAGATATAAGAACTTGCCATGAAGAAAATGCGGGGTTTTCTACAGGGAGAATATTGACATACAGGTGTTATCTTTGGAGATTGTAACAGCCATGTGGGGCTGAACTATTCCAACTCAACCAAACGTTCGTTCCAGAGACGCCACAATATTGGGAAAGTACAACTGAAGACGAAACAGACAGACAGACAAACAGACAGACAGACAGACAGAGAAACAAACAGAGACAGAGAAAGAAAGAGAGACGAGACAGACAGACAGACAGACAGACAGACAGACAGAGAAAAAAAGACAGAGACAGAGAGAGGTGGACAGAGGGAGTGGGAACAAGAGAGAAAAAGGGCAGAATAAGAAAGAGAGAGAAAGAGACAGAGGGAGAGAGGGATTGGGAGAGAGAGAGAGAGAGAGAGAGAGAGAGAGAGAGAGAGAGAGAGAGAGAGACGAGACAGGCAGATTTCTGCAACATGGGAGATAATTCCTACGTGACTCTGAAGAGTTATGTCCTTTAATTAATATACAACTGTAATGGACTGATGTTTCTACAGTTGTGCACTCATCATGAGATCACATGAGAACTCTTCCCATAGAAGGACGATTTCAAGAACCCGTTTACGTAACACATGCTGGATTATGTCATCATGCTGAAGAAACAGACAGAGACAGAGAGATAAAGACAGAGAGATAAAGACAGAGAGAGAGGGAGAGAGGGATTGGAGAGAGAGACACAGAGAGAGAGAGAGACGAGACGAGACAGACAGACAGACAGAGAAAGAAAGAGACAGAGAGAGGGGGACAGAGGGAGTGGGAACAAGAGAGAGAAGGGGCAGAATAAGAAAGAGAGAGACAGAGAGAAAGACAGAGAGAGAAAGAGACGAGACAAACAGACAGGCAGACAGAGACAGAGAAAGAAAGACAAAAAAGAGGGGGACAGAGGGAGTAGGAACAAGAGAGGGAGGGGACAGAATAAGAAAGAGAGAGAGAGAGAACAGAAAGACAGAGAGAGAGAGAGACAAATACAGAGACAGGGAAACAGAGAGTGTGTGTATGAGAAACAGACAGACAGACAGACAGAAAAACAAAGATAGTGTCAGAGAGAAAAAGACAGAGATAGAGAGAGAAAGACAGAGACAGAAAAAGACAGAAACAGAGAGAGAAAGACAGAGACAGAAAAGACAGAAACAGAGAGAGAAAGACAGAGATAGAGAGAGAAAGACAGAGACAGAAAAAGACAGAAACAGAGAGAGAAAGACAGAGATAGAGAGAGAAAGACAGAGACAGAAAAAGACAGAAACAGATAGAGAAAGACAGAGACAGAAAAAGACAGAAACAGAGAGAGAAAGACAGAGATAGAGAGAGAAAGACAGAGACAGAAAAAGACAGAAACAGAGAGAGAAAGACAGAGACAGAAAAAGACAGAAACAGAGAGAGAAAGACAGAGACAGAAAGAAAGAACAGAGACAGAAAAAGACAGAAACAGAACGAGAGAAAGACAGAGACAGAAAAAGACAGAAACAGAGAGAGAAAGACAGAGACAGAAAAAGACAGAAACAGAGAGAAAGACAGAGACAGAAAAAGACAGAAACAGAAGAAAGACAGAGACAGAAAAAGACAGAAACAGAGAGAGAAAGACAGAGACAGAAAAAGACAGAAGAGAGAAAGACAGAGACAGAAAAAAGAACAGAAACAGAGGAGAGAAAGACAGAGACAGAAAAAGACAGAAAAGAGAGAGAAAGACAGAGACAGAAAAAGACAGAAACAGAGAGAGAGAAAGACAGAGACAGAAAAAGACAGAAACAGAGAGAGAAAGACAGAGACAGAAAAAAGACAGAAACAGAGAGAGAAAGACAGAGACAGAAAAAGACAGAAACAGAGAGAGAAAGACAGAGACAGAAAAAGACAGAAACAGAGAGAGAAAGACAGAGACAGAAAAAGACAGAAACAGAAGAGAGAAAGACAGAGACAGAAAAAGACAGAAACAGAGAGAGAAAGACAGAGACAGAAAAAGACAGAAACAGAGAGAGAAAGGACAGAGGACAGAAAAAAGACAGAAAACAGAGAGAGAAAAGACAGAGACAGAAAAAGACAGAAACAGAGAGAGAAAGACAGAGACAGAAAAGACAGAACAGAGAGAAAAAGACAGAGACAGAAAAGGGACAGAGAGAGAAGACAGAGACGAGAAGAACAGAGAAGAAAACAGAAGAAAAGACAGAGACAGAGACAGAGACAAAAAGACAGAAACAGAGAGAGAAAGACAGCGACAGAAAAAGAAATAGAGAGAGACAGAGACAGACAGACAGAAACAGAGAAAGACAGAGAGAGAAAGACAGAAAGAGAAAGACTGATACAGAGAGAGAAAGACAGAGACAGAGAGAGAAACACAGAGACAGAGAGAGAAACACAGAGACAGAGAGAGAAACACAGAGACAGAGAGAGAAAAACAGAGAGAGAAAGACAGAGAGAGAGAGAGAAAGACAGAGAGAGAAAGACAGAGAAAGACAGAGACAGAGAGAGAAAGACAGAGACAAACAAGAGAGATAAAGACATAGACAGAGGGACATAAACAGACACAGAGAGAGAGAAAGACAGAGACAGAGACAAAAACAAAGACAAAGACAGAGAGAAAAAGAGAGACACTGACACTGACACTGACACTGACACTGACACATGGTTTATTGTGAAGGCCACCGACCCATACACAAACCAGGGATTGTGGGGAGGGGGTTACACTGTTAACATACACCTTGCATACTTTTCATTCGTCGTCCGTTTTGTAGTAGCAATGTACAAACATTTTCAGACTGTTACCTCTTCTCGAAGCTTTAAAGCATAAAATATGAACATCGCCAATTTTCTGGAATGTTCTGAATCGTTACACTTTAGGGCCATACTCCATGAGGGATCAGCACTGTTTCCAACGATTCCTTGTAAATGTTTATTTCTGATGTCTTTACAGACTGGACAATCAAACTGAAAATGGGATTCATCTTTTAAAATATTGGAACAAAAGGGGTTGCTTTTTCTGGCATAGTTTTCTGCTAAATATCGATTGTTTACACCCAATCCGTTTATGCCTAATCTAAATCTGATCAGGTAATCAGGAATTTCTTGATAGTTACGTCGTTAATATATTTTTCTGGTTCATGGAGTGGTTTAAATTGGCGATAGGCAGAGTATCTATCGCTATTGAGTATTTCACAGTTCCATTCTTCTTTAAATCGCCCCATCATTTTTTTATTAAAAGAAGACAAGAAATTTGACTCGTTAGTCACGCAATTTATCCATACTTCTTGAAATCCATACTCTTCTAGACACTCTTTAAACCCCTGAGTGCCAACGTTTTTTGACATCCGGTGAAAAACGTTGCATCACTACCATGTACAATAAAACAACTAGTGCTTCCATATGTATGGGAGTCTATACATGCAATTACGCAGAATGATGCATTAGGATACCAAGGCTTTCGATCGGGTACGACATGATGAATTGATCAACCAACTGGAGAGACTCAATGTCGATGGAAAAGATCTACGAATAATCAGGAATATGTACTGGGAACAAACAGCTGCAATGAGAATAGAAAACAATATAAGCTCTTTTCAAAACATCAAAAGAGGAGTCAGACAGGGCTGTGTTTTGTCACCAGATCTGTTTTCACTATATAGCAAAAACATCATGAGAAACCTAGAAGAAGACCCTGGATTAAAGGTTGGAGGGAAAATGATAAACAACATTCGGTACGCAGATGACACCGTGCTAATTGCAGAAAATGAAAGGGACCTACAAAACCTTGTGAATATACTAGAAACAGAAAGCAAAGGTAAGGGGTTGGAACTAAACAGCAGGAAGACTGAAGTCATGGTGATCAGTAAAAAACATGAAATCCCCTCCTGCAAAATAAAAATAAATGGCACAACCTTGACACAGGTTAATAAGTTCAAATACCTGGGAACGGTCATTTAATCAGACGGCAGAAGCACATCGGCAATAGCTGGCAGAATCGGCCAAGCCAAAACAGCATTCAAGAAGATGACAAGCATTCTTACCAACAAATGCCTATCAATTAACATCAGAAAGAGATTCCTTGAATGTTATATATAACCAATACTGTTGTACGGATGCGAGGCGTGGACAGTCAGCAAGCAAAGCCAGAGCAGGATCGAGGCAGCCGAGATGTGGTTTCTCAGAGGAATGTTGAGAGTTCCATGGACAGCAAAGAAAACAAATGAGACAGTCTTGATGGAGGCAGACACAAATAGATCACTCATAAGGAAGATTAGGAAAACACAGGCAACATTTCTAGGCCATTTTATGAGGAAGGGGGATTTGGAGCACCTGGTCACAACAGGAAAGCTGGAGGGAAAGAGAGCACCAGGTAGACCCAGGGAGAGAATGCTGGACGGATTTGCAGAGTGGCTGGGGATGAGGAGGGTGGGGGAGATGCTGGGGGCAACGAGAGATAGAGATGGTTGGAAGTCCATGGTCGCCAACGCCATGCGGCAGGGCACCTGATGATGATGATGATGATGCATTAGGCATGACTAAACGTATTTTCGGGTGATTTATGTATTAATTTCTGAAGAAAATCACATAAAATGCTCATAACCACTCTCGATAGAAATTAAACAAACAAAGGAAAAAAATAGAAAATAAGACCCTCCTGACGAAATGTGAAAGTATTCAGTCTTTGACTGACCTCTACTGACAGATCACTGACAGATGACTGACTCCTACTGACAGATCACTGATTCCTACTGACCTCCTACTGACCTCCTACTGACAGATCACTGACAGATGACGAGCTACAAACAGCTGCAGCGTACTAGTCCACTTACTGGCTTGACTGGGTCAAGTCATCGATGCCGCCACGCCCCCCACTCCCACCTCACTCTATCACCCTAGTCCTCCCCTTGACCCTTCTAATACTACGCACTGAAAGTGTTGCCGTATTCTACAATGTAGGTGGAACGTGTGAAATTGTTGGCTAGCTGCCAGGATTGCCTGGGGCCACAAACCCTTTGTGTTACATGCTCGTAAAATGGGTCTGTCTGGTGCACATTTCATACCAACAGCGAGTAACTACTGCTGTTTTCAACCTCTTCCTGTATCAGAATTGTCTTCTAAATCATCTTACAGTCATTTATAAGTTCTTGACTCAACTCACATGCTTTCAAAGGCTGAAAACATGCAGCCTTGCAAGATAGTCCTGGTGTCAGCATTTTGCTGAAAACCTGTTTCTCTTTTTAGATAAATAAAACCAACCCTGGTGAGGGTTGCATAGGTCAAAAAGTCAAGTAAGGGAAGCCAGTCACTTTTATGAACCCTCTCTGAGACTGACAACATCAGTCAGTGCTTCTCCACCATTACATTAGGCTGAAACGTGTGTCAAACTACCTCCATAAATTTTACGTTTGTAGGTACCATCAGAAGGCTCCTAGAGCTCCTTAAATTTTACGTTGACGGCATTTAAGGGGTTTTAAATTAATGTTTCTAACCCAGTTCTTATTTTCACTCCTTTGTTCCCCAGCTACAAAGAGCTGCAACGTACTAGTCCACTTAGTGGCTTGACCAGGTCAAGTCGTCACTGCCGCCGAGCCCCCCAACCCCACTTCACTCCATCACCTTAGTCCTCTTCTTGCCCCTGGCAGCAGCGACGACTTGACCTGGTCAAACCACTAAGTGGACTATTAAAAAGCATGGTGTAAGCTTGGTTTGGTAACCTTGATGCAGGCGATTTAATAAGTTTTAATCAGTATTGCAGTGCTGCAATGTTACTGTGAATGTATAAAGGATACCTCCCGGTTTCTCCATATTGGTATATATCATATAGTTTGGTGTTTTATTGTTTACATCAAAAGACGTTTGCATCCAAATAAGTGGGCTGTCTCTATAACAGCAGCTTTGACGTACCCCATATTTCTGCCGCATATAACAACATAGGTTTAACTTGTGCATCAAACAATTGAAAGAAAACGGTAGTGTTCAAGGAGTCGAGGGACCATCATGGTTTTCATGAAATCTAAGATTTTGCTTTTCACGTTGCTGAAAAATCGTCACAAGCAGTGTTAAAGGACAGTTTTGTTGAGAGAGTGAATCCCAAATACTTGTAGCGATTTACTATTTCAATTTCATTATTTTCATTGAACCATTTTTCTGTAGCTGCAATATGCCCTCCTATTCTTAAACATAATAACTTTAGTTTTATCTAAGTTTATCATGAGGCTGAGAGATTTTGATGCTTTATGGAGATTGTATATTTGATTTTGTAATCCTGATGGCAAAGATGGTATGAGTGTGCAAAAGAGAGAGACAGAAAGACAGAGAGAGACAGAGAGAAAGACAGAGACAGACAGACAAACAGACAGAGAAGGGTTGGGGGGAATGGACGAAAGTAAAACGAAGGCCAGAGCGTGAGTAAGCGAATAAACAGAACTGGGCCTGAAGGTAGAATGTGGGTGGGTCGATATGGACTTGCTGAATATTTTTGAGGGGGACATAACTTTGATGGAATGACCCGATCAGTTTTGGACGGCCATGCAAACATTCCGTTGAAAAAATGTCAATATATTTTTTTCACATTCTTCCTTGATGACTATAGGAAACGTGATTGTTTGACACTTGCTTGCCCAAAGCACGCACCTCATACCAGCACGCACACACACACACACACACACACACACACACACACACACACACACACACACACACACACACACACACACACATACACGTACACACACAAACATTCACACATATCTATATTTAAATTATATGTATTTATATATATGTCTATATGTATAAACATATACATATATACACCTATATATATAATATATATACATTTATACTGTATGTGCATGTATAACCATCGCGCGCTCACACATACATAACACACTGCATAAAGAAGACCGTACCCTACCCTCTGTCATACGTACACAATCGCGCACACGTACACACACACACACACACACACACACACACCACACATACACACACAAATACACACAACACGCACAAACACACACACACACACGCGCGCACACACACATACACACACATACACACAAACACACACAAACACACACATATACACACATACACACACACGCACACACACACACACACACACGCACAAACACAACACACACACACACACGCACACACACACATACACACACATACACACATACACGCACACACACAAACACATACATATACACACATACACACACACGCACACACACATGCACACACAAACACACACACACACACACACACACACACACAACACACAAACCACACACACACAAACACACACACACACACGTACAAGCAGACACACACTAATCCAGTTCTTAACCGCACCCACACGCATACATCCACGCACACAGAAAACAGACACACACTCACGTGTTCATGCACGTGGATACACGCATACACGCGCACCAGCAGGGATCCACCCACCAATCTCTCCACCACCACCACCACCCACCCTCCCACACACACACACACACAAAGGCAGGCACACACACACTCATATGCACACCGCACACAACAACCTACCCATCCCTAACACACACACACACACACACACACACACACACACACACACACACACACACACACACACACACACACACACACACAAACACAAGCAGTGAGAGAGACAGAGAGAAAGATAGAGAGAGAGTGAGAGATAGAGAGTGAGAGAGAGAGAGAGTGAGAGAGAGAGAGATAGAGAGAGAGAGAGAGAGATAGAGAGAGAGAGAGTGAGAGAGAGAGAGATAGAGAGAGAGAGATAGAGAGAGAGAGAGAGAGAGAAGGAACCGGTGTATAAATAAGAGCCCTAAGATAAATGTTCAGGCATATTCAGCCGTCACCCTCTTGGCTGTCCCTGCGAAGCTTCATTTGTCAGAAACGTCAAGTAAGTGTTCTTATGTGATGACTATTCATATTCATATTCATGCTCATATTCATGGTTATTTTCATAGCCATAGCCATATTCGTATTCTTATTCATTTTCATGTTCATATTCACATTCATATTCATATTCATATTCATATTCACATTCATATTCATATTCACATTCATATTCATATTCATATCCATATTCATATCCATAGCCATACTCATATTCAATTCAGATCCACATCCATATCCATATTCGTATTCGTATTCATATTCATATTTATATACGTATTCATATTCATGTTCATGTTCACATCCCTATCCCTATCCCTATTCATTTTCATATCATATTCATATTCATATTCATATTTATATTCATATTCATAATCATAGCCAAAGCCATAGCCATAGCCATACGCGCTCGTATTCGTATTCTTATTCATGTTCATGTTCATATTCATATTCATATTCATATCCATAGCCATATTCGTATTCATATTTATATTGTTATTCACATTCATATTCATATTCATATTCGCATTCATATTCATATTCGTATTTATATCCATATTCATATCCATATTCTTATTCATAATCATAATCATAATCAATATCAATATCATAATCATAATCATGATCATAAGCATATTCATATTCATATTCGTATATCATATTCATATTCATATTCATATTCGTATTCATATCCACATTCATATCCATATCCACATCCATACTCATATCCCTATTCATTTCGTATTCATATTCAGATTCAGATTTACAGTCACATTCATATTCATATTCATATTCATATTCGTATTCGTATTCATATTCGTATTGATATACATATTCATATCAATTCATATTCATATTCATATCCATATTCATATTCGTATTCATATTCGTATTCATGTCCATATTCATATCCATATTCATATCCATATTCGTATCCATGTTCATATCCCTATTCATAAACGTATTCGTATTCATATTCATATCCATATCCATATTCATATACATAGCCATATTCGTATTCATATTCATGTTCATATTCACATCCATATCCATATTCATGTTCATACCCATACCCAGATTCATATTCATATTCATATTTATATTGATATTCATATCATATTCATATCAATATTCATATTCATTTCCATATTTATATTGGTATTCATTTTTATATTCATATTTATATTCATATTCATATCCATATTCCTATTCACATCTTTTGTCACAGTGAATTTACCATGTGAAACTCGGGCTGCTCTTACTTTTGAGAGCGTTTCGCAGAAATGCACCAATTTCTTTTTCTTTTTTCTTTTTTTTTTTTTTTTCTTAACCAAGACTTCAAAAAGGCAAGAAGTCTAATTGGTCTTCAAGGACAGGGACCTGGGGAATCAACACATATTTCCAATGTTTTACACCAAGGCAGTCAGGCAATGGTGTCTGCTCTTCACTATTTTCAACTGCATTGGGATGTTTAACGTGCACAGGCTAGAAGGCACACTGGTTTTTGTCCCCTTCCGAAGGACTAGACGTTCAGTTCAATTTTCCGGTCAAACTGAGCAGAAAAGTCGAAGCTGCAACGGGGAATAAATCTGGTTACGACATATGACGACCTTTCACTTTGATAATAAGCTGCGCCTACCTACTCATTACGCTATATCACCAGCTGTATCACCCTACGATGATCGCATAGTTTACGTGTTAGTTTTCGCCGGTTATTTGTTGGCTGGTTTGTCTGTGTGTTTCTTATCCGAATCAAAGTGACTACAGCGTTCAAACAAATAGGAAGAAAAGATATACAAATATGGAATTAGAATGTTTAATTAATGAAACAAAACAAGACAAGACAGGCGAAAATTTTAGGGCAACTGATTTTTCTCAAATGTATATTATAACGATAAAAGAATAATGCACAACAGAAGTTTAAAAATTTGTGTTTTTGTTTTTGTATTTAGTCTTTGTTGTTTTTTTTAAATACGTTTGCCAAAGGCTAGTCGGCAAAAAATGTACGCCTGTCTTTGTTTTTATTAAATTAAATACCCGTTCTTATTCTAGTTTGTGTGTTTCTCGTGTTCATTCATTTTCTTTTTTTTTTTTTTTTTTTTTTTTTTTTTTTTAGTTTTTCTGTTTGAAAACTTCAAGAGATTTTTTTTATTTGAATATATTATGTAGTATATTTCATACGAACCAAAAAACACACACAAACTGAAGTAAACGTGTATTAATATAACAAAATAAGACACAAAAACAGAAGTAAAACGCGTATTTAATATAACAAAATAAGACAGGTACAAATTTTCGGTCAACTGGCTTTCGTCAAGCGTATACACAAGAGAAAAAAGGAATAAATGCACCACTGTTAGCACTTAAAGAAAAGAAAGAAGAAGAAAAAAAGAAAAACAGTAAACAACTTCCCAGTTGTAGCATCCTGTTAGGAAAAAGTTTGCGACTGTCTTTTTTTGTAATATCAAATGTTCGTTCTACTTCTATATTTTTTTGTTTTTCTGGTTCGTATTTGCTTGAACGGTGGCAGTCAGTCTGATTCAGATTTCAGTATATTCACTAACTGGCTTGTTAGTGTCTGTCATTTACTTATTTGTTTGCCTATCCGTCTGTGTGTCGTGGCGCGTCTGTGCTTATAGATTTTACTCCGAACGGGACCCCTGTGGGGATGCCGGGGATTCTTTCAGTATAAATAGTATCCCCACCTTCTGAAATTCTGTGCTAGAAAGTTCCTCTTTTCCTGTCACTCTCTTTGTTTCTGCCTTGTTCCTTTGTTTTCTGTCATTTTTTCCTATCAGTTTTTGCCTTGCTTGACAAAGCAATGTACATGTATATACTGGCATCCGATACAAAATCGGAATGGTAACAAGACAAAAAAATTGAAGCAAGTTATGAACCTGTATTATGATATTGAAAAATAACCATAGGATTAATAATGTCCGGTAATACAGAAGACATGAAAAAAGTGTTGATCTCAGTGGCAATGATAACATATATACACACATAATGAAGCAGAAAGAAGGAAAGAAATAAATATATAAAAAAAAAAACTCAGGAAAAAAGAAAAAGAAAAGAAAAAAATAGAGTTTGACCCATGACCCTTTGATATACGGCATTGAGGTGGTAGAGGCCTTAACTTTTTCAGAGCCAGAGTTTTGAGGTGGTGTCTGTCTCTTTTCTCTCATTACTGTGCCTTCCCCATTTTGAAAAAAGTCACCAAAGTTTTTGGGTTTTTTGGTACAAACCTACCTTCTAAGAAGCAGTGACAATTTTCTGGCTGTAACGTACATCTACAACACAGTTTTAAAATGGAAGAAGAATAAGATTTCCAAATCCCTGTAAGAATCCCTGTGACAGTACAGTTGCCACTAAACAGTTTGCTTTATGCCTTTTGAAAATAATTCAGATTAACAAATATGCGATGGATGAAAAAGAAAAATAGGATGCTTGATATTTTGACGCTTAATCAGGTTTTCATTTCTAATCTGTAAATAGTTTGTACGATTGCACACTCCCCTTCGAACGAAGCTTGAGACGTAGTACGTCTGGGTGTTCCTGTAATACATTTGAATCAAAAGGGATTTTGTTTTGTTTGTTTGTTTGTTTGGTGTTTGTGTGTTTGTTTGTTTGGTGTTTGTGTGTTTGTTTGTTGTTTTTTCTTCATTTTCCAAGTCAAATAAAATGGCCAGCCAATCCTGATGAATTTTTTCACAATGATATAGCAGTGATGACCATGGGGATGGCTGACATGATGCTGTGGAGTTCTATCTCCATGCTTAATTGTTATATTGGCATACCTTTGCTGTCAACCAGGCCTGAGAGATACAGACATAAAGGGAGAATCGTAGAGTAGCTTGACCATCATGTTTTTTTATTCGATTTTTTTATCTAGTTTATTTATTTCACTTATCTATATCTATCTTAATAACTTCCTTATGTATTTATCTATTTATCTATTTATTTTATTTATTCATTCATTTTTATGTGTTCATTTATGCATTCATTTACGTATTTATTGAT
>JAPXFY010000028.1:21057197-21064697 GCA_030674185.1 Monoplex corrugatus
GATAACTAGTACAATGATGATAATGATGGTGGTGTTGGTGGTGATGATGATGACGATGATGATGATCATGATGATCATCATCATCATCACCATCATCATCATCTTCAACAATAACAACAACAATAATGATAATAATATCATAATGATGATGGCGATGATGATAACAACAACAACATCAATAATAATAATGATAATAATAATGATGATGATGATGATGACGACGACGATGACAACAACAACAACAAATAATAATAATAATGACAAAACTGTCATCATTTTGAAGAAACGAGAAAACAAAAACAAAAAACAAACATAACAACATAACATAACACAACGTAACATGATGATTATAACATAGCAGAACGTAACATGCCATGACATATTATATCATAAACATGACACAACATACCACAACATAACATCACACAATACAACACAACACAACATAACATAACATACAACAACATAACATAGCATAACACAACACAAACATAGCATAGCATAACATAACTAGCATAAGTACATAGCATAAATAGCATAGCATTAGCATAGCAGCATAATAACATAACATATAACATAACATAAACATAACATAACATAACAACATAACATAACATAACATACAACATAACATAACATAACATAACATAACAGCATAAACATAACAACACAACATACATAACATAACATAACATAACACAACATACATAACATAACTAATAACACAAAAAACACAACATAACAACTAACATAACATAATACATAATACATAACATACAACGTCACATAACATAACATACATAACATAACACATAACATCACATAAATAACATAACATAACACAACATCAACAACACATAACATACATACAAAAACATCAAACACAACACATATACATAACATAACATAAACAAACATAACATAAACATAACATAACAAACATGAACATAACATAATACATAACATAATAAACATAACACACATAACATAACATAACATAACAACATAACATAACATACATAACATAACATAACATCACACATAACAACACAAACATAACATAACATAACATCACACAACATAACATAACATAACATAACAAACATAACATCACACAATAAATAACATCTAACTACTCAGAACATTCTCAAGAACAGTATTAAGTATCCACCACCATCTGTTAATCGTTACGCAGGAATTCAGTTTCTTCAGAAGATTTGTGGCCCACACTTTCTGTAGCTGCTCTCCTAATCTGCACTCTGTTGCTTTGAGCGCATATGGAAACATCCCAGTGCGATAAATACCTCTTGAATAAACTCCAAACTGTCTGGAAGACTTCTTGGGCTTGGGCAACTTTGAAATATGGGAGAGAGAGACAGACAGACAGAGAGACAGAGAGAGACTCAGAGAGAGAGAGACAGAGACAGAGAGACAGACTGGGACAGTGAGGGATAAAGCGATAGAGAAAAAGAGAGGCAGACAGACAGACAGAGCAGACGGAGAGAGAAAGTGAGAGACAGAAAGAGAGGCAGACAGAGACAGAAGGAGAGGCAGACAGACAGACAGATAGACGAAGAGAGAGAGAGAGAGAGAGAGAGAGAAACAGAGAGAGTCTGACACAGAGAGAGGGAGTAGACAAGACAGAGACAGCGACAGAGAGAGATAGAGTGATAGACAACAGACAGAGACAGACGGACAGACAGACAGAGAGAGACAGAGAGAGACAGAGAGACACAGAGAGACATAGATAGAAAGAGAGACAGACAGACAGATACAGAGAAATAGGTAGAGAGACATAGAAAGAGAGACAGACAGACAGAGAGAGATAGAGACAGACAGACAGAGACAGAGACAAACAGGCAGACAGACAGAGAGGGGACGCTAAGACAGGACCTACAGTACAGGACAATGACGACAAGCACCAGGACGATAGCAGCATGAAGATTGGGAGCCAACAGGGAAGTGTGTATGTTTCGCACTGGGATTGAACTCGAGACATTCGATCTTGTCTCCACGACTCTGTTACAAGAGCCAAGATAGCCCGTCAAAAGGCCAAAGTTATCGCCGAGAATAGGATCTGAACCCACACGGGAAGACCCCAATGGACTGGCATTCCTTGGCTGTAACCATTCTGGTACTTCGATCAAATTAATGGAGAGATACTGCTTGAGACGATTTTAAGCAAATTTCTAGTTGTGACCAGGTGTTCTAATTCCCCTTTCGTCACAAAACGTCCTGTAAATGTTGCCTGTCTTTTCACAATCTTCCCCATCAATGATCTTCCTGTGTCTGCCTCCTTCAAGACTGTCCCGCCTGTTTCTTTTGCTATCCATGGAACCCTCATACATCATGTATGTATACATCTCATATATCGAAAACATAACCAACATCAGTGGCCTAAATATTGAAGAAATTGTCCACAAAAGTTAAGGCTGTCATTTGGAAGGGGGTGGTTGTGTCACAGAGTGTAGCGGCCAACACTGAACCCGGTGACGCTGACAGGAGAGACTCAATCTTCCACACAGGGTCAGTATCACATTTTTATTTTCTGCTCCATTAGGAACATTGGACGAACAATGTCTGATTCTGCCTCAGAACATTCTGCGTGAATCAGTTTGACAGCTTCATCCATAGTGGGGGGGAAAAAAAAAAAAAAAAAAAAACCTTCCATTTTGCACATTTCTTTCTGCCATCTTAAAAACGCAACGAAAACATCGCAGATCTAACGAGCCAAACATAACCAAAATAACGTCGAAATAACTATGGAAACACGGTCTAAGGGAAGCAATTCATGTTTGAAAAATGACTACTTTATTCTCAATAGTTATCTTCCGCAAGAGCCGCTAAAACCACCACCATCATCAGCATCATGGGCCCAGCCGCATGGCGTTGACGATCATGGCCCTCCATACGATTCTACCTTCTGTCGCTGGTAGTAGTATCTTCACCCTTTGACTCCCACACCCTAAATAGTCAACTATGCTAGCAAAGTGAAAACTTAATCAAAGACAATCAAAGGGTTAAGATTTTGCGGTCGGGGGATACGGTGCGGGAGTCAAAGAGTTACTAAGTAGAACACAAAACTGTCAACAGATGCTAACTTATTGTTATTGTTATTATTGTTGTTTTTTATAGCCTAGCCGACTGCGTAGAGCCATATCAGGACTATAACCGCGTAAAAACATACAAAACTTCAACAGAAAAAAAAAAGAAAAAATGAAGTACACACATCAATGCATTAGCGCACATAATCTGAAGAGATGCCCCTGGCGTCGACCTCTCCGTTCAATTTATCGCACAGGGGATTTAAAAAACACACCTGAATACAAATTTAAGCATACATAGGGACACCATAACATGTATTAAAATGGGTATAAATAACCTAAAATTGCTACCACATATCTCACCTCCCTATAGCCAAAACTACACTAAATACATGCACCCTTTTATCAATCCTAAGTACGTAAGACTTTATCGAACACATACAGGTGAATGGACCAGCAAGGCAGAAAATGATAGGAAGAAATGACAGAAAGCATGGGAGGAAGAAAGAAACAAAGAGGGTGACACAAAAGAGGACATTTCTAGCACAGAATTTCGAGAAGGTGGGGATACTATTACATTTTATACTGAAAGAGCCCCCGGCATCCCCATGGAAGAAGATGCAAACTGGAAGCTCACTTTCAAAAAGATTCAGAAGATCACTAATGTCAAATTCAGGCGGTTTCAAATTGGGATAGTTTGCAGAATTATTTCTTCAAACGAAACAACACTCAGATATGTAAAGATCAGTAGTGGTGAAAAATGTAGATTTTCCTGTACGTTTGAATATCGATCTGTCGTTTTATTCATGCATCCTTATCCGTTCACTTATTGTTGTCATTTTTATTTTCATTTACAGCCCGGCCGACTGCGTAGAGCCATATCAGGGCTATAACCATTCCAAAACATACACAATACTTCAACAGGAAAAAACGAAGAAAAGAAAATTAAGTACACATGAATGGGTAGCGCAAACTATGTTAGATTTGAGAAGTTCAACAACATGGGAGATAATTTCTACGTGACTCTCAAGAGTTATGTCCTTTGGTTGATATTAAGTACACATATCAATGCACTCGCGTGCATAATCTACGGAGATGCCCCTGGCGATTACCACTCCGTCCAGCTTATTACACAGGGGATTTTAAAAAAAAACATGCCTGAATACAAATTTAATTAAAACATAGGTACGGAAATAGGAGCATACATGTAAAAACGGACCTAAATTACCTAAAACTGCTTCCGCATATCTCATTTCCTTTGAGCCAAAAATGCACTAAAATGTATACCCATGTATCAGTCCTACGAGAAAATATTGAGACTTTATCGAACACATACAGTTGAATGGACCAGCAAGGCAGAAAATGATAGGAAGAAATGACAGAAAGCAAAGGAGGAAGGAAGAAACAAAGAAAATGATAGAAAAGAGGAAATTTCCAGCAGAAAATATCCAGACTGTGAGGATACTATTTATACTGAAGGAGCCCCCTGGCAATCCCCATGGGGGCATCTGTTCATTTTAAACTCGATATACGTATCTCACCTGTCTCACCTGTCGGCGTGAACGGGTTTGGTATTGGCCTATGCACACCTGGACACCACCATCTCCCTCCAGGCCGCTCTGTCTTGACTTTTGTGGATAATTTCTTGAATATTTAGGCCACTGATGTTGGCTATGTTCTCGATGTATGAGATTGGAGGTCTGCCTTTCTTCCTTTTTGCCACTGTTTTTCCTTGAAAGATGGTTGCCATGAGGTCCGTGTTCTTGTTGCGTGACACATGGCCAATGTATTTTAGTCTTCTCTTGTTGATGTCTGCTAGTAGTTTATACACGTAGATATACGTATAAATTACAAAAATACTAGCCTATTATATCTATTGATCTCAAATTCATATGTGTATACATATCAATGTACATATATATAAATATAATGAATTTCTGTATAGATACAGGTGTAGCCATTTTAGCATAGCATATCAATACATATACAATGGATTTCTATGTAGACATAGGTGTAGCCATTTTGTTATAACTGTTTTGTAGGATACACTTACAAATGATTGGGGGGGGGGGGGGGAACAAAACGAGTTTGAAAAGAAAGACAAGACTATATAGGCCTACATATAGGATAGCCATTTTAGTTATAACTGTTTTGTAATATATACTTTCAAAAATGATTGGAGGGGGGTGGGGGGGACAAAACGGAGTTTAAGGAGAAAGACAAGACTTACTCAAGCCAGAGTGACCAGAAACCCAGACAAGGTGGTATGGTCAACCACAGAGACAAGACTTACTCAAGCCAGAGTGACCAGAAACCCAGACAAGGTGGTATGGTCAACCACAGAGACAAGACTTACTCAAGCCAGAGTGACCAGAAACCCAGACAAGGTGGTATGGTCAACCACAGAGACAAGAC
This sequence comes from Monoplex corrugatus, assembly GCA_030674185.1. Lineage (NCBI taxonomy): Eukaryota > Metazoa > Mollusca > Gastropoda > Littorinimorpha > Ranellidae > Monoplex > Monoplex corrugatus. The sequence goes on from JAPXFY010000028.1 coordinate 21,062,657, forward strand.
TTACTCAAGCCAGAGTGACCAGAAACCCAGACAAGGTGGTATGGTCAACCACAGAGACAAGACTTACTCAAGCCAGAGTGACCAGAAACCCAGACAAGGTGGTATGGTCAACCACAGAGACAAGACTTACTCAAGCCAGAGTGACCAGAAACCCAGACAAGGTGGTATGGTCAACCACAGAGACAAGACTTACTCAAGCCAGAGTGACCAGAAACCCAGACAAGGTGGTATGGTCAACCACAGAGACAAGACTTACTCAAGCCAGAGTGACCAGAAACCCAGACAAGGTGGTATGGTCAACCACAGAGACAAGACTTACTCAAGCCAGAGTGACCAGAAACCCAGACAAGGTGGTATGGTCAACCACAGAGACAAGACTTACTCAAGCCAGAGTGACCAGAAACCCAGACAAGGTGGTATGGTCAACCACAGAGACAAGACTTACTCAAGCCAGAGTGACCAGAAACCCAGACAAGGTGGTATGGTCAACCACAGAGACAAGACTTACTCAAGCCAGAGTGACCAGAAACCCAGACAAGGTGGTATGGTCAACCACAGAGACAAGACTTACTCAAGCCAGAGTGACCAGAAACCCAGACAAGGTGGTATGGTCAACCACAGAGACAAGACTTACTCAAGCCAGAGTGACCAGAAACCCAGACAAGGTGGTATGGTCAACCACAGAGACAAGACTTACTCAAGCCAGAGTGACCAGAAACCCAGACAAGGTGGTATGGTCAACCACAGAGACAAGACTTACTCAAGCCAGAGTGACCAGAAACCCAGACAAGGTGGTATGGTCAACCACAGAGACAAGACTTACTCAAGCCAGAGTGACCAGAAACCCAGACAAGGTGGTATGGTCAACCACAGAGACAAGACTTACTCAAGCCAGAGTGACCAGAAACCCAGACAAGGTGGTATGGTCAACCACAGAGACAAGACTTACTCAAGCCAGAGTGACCAGAAACCCAGACAAGGTGGTATGGTCAACCACAGAGACAAGACTTACTCAAGCCAGAGTGACCAGAAACCCAGACAAGGTGGTATGGTCAACCACAGAGACAAGACTTACTCAAGCCAGAGTGACCAGAAACCCAGACAAGGTGGTATGGTCAACCACAGAGACAAGACTTACTCAAGCCAGAGTGACCAGAAACCCAGACAAGGTGGTATGGTCAACCACAGAGACAAGACTTACTCAAGCCAGAGTGACCAGAAACCCAGACAAGGTGGTATGGTCAACCACAGAGACAAGACTTACTCAAGCCAGAGTGACCAGAAACCCAGACAAGGTGGTATGGTCAACCACAGAGACAAGACTTACTCAAGCCAGAGTGACCAGAAACCCAGACAAGGTGGTATGGTCAACCACAGAGACAAGACTTACTCAAGCCAGAGTGACCAGAAACCCAGACAAGGTGGTATGGTCAACCACAGAGACAAGACTTACTCAACCCAGAGTGACCAGAAACCCAGACAAGGTGGTATGGTCAACCAGAGAGACAAGATTTATTCAACCCAGAGTGACCAGAAACCCAGAAAAGGTAGTATCATCATCATCATCAGGTACCATGCCGCATGGCGTTGGCGATTATGGACATCCATCTGTCTCTATCTCTTGTTGCCTCAAGCATCTCTTCTACCCTCCTTGTCTTCAACCACTCTGTAAGTCCGTCTAGCATCTTCTCCCTGGGTCTGCCTGGTGCCCTCTTTCCCTCCAGCTTTCCCGTTGTGACCAGGTGTTCCAATTCCCCTTTCCTCATAAAATGGCCTATGAATGTTGCCTGCCTTTTCCTAATCTTCCTTATGAATGATCTACTTGTGTCTAGCTATGGGGAAATAGCTCCACTGCCTTGTGGACAACTCGGGAGAGAATAAGGCTAGCAGAGAGACCGCAAAAAAAAACCGATGGAAGGCAACGGGAAACCACCATCGTATTCTCCCAAGAACATTATGGACAGAAAAAAGAAGGAAAACAAACAAAACAAAAAAAGGTGATATGGTCAACAAGAAAGACGAGACTTACTCAAGCCAGACT
>JAPXFY010000028.1:21069697-21077197 GCA_030674185.1 Monoplex corrugatus
GGTCGGTCTCAAACCTTGGCCAGCTCTCCTATCGTCTCTGTACATCGCGCGCGGTAAAGACCCCTGGGGCCTCCGACATTTGCTAACCGCGCAGTTCACTTGATTCTGGCCTTGATTATTGCAGTGGGTGAGAGTGGTGCGTACATTCACAACCAGATAAGATTAGCATCCTCAGGGACAAAAAAGAAAAAAAAAAGGACATGGCTGCTTTCATTGTCATAGAGACCTGTTACTTTTATGATTTTTTGTTTAAAGTCCAGCCGGACTGCGTAGAGTCATATCAAGGCTATAATCGTTTCGAAACATAAACCCTACACAATACCTCAACAGGAAGAGAGAGAAAATGGAAAAGAAAACCAAGTACACATACCAACGCATTTGCGCACGTACATAGTCCAAAGAGATGCCCCTGGCTTCACGGGGGAAAATAGTATTATAACATATATTAGGGTAAAATAGTATTATTACATGTATTAAAGGAAATGGTATTATTTCATGTATTACACGAAAACAGTATTGTTTCATGTGTTACTCGGTGATCGTTAGTTATTTTCTTTGCTTGGTTTGAACAATCCGTTTGGTTGTACAGAAGATGCAGTCTACGTTGAAGAGAGAACTCCAAACTCAGAATTTTAACAAATACAGGCCAACAGCCCAATTCATGAAAAAAAAAAACACAAAAAAAACAATAGACACAAGTATGTCATAAACGCAATAACAAGACACAGAAACCAACGTGATCCACACATAGCTATATAACATTAACCCTTTGACTCCTGCACCCTGTCTACCAGCATCCTGCATTGCCAACCATGCTAGCAAAGCAAAAACAACCCTTTGATTCCCTCACCCTATCCACCACCAGCCTCCTGCAGGAAGCTGGTGGATAGGGTGAGGGAATCAAAGAGTTAAGGTTTGCAGTTGGTGGATAGGATGCGGGAGTCAAAGGGTTAATGCACGAAATCCTTGCACCTCAACTCTGCTAGATATAAATAATAAATACTTCACGTCACTACATTCTCAATATGGTTTCTTACCAACTCTCTCTCTCTCTCTCTCTCTCTCTCTCTCTCTCTCTCTCTCTCTCTCTCTCTCTCTCTCTCTCTCTCTCTCTCGTCAAGATCTAGCGAGCAGAGCAAAACCAGCTGCTTTAGTGTTCTAAGTAAACTGAGTAACTAAATAGTAATTGGTCATTGACTACGTCTGGCACTGGCATGTCAGGGTGGGCATGAGGATGGAACTCATGAGCTTGGCTTTCGTTTCAAGAGGGATGCTGGAGTATTTCAGGTATGGGATATGTTGATCTCCATTTTGATATTGTGTAATTTACCTTTTTGCTACAATGTAGTAACTTTACATGTTGCGATTTTGGTATTTTTTCTGAAGTTGAATTTGTACGCAGTAGCTTGCTGACGGTCTGGTGTCACCTGCGCAGCATGACGGTCCCTACCGGACAAAGGTGCTCCATAGGAGCCCCTATTTACGTTGTTACACTTTTTTCATTGGATTGTCTGGCCAAAATATCTTGGGATAATAGGATGATGGTTTGAAGAAGATGAAAAGCATTCTTACCAACAAATGCCTGTCAATTAGATTCAGGAAGAGAGTTCTTGAATGTTATATAGAACCAACACTGTTATACGGGTTGTGAGGCGTGGACAGTCAATAAGCAAAGCCAGAACAAGATTGAGGCATCCGAAATGTGGTTTCTAAGAAGAATGTTGAGAGTTCCATGGACAGCAAAGACAACAAACGAGACAGTCCTGATGGAGGCAGACACAAGAAGATCATTCATAAGGAAGATTAGGAAAAGACAGGCAACATTTATAGGCCATTTTATGAGGAAAGGGGAATTGGAGCACCTGGTCACAACGGGAAAGCTGGAGGGAAAGAGAGCGCCAGATAGACCCAGGGAGAAGATATTGGACGGACTTGCAGAGTGGTTGAAGACAGAGAGGGTGGAAGAGGTGCTTGAGGAAACAAGAGACAGAAACAGATGGAAGTCCATGATCGCCAACGCCATGTGGCAAGGCACATGATGATGATAATGATATGTTGATCGCTGACATTGTTCGTTTTTGTTATTGTCTTTAACATTGGAAATTCCAAAATCACTTATCTGGTCCATTGTTCACTCGTCTACCTACCTCGAATTTGCGGTTGTTACCTAACGATATATCTCTCATGTATTAAGAATATCTACTCCTTTACTCCCCACTCTCTTCTAGTCCATCTTCTAGTCGCTCAGTACTAGGAGGGAGGGGGAGAGGAGTTGGGAGTTGGTAAGGAGTGGGGGGGGGGGGGCGATATAAAAAGATGTCTTTATGGAGAAATTGATCTATATCGGCCAATCGCACAACGCAAAATCTTCACCATCTTGGCTTAGTTCAACCGGTTGGGGTGTCGCTGAAGGGAACTAGTTTGGAAGCTTTTGCACATTGTTTTATTTTTTGACAGACGCAGCAAGGACATTGACTCATTTGTCCACAGCAAGGCTCCAGGCAAAGACAGCATGCCTGCTGTAATGATTCAGTGAGGGGCATCAGCGTTCCTGAACTGTCTTCACGAGCTACTCAGCCAGTGCTGGGAAGAGGGATCTGTTTCCCAAGACATCTCACCTGTCTCACCTATCGGCGTCACCAGGTTCGGTGTTGGCCACTGCACATCTGGAGACCACCATCTCCTTCAAGGCCGCTCTGTCTTGACTTTTGTGGACAACTTCTTGAATATTTAGGCCACTGATGTTGGTAATGCTCTCGATGTATAAGATCGGAAGTCTGCCTTTCTTCCTTTTTGCCACTGTTTTTCTTTGAAAGATGGTTGCCATGAGGTCCGTGTTCTCGTTGCCTGACACACAGCCAATGTACCGAGTCTTCTGCTGTTGATGTCTGCTAGTAGTTTTCCGGTGGTATCAAGTTCTTCCGGGACACTTTCATTAGTTCTTCTGTTTGTCCATTTGACACGTAGTAGTTTCCGATAAAACCACGTCTCCCCTGCCTCAATTCTTCTGCAATCAGTTTTTTCTCAGAGTCCAGGCTTCGCAGCCATAAATCATGACTGGCCAGATGAAACAATTTAAAAGTCTGACATACTAGATGTAAACATTGGCGGACCGTACGGACTATGATCATTACAGAGGCATGTCATTTTCTAACACTATCGGCAAGAAGACAGAGGCCTGTCATTTCCTCACACTATCGGCAAGAAGACAGAGGCATGTCATTTCCTCACACTATCGGCAAGAAGACAGAGGCCTGTCATTTCCTCACACTATCGGCAAGAAGACAGAGGCCTGTCATTTCCTCACACTATCGGCAAGAAGACAGAGGCCTGTCATTTCCTAACGCTATCGGCAAGAAGACAGAGGCCTGTCATTTCCTCACACTATCGGCAAGAAGACAGAGGCCTGTCATTTCCTCACACTATCGGCAAGAAGACAGAGGCCTGTCATTTCCTAACGCTATCGGCAAGAAGACAGAGGCCTGTCATTTCCTAACGCTATCGGCAAGAAGACAGAGGCCTGTCATTTCCTAACGCTATCGGCAAGAAGACAGAGGCCTGTCATTTCCTAACGCTATCGGCAAGAAGACAGAGGCCTGTCATTTCCTAACGCTATCGGCAAGAAGACAGAGGCCTGTCATTTCCTCACACTATCGGCAAGAAGACAGAGGCCTGTCATTTCCTAACGCTATCGGCAAGAAGACAGAGGCCTGTCATTTCCTAACGCTATCGGCAAGAAGACAGAGGCCTGTCATTTCCTAACGCTATCGGCAAGAAGACAGAGGCCTGTCATTTCCTAACGCTATCGGCAAGAAGACAGAGGCATGTCATTTCCTAACGCTATCGGCAAGAAGACATAGGCATGTCATTTCCTAACGCTATCGGCAAGAAGACAGAGGCATGTCATTTCCTAACGCTATCGGCAAGAAGACAGAGGCATGTCATTTCCTAGAACCATCGGAGAAGAGAGCAGGCATAGCATTTCTCAGCACCATCGGCCAGGAGACACAGGCATAGCATTTCTCAGCACCATCGGCCAGGAGACAGAGGCATAACATTTCTCAGCACCATCGGTCAGGATACACAGGCATAACATTTCTCAGCACCATCGGCCAGGAGACACAGGCATGTCATTTCTCAGCACCATCGGCCAGGAGACACAGGCATGTCATTTCTCAGCACCATCGGCCAGGAGACACAGGCATAGCATTTCTCAGCACCATCGGCCAGGAGACACAGGCATAGCATTTCTCAGCACCATCGGCCAGGAGACACAGGCATAGCATTTCTCAGCACCATCGGCCAGGAGACACAGGCATAGCATTTCTCAGCACCATCGGCCAGGAGACACAGGCATAACATTTCTCAGCACCATCGGTCAGGAGACACAGGCATGTCATTTCTCAGCACCATTGGCCAGGAGACACAGGCATATCATTTCTCAGCACCATCGGTCAGGAGACACAGGCATAGCATTTCTCAGCACCATCGGTCAGGAGACACAGGCATGTCATTTCTCAGCACCATCGGCGAAGAGACTAGACATTAGAGGATCACATCTATACCTATTCCACGTGTAGCGTCGGGGCATGATCTTCTCAATTAGGTAGCTGTAGAAAAGGAGCAGGGAACAGAGCCGCCTTGATGCGTTGCCTTCATCCGCCTTACCGACGCTTTTGACCTGGTTGACGGAAAAGGCCTCTTTGCACTCCTGGATAAGATCGGATGCCTTCTAAACCCGCCTGGATCTCATCGCCTCTTCCCATGATGGCATGCAGGGGACAGTGCAGTTCGACGGATCATCCTCACAGTCATTCCCCACTTAAAGCAGAGTAAAGCAGGGCTGTGTCTTAGGGATCTTCTCCCTTGCTCTGTCGTACGCTTTTAGAGCGTCTGATGGAGTGTTTGTTTCTACACACGAGATCCGACGGGAAGCTATTCAGCTTTGCACGCTTCAGAACAAAGTGTGTCAGGTCCTGATCTGAGAGGTGATCTTCGTTTATGATGCCGCCTAGACATCTCATACACAAGCTGGTCTCCAAAGGCTGTATAGCGTGCGATTGCCAAGAGTTTTGGCCCCATCATCAGTCTGAAGAAAACACAGATCATGGGAAAGAACGTCAGCTAAGACTTCAGTATCAGCATTAGCGATGACACTATGCAGAAACTAAATTAATTCATTTACTTAAAACAACAGTCTCCAGCAAGCTATCCCTCGACCCAGAGCTCAACAGGTAGATAGGATAGCTGCCCCTGCCATGGCCAGGAGACTGGGGAAAAACAGCGAGCTCACCACAGTCACCACGACTGGAGTGTACAGAGTCTGCACACTAAGTATTCTTCTCTGTGACAGCCAGAACTGGGAAACCTACATGGGCCAAAAAGCACCTCCTCAACAGTTCCTACCTGTGGTACTTGCACCAGATCCTGGGCAGTTCCTGGAAGGACCGTTTGCCAAAATAATGATAAAAAAAAACAAAAGAGACGTCTTGGATCAAACCAGCACGTCAAGCAGGTATGCCGTCGTCACACAGTAACGATTGTGATGGCTTGGCCATGTCCAAAATGAGGAAAATCACGTTCCAAAAGATAACTTGTACAAAGACCTCGCTGTGGGGTCCCGGTTCTTAGGGCGCTCATGCTGCGAAATAGGAACACCGACAAACGTGCCTGAAGCCTGCTGATATAGGTATCGGTATGTGGGAAGACACCGCTACAAATTGCTCAGTCTGACGACAGGCTGTATGTGCCGGCATCGCCAATGCAGAGAGAAAAGAACTCGACTGTAGTCTGTCGAAAGAAAGCAAGCTTTGGAAGCAACCGCTCCTCCCACAGCCATCAGCCTTCATGCGCGTCAGCTGTGCCAAGGATTGCCACTCAAGAATCGGATTGTTCTGCCACAGCCGATCCTGTTCCACATCCAACTGAGTCCTCAACTGGGCGTATCCATTTTGTCCTGCAGACAAACTGAGCCACCATATAATCTCTCTCTTCTCTCTCTCTCTCTCTCTCTCTCTATATATATATATATATATGTTGTGTTGTGTGTGTGTGTGTGTTTTGTGTGTGTGTGTATGTGTGTGTACACACATAATATATATACATATATATATATATATATATATTCATATATATATGTGACTCTGTGTGTGTGTGTGTGTGTGTGTGTGTGTGTGTGTGTGTGTGTGTGTGTGTGTGTGTGGTGTGGTGGTGTGTGTGTGTGTGTGTGTGTGTGTTCGTTCTTGATTTAACGTCTTTTCACTGTAAGTGATATTAGACGGTGTGTGTGTTGTGGTGTGTGTGTGTGTGTGTGTGTGGTGGTGTGGGTGTGTGTTGTGTGTGTGTGTGTGTGTGTGTGTGTGTTGTGTGTGTGTGTGTGTGTGTGTGTGCGTGGTGCGTGCGTATTACCATAGATCTCTCTCTCTCTCTTCTCTCTCTCTCTCTCTCTCCTCTCTCTCTCTCTCTCTCTCTCTCTCTCTCTCTCTCTCTCTCTGTTGTCTTGATGGGATATCGAAATGTTGACGTTTTCATGTTTTTAGCGTCTGTATAATCAATATCAAAAGAGGCTTTTAGCATTTCCCATGTAGGATAGGCGTTGTTGATGGTGTCTCAGTTATTTCATCCATATTTAGTGAGACTGTTTGACCAAGTCAGATATGTAAGTCGCAACAGTCATTTGTGATGAAATGCTATTTGCTCGCTTTGGAAAGTCTACATCAGACCTGATTTTAATTTCCTTACTCACAAAATTGTCCGCTTGTGAAGTAGTTCTAACGGCAAACTTTGCTGTCGCTAGCTCACGATAGTTGTTCAGAGGCAGAATTCCAGCAACTTTGTACATTTCCAGATTAGAAGCGTGAGCAGGGACACCTAGAGCAATTTTAATACTTTTGCAGTCTAAGCTTTGTATTTTCTTTAATAAATATTTTGGTGCACTGAAGAACACTTCTTGTGCATACGATAATTTAGATCGTACAAGTGCTGTTGATTGATGAATTAGTATGTTTGTATCCATTCCCCAAGGTAATCTGCTTATTATCTTTAGAAAATGTAAGGCTTTTCTTGCTTTTGTTGAAATATAATCAAAATGGACATTTCAGTTTAATTTCGATGTTATGAAGACTCCCAGAAATTTTACAACCTGTTTGTAATGTAACACTTCACCGAGCAATCTGAAAGTAGGCAAGATACTTAAAGTACCACCAGGATTAAATAACATTATCTTAGTTTTTTTCGCTGACAACGACAGACCATTTTCTAACATATAGTTTCCAAGATTATCAAGATCAGATTGATACAACTTTCTAATGTAATTCTGCGCTCTTTGTGGAGTTGTCTTTTTTAAAGTAATATTCATCCAAATACATATATCATCAACGTACTGTACCAAAACAACATGATTTGAGAGTGCTTTAGGAAGATCCTGTATAAGCATATTAAATAAAAGAAGTGGTATCACTGAACCTTGTGAAATTCCCATGTCAAGATGTCCTGAAGTAG
>JAPXFY010000028.1:21094697-21102197 GCA_030674185.1 Monoplex corrugatus
AAACAGACCCTTTCAACCATGAAACCTAAATGCGTCCAACGCGACATTGAACGTCCGGTCACCCGCGAATCTCTGAAACGCCACGTGAACCGCGAAGACCCGTCTTTCGACCCAACGACGTCACCCACACGTTACGGATATGTAAGATGATCAGAGCAAAGATGTTCAGTTAGGTGAAGCTTGATCGAATATCGATGAGCACTCCTGCGATCATCGTCGACCACCCAGATTTCGTTTTTGGGGTGGAGGGCCTGCCTGCTGTTTCAGCTCGTTTTCATTTTGTGCGTTGATGCTCTAAACTCGAATATCCGAAGAAGTAAGGAGAAGAAGAAAAGGAAGCATTGGGGCGGAAAGCCTTTTTTAAACTGCTGCAACAAATATCTAAGGTAAGTGCTTGTGCTTTTTTGTCAAAAGTAACTCTCAATCAAGTAACTGCCAGCTTTCAAGCAAACACAAAACCAGTAACACACACACACACATTGGTCAGAACTGGTCATTTACAAAACAAGACAGGTGCCAATTTTTTGCCTTGTGGCCTTTTTGTGAAACGTATATATTTATAACTGTATTTACCTCTCTCTCTACAGATATATAATATATATATATATATATATATATATATATATATATATATACATATATATATACATATATTTATATACATATATATATATATATACATACAGCATTCAAGAAGATGACAAGCATTCTTACCAACAAATGCCTATCAATTAACATCAGAAAGAGAGTCCTTCAATGTTATATAGAACTAATACTGTTGTACGGATGCGAGGCGTGGACAGTCAGCAAGCAAAGCCAGAGCAGGATCGAGGCAGCCGAGATGTGGTTTCTCAGAAGAATGTTGAGAGTTCCATGGACAGCAAAGAAAACAAAGGAGACAGTCTTGATGGAGGCAGACACAAATAGATCACTCATAAGGAAGATTAGGAAAAGACACAAATAGATCACTCATAAGGAAGATTAGGAAAAGACAAGCAACATTTATAGGCCATTTTATGAGGAAGGGAGATTTGGAGCACCTGGTCACAACGGGAAAACTGGAGGGAAAGAGAGCACCAGGTAGACCCAGGGAGAGAATGCTGGACGGACTGGCAGAGTGGCTGGGGATGAAGAGGGTGGGGGAATTGCTGGGGGCAACGAGAGATAGAGATGGTTGGAAGACCATGGTTGCCAACGCCATGCGGCAAGGCACCTGATGATGATGATGATGATGATGATGATGATGATATATATATATATATATATATATATATATATATATATATATATATATATATATATAAATAGAGTGACACATACAACAACTCAGCACAAAAACCAACAACGACACAAGTTCCCTGATGTTTCGTTAAGTGAAGAATGACTCCTTTTCTTCTTCTCCTTCTTTTTCTTCTTCTCCTTCTTTTTCTTCTTCTCCTCCTCCCTCTTCTTCCTTTTTCTTCTTCTACTTCTTCTTCTCTTTCTTCTTCCTTGTTTTCTTCTTCTTCTACTCTTTTTTTTTTAAGTAACACGGTTCAACAGTAACAGAAACATAAGCAATAACAGAAAAGTAATAAAGATACAAAGCTGATTATGATGGTGTGTTTGGTTATGTGTGTATGTATGCATGTATGCATATATGCATGCACGTACGTACATACGTATGTACGTAGGCATGTATATCTGTATGTATGTATGTATGCATGTATGTATGTATGTATGCGTCTACGTATGTATGTATGTATGTATGTATGTATGTATGTATGTATATGTGTGTGTATGTATGTATGTATGTATGTATGTATGTATGTATGTATATATAGTGTGTATTACACCCCTACTCGATCTCTTTGTTTTGCTTCTGATACTTCACTTCACTTCAGCTTGTTTGGGTCCGTTGCTGGACATAAGCCTTCCTCATGGCATGCCACTGTTGCCGATTAACTGCTGTTCTGGTCCATTGTTTGTCGAACTTTTCTAGATCGTCTCGCCGTCTGGTTCTCTGGCGACCTCTTTTCCTTGTTTTGGCTTCGAGGGATCCAGTGCGTCACTTTGGTGGTCCGTCTGTTGTCAGATCTCCTAATGACATGACCAGGACAGTTCCACTTTCTGTTCACAAACAGTGTCTATTAGGTCTTGGACTTTCGTTTTTCCTCTTGCCCATGCCACCGTTTTCCGGTCCTTCCAGTTGATTCCCATCAATGATCCGTTCGTGGGCCCTTTGCGTGGTTCGCAGTTTTAGGAGCTGACGTTTCGTCAGGTTCCATGTTTCAGCTCCGTATGTCACAGTCGGCGTTACGCATGCGTCGTACACTCGGCGTTTTAAAGATGGCGCTTGCTTTATCGAATGCTTGCCATCCCAGCGTAATGCGACGTCTGATCTCTTGTTCCTCAGAGGCTGAGTCCATCGATATATACTGACCAAGGCATAGATGTAGTGGTCGACCTCTTCTATTGTGTGGCTGTCGATTACGATCGTTTCGTCTTTGTCTTCTGATACTACTGTTTTATAAATTCCTCGCGACAAATGTTCTACGGTCGATCGCCACTCTTTTTCTGTGTCTAGTCCATACAACTGAAACAAGCTCCCCCTGTCTTTTCGAAAATCATGTTCTCTGTCTTTCTTCAAGTCTAGCTTGAAGAATTCCTTTTTGTCCAGCAGTGATTTGCCCCTCCCCCAAAAGACGAAATTCCAGAGTTTTGTGGGGTTTCACATGATCAACTCTGGAAGAAACTGACAACACATTATTGGAAACTGTCATGGAGTTCACACATTGCCATTTCCGATCCACACGACTTGCTACGACTGCAAGAAAGGGTTAACAGTGGCTGATTCACAGGAAAGTCTGGTGGAAACTTTTGGGATGATCACGCCATGCAATGACCCTGGGTACAACTGGTGCAATGATGACAAGCAGGGTGGACGAAGCCTGGAAGATGATATCCGTTCTGGTTGGCCCATTACAGCCTTTCAGTTTCAATTTCAGTTTCGATTTTTTTTAAGATGATGTCTCCGCGCTCGGAATGAATTCCTTATGCACTAACGTCACAGGTGCCACGTGGTGGAAGAGATCCATAATGATCGCGACACAAGCCTTAAGCCTGCACATAAACCAATGAGCTGGCCAGGTCTTGAGGTCCTATCTAGACGGTAAAGGGGCTCGCCCGGCCGTTACCCCGAAAACATCAATGTTGTAGAACAGCTTGTAAAATGAGATCCACCAATCACGGTCAGAGAGATGCAAGAGTCCTGGGCACAGGAAATTCTGTAGTCGAAAAACAAACATCTAGGGATCTGCAAGCCATGTGGCCAGTGGGTACCACACGCACTCTGTGATGAGCAGAAAGGAGGTGATTGAGAGTGGCACCTGAAAAACGCTTGAAAAATTCGACTAAGTTCACTTCAAACCAGAACGGTATCAGTGGGAGACGAAACCTGGATTTACCTGTTCGACCCTGAAACGAAACAACAGTCCTCGGTCTGTTTTCAGGTGACTTTCCATTTCGCTCCCTCCGCCACTTGGCTATCACGCCTGTCAGAAGACACGTTTGATTATACAACAACAATTATTATAATAACAACAATATGAAGAAGAAGAAGAAAAAGAAGAGGTAAAAGAGGAAGAAGAAGAATAGTAATAATGATGGCAATGAAAGTTATAACAATAACAATAACAATAATGATGATGATGATGATGATGATGATAATAATATATATATCGTCGACTGTCGTGGTCGATAGAGCCCAGCCTAGCACTTTTGTTGGCGCTAGGTGCCATGCGCATATGTATGTTGATGTTGTTTGCGCAGAGCCTCAGCAACTCTCTCCATCTGCCTCCACAAGTCCAGGGCAAACCAAGGTAAGACAGCTGTTCTCATAAGACGGCTGAAAAGTAGATGGTAATAATAATAATAATAATAATCATTAATAATAATAATAATAATAATGATGATGATGATAATAATAATATAATAATAATAATAATAATAATAATAATAATAATAATAATAATAATAATAATAATAATAACGATGTCCGTGTATTTTTTCTATTTAAACTCCAGGTTCAAGGACTGACAAACTCAACAGAATGGCAACCAACCAAATGACAGCGATTTTTCACGTAAAGATGACGTCATTCCTGATGACGTCATTAATTTTTACGCTTATGGAACCGTCAGTCTTCGGCATAGTGTATGGATCTGTGTACTCTCTCTCTCTCTCTCTCTCTCTCTCTCTCTCTCTCTCTCTCTCTCTCTCTCTCTCTCTCTGTCTGTCTGTCTGTGCGTGTGTGTGTGAGTGTTCATTGTTTCATTAGGCATCTCTCTCTCTCTCTCTCTCTCTCTCTCTCTCTCTCTCCTCTCTCTTTTCTCTCTCTCTCTCTCTCTTGCTTCCCCTTTGTCCCTTTCTGTGCTGAGAAAAAGATTTTGTTCGTACTGTGTTTCAGGACAGACTACCAACACTGAAGGATAATACTGCTTAAGGACAAAATACAAGCACTGAAAGATTTTACTGCATCTGGACAAAATACACGCATTGAAAGATTGTACTGCTGCTAGACAAAATACAAACAATGAAAGATCGTACTCTTATAAGACAAAATCAAGCACTGAAAGGTTTACTGTATCAGGACAAAATACAACCACTGAAAGATTTTACTGCTTCAGGACAAAATACAAGTACTGAAAGATTGTACTGTTGCAAGACAAAATACAAGCACTGAAAAACTGTATTGTTGCAAGACAAAATACAGCACTGAAAGATTGTACTGTTGCAAGACAAAATACAAGCACTGAAAGATTGTACTGTTGCAAGACAAAATGCAGCAGTGAAAGATTGTACTGTTGCGAGAACAATACAAGCACTGAAAGATTGTACTGTTGCACGACAAAATACAAGCAGTTGAAAGATTGTTCTGATACAAAGGGCAAATGCAAGCACTGAAAGATTGTATGATCATCATCATCATCAGGTGCCCTGCCGCATGGCTTGGCGATCATGGATTCCATCTGTCTCTATGCTCTCGTTCCCTAGCAACTTCCCCACCCTCCTCGTCCCAGCCACTCTGCAAGTCCGTCCAGAATTTTTCTCCCTGGGTCTTACCCGTGCTCTCTTTCCCTCCAGGTTTCCCGTTGTCACCAGGTGTTCCAAACCCCCTTTCCTCATAAAATGGCCTATAAATGTTGCCTGTCTTTTCCTAATCTTCCTTATGAGATGAGTGATGTACTTGTGTCTGCCTCCATCAAGACTGTCTCGTTTGTTTTCTTTGCTGTCCATGGAACTCTCAACATTCTTCTTAGAAACCACATCTCGGCTTTGCTTGCTGACTGTCCACTCCTCACATCCGTATAACAGTATTGGTTCTAAGTAATATTCAAGGACCCTATTCCTGATGTTAATTGATAGGCATTTGTTGGTAAGAATGCTTGTCATCTTCTTGAATGCTGTTTTGGCTTGGCCGATTCTGCCGGCTATTTCCGATGTGCATCTGCCGTCTGATGAAATGACCGTTCCCAGGTATTTGAACTTATTAACCTGTGTCAAGGTTCTTGCCATTTGCTGTTATTTTGCATGAGGGGATTTCATGTTTTTTACTAATCACCATGACCTTAGTCTTCCTGCTCTTTAGTTCCAACCCCTTACCTTTGCTTTCTATTACTAGTATATTCACAAGGTTTTGTAGGTCCCTTTCATTTTCTGTCATTAGCACGGTGTCACCTGCGTATCGAATGTTATTTATCATTTTCCCTCCAACCTTTAATCCAAGGTCTTCTTCTAGGTTTCTCATGATGTTTTCGCTGTAAAGTGAAAACAGATCTGGTAACAAAACACAACCCTGTCTGACTCCTCTTTTGATGTTTTGGAAAGAGCTTGTATTGTTTTCTATTCTCATTGCAGCTGTTTGTTCCCAATACATATTCCTGATTATTCGTAGATCTTTTCCATCAACATCGAGCCTCTTCAGTTGGTTGATCAATTCTTCATGTCTTATCCGATCGAAAGTCTTGGTATAGTCAACAAAGCATAAATACAAATCCTTATTCATCTCAATTGACCTCTCTATGATAGTTCTTAGGATGTATATGGCATAAATAGTTCCTTTCCCTTCCACAAATCCACAATGTTCTTCTGCTATTTCTCTTTTGATTCTCTTCCTTGTCCTCATCATGATTATTCTTGACAGGAGTTTTGTTACATGACTCATCAAGCTGATTGTGCAATGAAAATTGATTTTGACATATCTTTGGAGATTTTTCCGGTGTCGTAAATTTCATTTAGGAGGACTGTTATTTTTTTCTATGCCAAATTCCTCCAGGGCTTCAATCACCTCTGTAGTAATGTTGTCTGGTCCTGGGGCTTTTCCTGGTTTCATCTTTTTCATTGTACAGATACAGGACAAAATACAAGCACTGAAAGACTGGACTGCTTCAATACAAAGTACAAGCACTAGCAGGTAGCTGCTTCAGGACAGAATACAAGCATGACAGGATAATATTTTTCCAGGACAGATGTGAAGCATTGCAAGATAGTACTGTGTTGAGACAGAATACAAGCACGGAAGGACAGTACTGCTTCTGTCTGCAATGGGCGTGAACAAACCGTGATATACCCGTCAATACAGGGAACGTTATATGATCTGGGATTCGGACGGAGAGTTTGAAAGAAAGAGGATGGAGTCTGGAATTACGTTCACGACGGCTCCATCGAGCTCGGACAATTCCATATGTGCCCTACAACAAACTTGCCAGCAGTTATTTCTCTCCTTTGGTCTTCTGTGATTTCAGGCGCGCTGCTCTGCTCAACATCCCAATATGTGAATGAAAAACTATGTTCGTTCGGCCCCAGCCTGAGGCTCTGCCCCCCCCCCCACCCCTCCCCCCACTTCTCCCTCCCCGGAAAAAGAAAAAAATCAAATCCTAAACGCATCGCTAGTCGACCATGTATATGTATAAAGCCTTTTTTGTCCTGATCCTCCTCGATATAAGTGGTCGATCAGTATCAATGGGAGACATACTGGTTGCTGTGCTTGTTTCAAACTATACTGCTGATCAGGTGAGATGGGACCATGGCTGCTATCTATCCTGAGGCAGGAAGGCATGGTGAACACCTCTCTCTCTCCTCTCTCTCTCTCCTCTCTCTCTCTCTCTCCCTCCCTCCTCCTCCTCCTCCTTGTTCCCTTTCTACCCTCTCACTGAGCTGAGGGAGGGAGTGTAGAAATACATACTTCGGGGTGTGGATATGATACCATATTTCGGCTATTGTGGTCTATGATCGAATGCTGCACTTGTTGGTAAGCTCTGCCCAAGGGGTGATTTACTTCGTCTGTACATGGGCTAACTAACTGCGCTGTACACTTTTTATTTCAATCTTTCGTTCGAGGGGCGCAGAGCTCAGGGTGGGCAAGACATCAGACTTTCAATCTGAAATCTCAAACAAATCACAACGCGTATTTAATACAACCAGACAAGACAGGTGAACATTTTTGGCCAAGTGACCTTT
>JAPXFY010000028.1:21107197-21109697 GCA_030674185.1 Monoplex corrugatus
TATCCGACCTCAGTGTAAGGATTCACCCGACCTCAGCGTAAGGTCTTATCCGACCTCAGCGTAAGGAATCACCCGACCTCAGAGTAAGGTCTTATCCGACCTCAGTGTAAGGTCTTATCCGACCTCAGTGTAAGGAATCACCCGACCTCAGTGTAAGGTCTTATCCGACCTCAGTGTAAGGAATCACCCGACCTCAGTGTAAGGTCTCACCACGACCTCAGTGTAAGGTCTCACCACGACCTCAGTGTAAGGTCTTATCCGACCTCAGTGTAAGGACTCACCACGACCTCAGTGTAAGATCTCACCACGACCTCGGTGTAAGGTCTCACCGACCTCAGTGTGAGGTCTTATCCGACCTCAGTGTAAGGAATCACCCGACCTCAGTGTAAGGTCTTATCCGACCTCAGCGTAAGGTCTTATCCGACCTCAGCGTAAGGTGTTATCCGATCAAGACTAAAACCTTGACCACCGTATCTAGAAGTGACGGGGTGGGGAAGAAATATTCCCCTGCCTGGTCCATGATTTGACCTTGAGTTTCTCACGTCCTGAATACATGCTTTGACTACGGGGACATATTTTCAAATTGATGGAAGAGGTGTGGTGGAATCAAAGATAAGAGGTGTGGTGGAATAAAAGATAAGAGGTGTGGTGGAATAAAAGAGAAGAGGTGTGGTGGAATAAAAGATAAGAGGTGTGGTGGAATAAAAGAGAAGAGGTGTGGTGGAATAAAAGATAGGTGTGGTGGAATAAAAGATAACGACGAATATACAAGCATAGACTATAAATAGTACTCTTTAAGTTTTTTGTTTTTTTTAAATTGATCTTATCTTTAGTCATGTTGTTTATAGCAATCTCTCTGTCTCTCTCTCTCTGTCTCTGTCTCTTTCTCTCTCTCTCTCCTCCCTCCCCCTCTCTCTCATTCTCTTTTCTCTCGTTCTCTCTCTCTCTCTCTCAGATGGATATACAAGCATAGACAATAGTGTTTTCAAGTTTTTTAACTGATTTTATCTGTTGTCGTTTTGTTTATAGCAATCTCTCTCTCTCTCTCTCTCTCTCTCTCTCTCTCTCTCTCTCTCTCTCTCTCTCTCTCTCTCTTTCTCTCTCTCTCTCTCTCTTTCTCTCTCTTCGCTCGTTCTCTCTCTCTTAGATGTATATACATGCATAGACAACGGTACTCTTATGTTTTTAATGGTTTTATTTTTTGTCACTTTATTTAAAAACACACACACACACACACACACATACACACACTCTCTCTCTCTCTCTCTCTCTCTCTCTCTCTCTCTCTCTCTCTCTCTCTCTCTCTAGCTCTCTCTCTCTCTCAGATGGATATACAAGTATCACAAGCATAGGCAATAGTACTCTTAAGGTTTTTTAAACTGATTTTATCTTTTATCCTTTGTCGTTTATTTAAATCAATCTCTCTCTCTCTCTCTCTCTCTCTCCTCTCTCTCTCTCTCTCTCTCTCTCTCTCCTGTCTCTCTCTCTTTCTCTCTCTCTCTGTCTCTCTCCCTCTGTCTCTCTCTCTCCCTCTCTTTTCTTTTTCTCACAAACTCTCTCTCTCAGATGTACATACAAGCAGAGACAATAGTATTCTTAAGTTTTAAAATGGTTTCATCTTTCTCATTTTGTTTAAAACAATCTCTCTCTCTCTCTCTCTCTCTCTCCTCTCTCTCTCTCTCTCTCTCTCTCTCTCTCTCTCTCTCTCTCTCCTCTCGCTCTCTCTCGCTCTCTCGCTCACTCGCTCGCTCTCTTGCAGATGGATATACAAGCATAGCATAGACGATAGGACTCTGTTTTTAAATGGTTTTATCTCGTGTCATTTTTTCAAATCACACACACACCTCTCTCTCTCTCTCTCTCTCTCTCTCTCTCTCTCTCTCTCTCTCTCTCTCTTCTCTCTCTCTCTCTCTCTCTCTCTCTCTCTCTCTCTCTCTCTCTTTGTTTTGCTTCACGTGTACCTGCCTTTATCTTATGTTCTTATAATGCACTTTACTGACTGACATGTACATGGAAAGTGATGTTTTATGAGCACTATTTTTTTATGACGTGGCAAATGTTATTTCTAATCTATTGTCTATAAGAGGAGGATATAAAGGGTGACAAAGTCTGTTTATTCGTACAAGATAGGGGAAAAGTTTCTAATGAATATGCCCGTGCTCTACATAAATGTAGTTTCCCCTGTACAATCGTTATGACCTTGAAGGCACAAGTGCCAAAGTTGATCCGAAGTGGGGTGGTTTACAAACTGACATGTCCACGCTGTAAGGCGTGCTACGTTGGACAGACTGTCCGACATTTACAAAACCCGTTTCCGTGAGCATATCAACAACACTGGGCCTGTAAAAAAAAAACATCTCACACAATGTGAGGTTACAATGGGGTCAGAAGATGTTGAGATTTTGGCTTCAACCACAAGGGGCGACGATTATCGCATGACTCTGGAGGCACTGTGGATCAGAGATATCGACCCGGGGATAAACGTAAAGGATGAGTATAG
>JAPXFY010000028.1:21114697-21137197 GCA_030674185.1 Monoplex corrugatus
ATGTATGTATGTATGTATGTATGTATGTATGTATGTATGTATGTATGTATGTATAATGTATGTATGTATGATGTATGTATGTATGTATGTATGTATGTATGTATGTATGTATGTATGTATGTATGTATGTATGTATGTATGTATGTATGTATGTATGTATGTATGTATGTATGTATAATAATGTATGTATGTATGTATGTATGTATGTATACATGTATGTAACATGTATGTATGTATGTATGTATGTATACATGTATGTATGTATGTATGTATGTATGTATATGTATTATGTATGTATGTAATGTATGTATGTATATGTATGTATGTATGTATGTATGTATAGTATGTATGTAAGTATGTATACATGTATGTATGTATGTATGTATGTATGTATACATGTATGTATGTATGTATGTATGTATGTATACATGTATGTATGTATGTATGTATGTATGTATGTATGTATACATGTATGTATGTATGTATGTATGTATGTATGTATGTATGTATGTATGTATGTATGTATTTCTGATGTGAATCTGCTGTCTGTGAGAAGACTTCCCAGCCTACCGAGGGCATAATGGGCATTTGTGAGTTAATCTGTTGCAACGCACCTGTGTCACCAGTGACGATTTCTTCTGTAAACCGCAAATGGCTCTGTGTCAAAAGCATGCTCTTAGTATTTTACATGGTAACGGATTATGTATTTCGAAGTATCACGACGAAGAGAGAGAAACTACAGCTTTTTAAACGATACAACTAAAAAATACTTTTATGACCATTGTTTTTGAGAAATTATAATAGGCACAATCTTATTATAATTTACATATATCACGCCTAAACGAATATTATCCATCAAGGAATTTCACTTACTTTTTGTTAGGCCTGATCGGTTCAGTGAACCCTCGTCAGACTGGGGTTCGCTGGGGGTCTGACGAGGGTTCGCTGAACCGATCAGGCCTAACAAAAAGTAAGTGAAATTCCTTGATGGATATAGGCGTGATATGTGTAAATTATAATAAGATTGTGCCTATTATAATTTCTCAAAAACAATGGTCATAAAATTAAGTAACGCCTATAGGGCTGAAACAAGAAAACTCTCAGCATGGACTAAAAAAATAGTAGGTCAGAATTAATGCCTTTTTGAAAACTGCTAAAAATAACATTCGAAAGATGGCATGTGTTTATGCATCACGTCATATTCGTACATTTTCTCTCATGTATCTTTCTGGCAGAATCCTTTTTGGCTTTCAAACTTAATGCAGAGAAGAGATTCTAAAATATTTCATATTACGCAAAGGAAACAATTCCATTTATACAGCACAGACAGTCCATGTTAAAAACATGTTCGTTGTCCTTTATGCTGTAAGAGACTATTATCGAACTAGCTACAAATGTCATATATAACAACGCTGATGATATTCAGAAGTTAACGTTTCGCTTTATCATCGTTGTTGGTCTCATTGTCGTTGCTCTTGTTTTGTCATCATCATCATCATTATTATTGTTATTATTATTATTACTATTATTACTATTATTATTATTATTATTATTATTGTTATTGTTATTAATACTATTATTGTTATTGTTGTTGTGTTGGTGTTATATTATTATTATTATTATTATTATTATCGTTATTATCATCATCATCATTATTACTATCAGCAACATTATTAATATCGTCATTATTGTTGTTGTAGTTATTATTCTTATGACATGTATTTCATTCTGACAAATTATGACTGGATAAATAAGCAAATATGATAGGCTTATTGACAGGTGATGGTAGCTGAGTGTTTCGTAACTGGATTTTTCAGGATTTTTTGTTGTTGCTGTTGTTGTTGTTGTTGTTGTTGTTGTTGTTGTTGTTGTTGTTGTTGTTGTTGTTGTTGTTGTTGTTGTTGTTGTTGTTTGGTTGGTTGGCTGTATACTTTTTCTCGAAAAAAAAAATTCCTTTGAAATCTAGATATCCATCTCAAAGAAAGTTTTTGTATAACGGGAAAAAATCGCAACCCCACCCCCTCCACCCCTCTTTATTTCAACAGAACGATAAGCGCAACCACAGGCTTTTCGACGATTACCAGCCCAACGTCACAAACCAGTCCAACGTCACCCACCAGTCCTACGTCACCCCTACTCCTACGTCACCAATCTGTCCAACATCACCGACCAGCTCAACATCACCCACCAGTCCTACATCACCAACCAGTCCAACATCACCCACCAGTCCAACATCACCAACCAGTCCAACATCACCCACCAGTCCAACATCACCCACCAGTCCAACATCACCCACCAGTCCAACATCACCCACCAGTCCAACATCACCAACCAGTCCAACATCACCCACCAGTCCAACATCACCCACCAGTCCAACATCACCTACCAGTCCTACATCACCCACCAGTCCTACATCACCCACCAGTCCCACATCACTCACCAGTCCAACATCACCCACCAGTCCTACATCAATTACCAGTCCCACATCTCCCACCAGTCCAACCTCACCCACAAGTCCCACTTCACCAACAAGTCCAACATCACCCACCAGTCCAACATCACCCACCAGTCCAACATCACCTACCAGTCCTACATCACCCACCAGTCCTACATCACCCACCAGTCCAACATCACCCACCAGTCCAACATCACCAACCAGTCCAACATCACCCACCAGTCCAACATCACCCACCAGTCCAACATCACCTACCAGTCCTACATCACCCACCAGTCCTACATCACCCACCAGTCCCACATCACTCACCAGTCCAACATCACCCACCAGTCCTACATCAATTACCAGTCCCACATCTCCCACCAGTCCAACCTCACCCACAAGTCTCACTTCACCAACAAGTCCCACATCTCCAACCAGTCCAACATCACCCACCAGTCCTACATCACCCACCAGTCCTACATCACCCACCTCACCTACCAGCCCAGCCATCTATGCTGATGGCTGTGTAGATTCAGGCAAGCAATCGTTCTGGTGTTTCTTAGACTCCAACCTGGAAAAGAAGTTTTCCATCTGTGCAGAAACATGCAGTGTCTTCCTGGAGTGTGGCTCTAACAGTGGAGAAACGACGCTCAACACTTGTTCAGGAGATGAGGACTTTGACGAGAATCAGGCAGCATGCGTTCCCGATGGAGATTCAACCACTTGTGCTGACGATGGCGATCCCCTGGCTCCTAGCCCAACGTCACCTACCAGTCCCACTTCACCTACCAGTCCCACTTCACCTACAAGCCCCACTTCACCCACATCTCCCACCAGTCCAACCTCACCTACCAGTCCTACTACACCTACTAGTCCCACCTCTCCAACCAGTCCTACTTCACCTACTAGTCCCACCTCTCCAACCAGTCCTACGTCACCCACCAGCCCTACCTCACCTACCAGTCCCACCTCACCCACCAGTCCTACGTCACCAACCAGTCCTACCTCACCTACCAGTCCTACTTCACCAACCAGCCCTATCTCACCCACCAGTCCCACCTCACCAACCAGTCCTACTTCACCTACTATTCCTACTTCACCTACTAGTCCTACATCACCTACTAGTCCTACTTCTCCTACCAGTCCTACATCACCAACCAGTCCAACATCACCCACCAGTCCAACGTCACCCACCAGTCCAACATCACCAACCAGCCCTACCTCACCTACTAGTCCCACTTCACCAACAAGCCCTACTTCACCTACCAGTCCCACATCTCCCACCAGTCCAACCTCACCCACAAGTCTCACTTCACCAACAAGTCCCACATCTCCAACCAGTCCAACATCACCCACCAGTCCTACATCACCCACCAGTCCTACATCACCCACCTCACCTACCAGCCCAGCCATCTATGCTGATGGCTGTGTAGATTCAGGCAAGCAATCGTTCTGGTGTTTCATAGACTCCAACCTGGAAAAGAAGTTTTCCATCTGTGCAGAAACATGCAGTGTCTTCCTGGAGTGTGGCTCTAACAGTGGAGAAACGACGCTCAACACTTGTTCAGGAGATGAGGACTTTGACGAGAATCAGGCAGCATGCGTTCCCGATGGAGATTCAACCACTTGTGCTGACGATGGCGATCCCCTGGCTCCTAGCCCAACGTCACCTACCAGTCCCACTTCACCTACCAGTCCCACTTCACCTACAAGCCCCACTTCACCCACATCTCCCACCAGTCCAACCTCACCTACCAGTCCTACTACACCTACTAGTCCCACCTCTCCAACCAGTCCTACTTCACCTACTAGTCCCACCTCTCCAACCAGTCCTACGTCACCCACCAGCCCTACCTCACCTACCAGTCCCACCTCACCCACCAGTCCTACGTCACCAACCAGTCCTACCTCACCTACCAGTCCTACTTCACCAACCAGCCCTATCTCACCCACCAGTCCCACCTCACCAACCAGTCCTACTTCACCTACTATTCCTACTTCACCTACTAGTCCTACATCACCTACTAGTCCTACTTCTCCTACCAGTCCTACATCACCAACCAGTCCAACATCACCCACCAGTCCAACGTCACCCACCAGTCCAACATCACCAACCAGCCCTACCTCACCTACTAGTCCCACTTCACCAACAAGCCCTACTTCACCTACCAGTCCCACATCTCCCACCAGTCCAACCTCACCCACAAGTCTCACTTCACCAACAAGTCCCACATCTCCAACCAGTCCAACATCACCCACCAGTCCTACATCACCCACCAGTCCTACATCACCCACCTCACCTACCAGCCCAGCCATCTATGCTGATGGCTGTGTAGATTCAGGCAAGCAATCGTTCTGGTGTTTCATAGACTCCAACCTGGAAAAGAAGTTTTCCATCTGTGCAGAAACATGCAGTGTCTTCCTGGAGTGTGGCTCTAACAGTGGAGAAACGACGCTCAACACTTGTTCAGGAGATGAGGACTTTGACGAGAATCAGGCAGCATGCGTTCCCGATGGAGATTCAACCACTTGTGCTGACGATGGCGATCCCCTGGCTCCTAGCCCAACGTCACCTACCAGTCCCACTTCACCTACAAGCCCCACTTCACCTACAAGCCCCACTTCACCCACATCTCCCACCAGTCCAACCTCACCTACCAGTCCTACTTCACCTACTAGTCCTACCTCACCTACCAGTCCTACATAACCAACCAGCCCCATCTCACCTACGAAGTCCTACTTCACCTACCAGTCCAACATCACCTACCAGTCTCACTTCACCTACAAGCCCCACCTCACCCACATCTCCCACCAGTCCAACCTCACCTACCAGTCCTACTTCACTTACTAGTCCCACCTCACCTACCAGTCCTACATAACCAACCAGCCCCATCTCACCTACCAGTCCTACTTCACCTACCAGTCCAACATCACCTACAAACCCAACATCACCTACTAGTCCTACTTCACCTACGAGTCCTGCCTCTCCAACCAGCCCAGCATCACCACCAATCCTACCTCACCTACCAGTCCTACCCACCTACCAATCCAACATAGCCTGCAATCCCCACCTCACCTACCATTCCTACTTCACCAGCCAGCCCAACATCACCTACCAGTCCTGCTTCAACTACTAGTCCTACCTCACCAACCAGCCCAACTTTACCTACCAGCCTACCCACTTTTGTTAATGGATGTTTGTCTTCCGGCATTCTATCTTACTGGTGTTTAATCTCCTCCAATTTAAATAACAAATTCTCAGTGTGTATAGAAACCTGTTCCACGTATTTGGAATGTGGTTTGGTCGCATCAGCTGGGGAAGTGAAGGCATGTATGGGGGATCAGGACTTTGACGAGAATCATGGAGTCTGTGTGTGTGATTCTCATTCAACCTCTTGTGTTGATGATGGTGATGCTTTTTGCAACAAGTATGATGTTTACCTGATAATTTCACTTCATCTACCTACTGCTCGTTATGTACTAAAAACCCAGGAGCACAAAATCAATGACGGATTTCGGTTTACTTGTGAATCACACTTCGCCAAATATGGCCAACTTCATCTGCAAGATCTACATCACCTGCCTGGGTTTTTGTTTTTTGTTTTTCGTTTTTGTTTCATTTTGTACCTACCATTCCAACTGGTACACATACTGGTGTTCCTTCTTCTCGCCTGGCTTCAACTACTAGTTAGTAATACTACCTGAAACACTTTGCCTACAGGCCCAAATTGTCCAACACGTTCAGAGTTCAACTCCACTGACTAGACACCATTTCTGTGTAGATCCACTTCATCTCCAAGACCCACCTCACCAGACTTACTACACCCTCTACGTCTGACTATGAATCCAATTAATGAACACGTCCTGCATCTTCTATAAATCCAATTCATCTACACAGTCCAACTTCACCTACAAGTCCAACTTCACCTACAAGTCCAACTTCACCTACAAGTCCAGCTTCCCCTAGCACCCCAACATATCTGCCCAGCCGACCACCACCACCAATTTGTCAAGTAACACGTATCAGCCCATTTCACCTGCCAGTCTCACCTCACTGGCATCTCTAACATATATTATGAGGATTTTGTTTACTTATGTCTTTTTTTTCCCTATCAATCTGATCATTAATTTGTATTTGTTTATTTACTCTTTGCATTTACACTCATTCATTTCTTCATAAATTTGAATTTATTTAACCCTTGCATTTACATTTCTATTTGTTTTAGAAAAGACAAGATAATTTTGTTCACATATTGAATGAATATAGCTCGTTCTTTTCAGCACTTGATGCTCAGAAATAAACTTGGAAGGAAAGTTAGAAATTTATCGAAAGCAACATTTCGGTTTTTTCCTTGCTGACTTTGTTATTTTTCTGCAGATCGACCGTTACACTGGTGTACACGTGATCACGCAAATAAACCAATGGGAAGCGATCGTATTTGTGGTTTGGCATTCCTTTGAATTCGTTTGAATGAGCTTCCTTTGTCTATGCACAGATCCCCCCCCCCTTCTCTCTCTCTCTCTCTCTCTCTCTCTCTCTCTCTCTCTCTCTCTCTCATATTTAGAAAATATCTCAGATGGATTGTTGAATATCGAATGGAGGTGGGGAAGAATGGTGTAAGTTTGTCCGTCTTCTTGTCTAAATATGTGTAAGAAAATACGTTAGTAAATTCAGTACTGATCGCTCAGCTAAACATCGGTGAATGTTTACCAAATTCTGGTAAAATGTAGCCAATGCAAAATTAGAAATACACCCTACACAATAAGCATTCAAAGGTTGAACCCGTGGCCAGGGCGAATGAAATAGTAGAGGCCTTGTTAACAGGAAACACCCCGAGGGTGTGGATGGGACCCAGAACACCAATGCCGCGCCATTCTCCAGACTATCACTTCCCACGCTCCCAACAAGGCGTAGAGATGACAAACCCCGGACATAGCCACACAACGCGCACCAACCAGGTCCAGCCCAGCCACTGGACCAAGAGAAAATGAAGAGCCCTCTCCTTAATTCTTCTCTATGCCAGTATTGCTAGAGCGGTGCCTACCTCCATTCCTTTGCTGCTTTGCCTTTCCTGACCTTTTATGATAAAAGTCTGGTGCCCAATCAGAGCTGGATATACTGGAGACCACACGAGCATTTAGGTATGACTTGCACCCGTGCAAACTCTCTGGAAGGCGAGTGCTCTATGCCTGTGCCAACCAAGCCTAGATACAAGTATAGAACCTTTTGTATATTCATCTGATCTATCTTTATTTTTTCTTTGTATCTGTCTACCTAGCCAGTTGTCTGTCTATCTATCTACATATCTATCTATATATCTATCACTATCTATCTATCTATCTAGCTAGCTAGCTAGCTATCGATCTATCTATCCATCTATCTCTCTATCTATCTGGCTAGCTAGCTAACTAGCTCTCTGCCTCTCTCTCTCTCTCTCTCTCTCTCTCCTCTCTCTCTCTCTCTCTCTCTCTCTCTTCTTGGTTATGAATTGCTAGAGTCTTTTCTTTTGTTTATGTTTGCTTTTACTAATCCAAGTAGCTGTCAACCCAAATGTGAAAATCTTGAGTTGCAATATTTCAGTTTGTTTATCAGCAAAACATCTGTTACCACGGCCGATTCGTAAGTTCATATTCAGAAAATATCATCAGGGTTTAATATCCTCACACACCGACCAAATTTACCGTTACACAACAAGCTATGGAAAGTGTCAGAGCTGCACAACGTGAACAGCGCCATCTGAACAAATACCATGACAACTAACTGCGCGCCAGTTGGATCTGCTGACTGGTCTGCAAGTTATGTCCAGAGCGAGACGGTGTTGTGTCCTATCACCACTACTGTTGTGTCCTATCACCACTACTGTTGTGTCCTATCACAACTACTGTTGTGTTGTGTCCTATCATCACTACTGTTGTGTTGTGTCCTATCATCACTACTGTTGTGTCCTATCACAACTACTGTTGTGTTGTGTCCTATCATCACTACTGTTGTGTTGTGTCCTATCACCACTACTGTTGTGTTGTGTCCTATCACCACTAACTGTTTGTTGTGTCCTATCATCACTAACTGTTGTGTTGTGTCCTATCACCACTACTGTTGTGTCCTATCATCACTACTGTTGTGTCCAATCACCACTACTGTTGTGTACTATCACCACTACTGTTGTGTCCTATCACCACTACTGTTGTGTTGTGTCCTATCACCACTACTGTTGTGTCCTATCACCACTACTGTTGTGTCCTATCACCACTACTGTTGTGTCCTATCACCACTACTGTTGTGTCCTATCACCACTACTGTTGTGTCCTATCACCACTACTGTTGTGTCCTATCCCACTACTGTTGTGTCCTATCACCACTACTGTTGTGTCCTATCACCACTACTGTTGTATTGTGTCCTATCACCACTACTGTTGTGTCCTATCACCACTACTGTTGTGTCCTATCACCACTACTGTTGTGTCCTATCACCACTACTGTTGTATGTGTCCTATCACCACTACTGTTGTGTCCTATCACCACTACTGTTGTGTCCTATCATCACTACTGTTGTGTTGTGTCCTATCATCACTACTGTTGTTTGTGTCCTATCATCACTACTGTTGTGTTGTGTCCTATCACCACTACTGTTGTGTCCTATCACCACTACTGTTGTGTCCTATCACCACTACTGTTGTGTCCTATCACCACTACTGTTGTGTCCTATCACCACTACTGTTGTGTCCTATCACCACTACTGTTGTGTCCTATCACCACTACTGTTGTGTCCTATCACCACTACTGTTGTGTCCTATCCACTACTGTTGTGTCCTATCACCACTACTGTTGTGTCCTATCACCACTACTGTTGTATTGTGTCCTATCACCACTACTGTTGTGTCCTATCACCACTACTGTTGTGTCCTATCATCACTACTGTTGTGTTGTGTCCTATCATCACTACTGTTGTGTTGTGTCCTATCATCACTACTGTTGTTGTGTCCTATCACCACTACTGTTGTGTTGTGTCCTATCACCACTACTGTTGTGTCCTATCACCACTACTGTTGTGTCCTATCACCACTACTGTTGTGTCCTATCACCACTACTGTTGTGTCCTATCACCACTACTGTTGTGTCCTATCACCACTACTGTTGTGTCCTATCACCACTACTGTTGTGTCCATCACCACTACTGTTGTGTTGTGTCCTATCACCACTACTGTTGTGTCCTATCACCACTACTGTTGTGTCCTATCACCACTACTGTTGTGTCCTATCATCACTACTGTTCTGTCCTATCATCAGTACTGTTGTGTCCTATCATCACTACTGTTTGTCCTATCACTACTACTGTTGTGTCCTATCACCACTACTGTTGTGTCCTATCACCACTACTGTTGTGTTGTGTCCTATCACCACTACTGTTGTGTCCTATCACCACTACTGTTTATTGTTTTCATGGACAAGAACCAGAAGAAAACACGGAAAAATAAAGAATCCTTTTCTCACACCTGACGAAGCAGCAGTGAAGTTTCAGTCTTTTTCTCCTATTCTTTTGTATTTTGTGTTTGTTCGTTTGTGATCTTACGTCTACGCTTGATATAGACCAGTTGGCCGAAAATTTGCGCCTGTCTTGTCTAATTGTATTAAATATGCGTTTGTTTGTTTTTGTTTTTGTTTTTGTTTGTTTGTTGTTGTTGATTTTTTTGGGGGGGTTACGTGTTTCTTGTCGTTCCTGTTTGCTTGAAGCGTGCAGTCACACTTGCTTTGGATTTCATGGACAAGATCATAAGAGAAATAAACCCACACTCAGAATTTTTGAACGATACATGCAATCAGAGCCTAGCATACGAAGAAGGAGAAAAACCACAAGGACTACAACCAAAGCAAACACCATTTATAACAACTACAGCATGAACATAAAGCATCACCAAAACCGAGACGATGAACACTAGCAGAACATACGGCAATCTTAGCAGCAACATCAGTAGCACTGAAGTCTGACAAGAGGCTGACTTCCCCCCCGTGGGTATGCCATGGGGCTTTTTCAGTGTAAACAGTATCCCCACCTTCTGAAATTTGTTTGCAAGAAACTTCCTCTTTTCTGTCACCCTCTTTGTTTCCGTCTTCCTCTTTTGCTTTCTGTCATTTCTTCTTATCAGTTTTCGCCTTGCTGGTTCATTCACCTGCGTGTGTTCGATAAAGTCCTACATACTGTCTCTTAGGATTGAAAATTGGGTACATCCACTAAGTGCATTTGTGTTTTGGGGGAAATAAGATGTGAAGAAGTAATTTTAGGTAAATTAGGCCCGTTTTCATCTATATGTATATATTTTAGTGTCCTTGGTTATGTTTAAATTTGTATTCAAGTATATTTATAGATCCCCTGTGTGACGAATTGGATGGAGTGGTCAACGCCAGGGGCATCTCCTTAGATTATATGCGCGAATGTATTGATATGTTGACCGAATGTTCTTTTCGCTTTTTTCCTGTTGAGGTATTGTGTATGTTTGGAAACGGTTATAGCCTTGATAATCTCCATGCAGTCGACTGGGCTTTAAACAAAACTAACAATTAGTGACTGGCATCAAATATCTTAATAACATTTCTATAGAAGACTGAAGATTCAAGAGTACAAAAATCAAAATCCTGAAAATAACAATTTCAGTTATCAACTTGCATATTCCTGAAACAGCCAAACATCCCCATCGAAACAAACAAGACAAAGAAAACAAACAAGCAGGCAAACAAACAAACAAACAAACAAACCACCAACGCTCATCAAGTCTATTTTCATCCCCAGCAACAAATTTGGTAAGTGGTAATTTCGTGTTCTAGGGGCTTGGTCAAGGTCCAGGTTTTGCACCAGTATGTTATAAATACTAGTGCAAAACCTGGACCTTGACCAAGCCCCTAGAACACGACTGGTGCAAAACCTGAACCTTGACCAAGCCCCTAGAACACGACTGGTGCAAAACCTGGACCTTGACCAAGCCCCTAGAACACGACTGGTGCAAAACCTGGACCTTGACCAAGCCCCTGGAACACGACTGGTGCAAAACCTGGACCTTGACCAAGCCCCTAGAACACGACTGGTGCAAAACCTGGACCTTGACCAAGCCCCTGGAACACGACTGGTGCAAAACCTGGACCTTGACCAAGCCCCTAGAACACGACTGGTGCAAAACCTGGACCTTGACCAAGCCCCTAAAACATGACTGGTGCAAAACCTGGACCTTGACCAAGCCCGTAGAACACGAAATTACCACTTACCAGATTTATTGTTTGAGAAGTTCTGTGAACAAGACGTGAGGGTCATGAGCTCCACTTCGTTGAGACCACAATGTTCTCTCTCTCTCTCTCTCTCTCTCTCTTTCTCTCTCTCTCTCTCTCTTCTCTCTCTCTCTCTCTCTCTCTCTCTCTCTCCTCTCTCTCTCTCTCTCTCTCTCTCTCTCTCTCTCGACTTCCCATTATCAGCTTAGATGGTCAGGGCACTGCGCTGATAATAGCAGAGGGCGTAGGATCGTTGATTCCGGTTCCTCAACACGCCAGCAGTCCCAAGTTCTTTCAGTCGAAGTCCCAGAGCCGAGACGCCCTGCGAGTCAAACAATGTGAAGTTGTCGAAGGGCCACGCACACCCTGCAAAATGCTGATGGTCACTTCAGTGGAGTTCAACAGTGCCTGTTTTGATCCGGTTTACAAAGGACACTGCCTAATTTGCGGAGCCCGACTGAGTAAGAGAACATCCTAGCTTAGCCTTACCCCCCCCCCCCCCCTTCCGCTGTTTTCTCCATCATCACACCTTTCTAGCAAGAACTACAGACACCAAAGACCCCAACTCGACATTATCTCAGGAGTGGAAACAGCCAACGAAACCGAAAATGAAGTGGCTATGAGATCACAACATGAAGGCCACAGAATCTGTGACAATTTTTACTATGTTATGATGAATGGTGATTTCATAATAACGGCGAATATGACCATGATGATGCTTTGGAGTCCCATTCAGGATTGAAGCTGTGTGACAGGGCAGTACACTACGCTGACTTTCATATCCTGCCACATAATTATCCTGTGACACCAGTTATAACAGATGATGAAACCTGCAGTGCTGGTCGGGATATCTGAGCAACACCTTCAATGGCGTGTCCGTAAAGTGAATGTGACCATGGTGATGCTTTGGAGTCCCATTCAGGATTGAAGCTGTGTGACAGGGCAGTACACTACATGTACGCTGACTTTCATATCCTGTCTCTCTGTCAGCGTAGTGAACTGCCCTGTCACACAGCTTCAATCCTGAATGGGACTCCAAAGATCATCATGGTCATATTCACCGTTTATTATGAAATCACCATTCATCATAACATAGTAAAAATTTGAATATTGGTGTACATAATGAAGGTGACCTTGCAGAACGGTGTTAGTGCTAAAAGAATAAAGAAGACATACACTGTACTGGTAGGCATCTCTTGAAATTTATTGGATTGATAATGTGTGTCAGGTTTGACAGTATGTGATCCTGTTTTCTGACTGAACCCACAGCACATTCAGTTCTGGGTAAGAGCTGGTCGAGGATGCAAACTCCCACAATAATTTACGGGACTGACGGGGTTTCGACTCATCCTACTATTTCCCGCTCTGTAGTCCTTTGTGCTAACCACTCAGCCACAGAAGTCTAACCACTCAGGAACATTGCTTGCTTAATTGTATAATTTTGTCTGGGTTTTTACTTACACAGAACTGCAAATGTAGACGGATCACAATGGTGCGAAGAGAAACAGAGAAGGGGGGGGGGGGAGAGAAGGGTTGTTTCCCTTATATCACCATAGTGCGAAGAGAAAGAGAGGGAAGGGGAATGAAGGGTTGTTTCCCTTATATCACCATGGTGCGAAGAGAAAGAGAGGGGAGGGGGAAAGAAAGGCTTGTCTCCCTTATATCACCATGGTGCGAAGAGAAAGAGAGGGAAGGGGGAATGAAGGGTTGTTTCCCTTATATCACCATGGTGCGAAGAGAAGAGAGGGAGGGGAAAGAAAGGCTGTCTCCATTTATCACCATGGTGCGAAGAGAAAGAGAGGGGAGGGGGGAGAGGGTTGTTTCCCTTAATTCACCATAGTGCAAGAGAAAGAGAGGGAGGGGAAAGAAGGGTGTCTCCCTTATATCACCATAGTGCGAAGAGAAAGAGAGGGAGGGGGAAAGAAGGGTTGTTTCCCTTATATCACCATAGTGCGAAGAGAAAGAGAGGGAAGGGAAAGAAGGTGTCTCCCTTATATCACCATAGTGCGAAGAGAAAGAGAGGGGAGGGGGAAAGAAGGGCTGTCTCCCTTATATCACCATAGTGCGAAGAGAAAGAGAGGGAAGGGGGAAAGAAGGGTTGTTTCCTTATATCACCATAGTGCGAAGAGAAAGAGAGGGAGGGGGAAAGAAGGTTGTCTCCCTTATATCACCATAGTGCGAAGAGAAAGAGAGGGGAGGGGAAAGAAGGGTTGTTTCCTTATATCACCAAGTGCGAAGAGAAAGAGAGGGAGGAGGGAAGAAGGGTTGTCTCCCTTATACCACCATAGTGCGAAGCGAAAGGGGGGGCTAAGAAGGGCTGTCTCCTTGTATCACCATAGTGCGAAGAGAAAGAGAGGGGAGGAGGGAAGAAGGGCTGTCTCCCTTATATCACCATAGTGCGAAGCGAAAGTGGGGCTAAGAAGGGCTGTCTCCCTTGTATCACCATAGTGCGAAGAGAAAGAGGGGGCAAGAAGGGTGTCTCCCTTGTATCACCATAGTGCAAGAGAAAGAGCGGGAGGGGGGGGTGTTGTGTCCTTGCAATGTTCACACTTAAAAAAATACAACAACAAATTGACCTATCTCTCTACAGAGTAAACTATCTGGTCTGAAATATAAAAGAAATAGAAACCTTTAAGGAAGATAAGGAAGACAGAAACAAAACGAAAGAAAAGAAAGACTGTTCCTTTTTTCAAAACGCCCCAGTTCTCTTGCGTTCGAATATGGAGCTACAGTGTAAGATCTTTCCATAAACATGCCACTGATCACCTTGGAAAGGATTCAGAATATGGCAACTCATTTTATAGCTGGCGATAACAACAGAGACAATGGCTGCAGAAATCTAAATGCTCCGAAAGAAAAAGAAATGACTGGATTGAAGATTTTACCTGAGTACAAGATGGCCGAAGATCTGGTGGCGTCCGTTTCTGCGGACATTTACCTTACACCTTCAGACAGGAACAACGGGAGAGTAGGCTACAACCAAAGATATCTGCCAATAGTACGACGGAAAACTGTCAATTAACAACAACCGAGCATTTAAATTAAGGTTGCTAGTAGCTGTACTGAACTATATCGAAATTCGTTTCGTTTCCATAAAAACAATCATAGAATGGCATCATCAAGAAGAAGGCGCAAGTCACAGAACCATCAACCGTTAAAGTAGTTGTTTAACAGTTGCACTAGTAACAGTAGTAGTAGTAGTAGTAAAAGTAGTAGTAGTAGAAGTAGTAGTAGTAGTAGTAATGATAGTAGTAGGGACACAAAAAGCATACATATCTACAGGCCCAACTTCAGCCTCTCTATACGCCGCTTCTCTTGTTCAGTTGTTCACACATTTTCCTAGCTTTTGCACACGCATACATGGAGTTGATTTATCACTAATATCAGCATACTGGATGTTCTATACATTATTCATCAAAACTGAACTCAAACTGTTTAATTTTTGGATGTGAATCAAAAAAATGTTTTGTGTGTGAAAAAGCTTGGTTAGGTACATTGTTTTTAAATATATCGCTGTTTCGGGCTCTTCCTCTCTACAGCTTCAATGGGGCTCGGTGCGTCATTGAAGCTGTAGAGAGGAAGAGCCCGAAACAGCGACGCATTCTCTCCTGATGATCTCCACGCCAGAGTCCGGCCCTCGGAGCTTTCTACTGTTAGCAGTGTAAGCTGTTTTCAATGATTTACAACTAAATTGCTTGTTTTTATATATGTATAACTACAACTAAATTGCTTTCGAGCACGGATCGGCAGGCTTTCGCACAGTGGCGTAGCCTACTTTTTTCCGCCATCTTTAGTTCTGCGACGTAGATCTAAACATGCAGATCATGATGGCCACGGCAGTCTAGATCTATCGTATATACGTCGGATTTCCGGTCGAAAGATCTGGGCTCGTGAAGATTTTTTCCCATGTTCCCTGTCCCCCATATCCTGTCCCCCATCCCCTGTCTCGATGTTCCCTGTCCCCATATCCTGTCCCCCATATCCTGTCTCCATGTTCCCTGTCCCCCATATCCTGTCTCCATGTTCCCTGTCCCCCATTCCTGTCTCCATGTTCCATGTCCCCATATCCTGTCCCCATATCCTGTCTCCATGGTTCCCTGTCCCCCATATCCTGTCTCCATGTTCCCTGTCCCCATCCCATGTCTCCATGTTCCCTGTCCCCATATCCTGTCTCCATGTTCCCTGTCCCCATCTCTTGTCTCCATGTTCCCTGTCCCCCATATCCTGTCTCCATGTTCCCTGTCCCCCATATCCTGTCTCCATGTTCCCTGTCCCCCATCCCATGTCTCCATGTTCCCTGTCCCCCATATCCTGTCTCCATGTTCCCTGTCCCCCATATCATGTCTCCATGTTCCCTGTCCCCCATATCCTGTCTCCATGTTCCCTGTCCCCCATATCCTGTCTCCATGTTCCATGTCCCCCATCCATGTCTCCATGTTCCCTGTCCCCCATCCCCTGTCTCCATGTTCCTGTCCCCCATCTCTTGTCTCCATGTTCCCTGTCCCCCATATCCTGTCTCCATGTTCCCTGTCCCCATATCCTGTCTCCATGTTCCCTGTCCCCCATCCCATGTCTCCATGTTCCCTGTCCCCCATATCCTGTCTCCATGTTCCCTGTCCCCCATATCATGTTCCATGTTCCATGTCCCCCATCCATGTCTCCATGTTCCTGTCCCCCATATCCTGTCTCCATGTTCCCTGTCCCCCATCCCATGTCTCCATGTTCCCTGTCCCCATATCTGTCTCCATGTTCCTGTCCCCCATATCCTGTCTCCATGTTCCCTGTCCCCATCCCATGTCTCCATGTTCCTGTCCCATATCCTGTCTCCATGTTCCCTGTCCCCCATCCCATGTCTCCATGTTCCCTGTCCCCCATATCCTGTCTCCATGTTCCCTGTCCCCATATCCTGTCTCCATGTTCCCTGTCCCCCATCCCATGTCTCCATGTTCCCTGTCCCCCATATCCTGTCTCCATGTTCCCTGTCCCCATCCCATGTCTCCATGTTCCCTGTCCCCCATATCCTGTCTCCATGTTCCCTGTCCCCCATATCCTGTCTCCATGTTCCCTGTCCCCCATATCCTGTCTCCATGTTCCCTGTCCCCCATATCCTGTCTCCATGTTCCATGTCCCCATCCCATGTCTCCATGTTCCTGTCCCCCATCCCCTGTCTCCATGTTCCCTGTCCCCCATCTCTTGTCTCCATGTTCCCTGTCCCCCATATCCTGTCTCCATGTTCCCTGTCCCCATATCCTGTCTCCATGTTCCCTGTCCCCCATCCATGTCTCCATGTTCCCTGTCCCCCATATCCTGTCTCCATGTTCCCTGTCCCCCATATCATGTCTCCATGTTCCATGTCCCCATCCATGTCTCCATGTTCCCTGTCCCCATATCCTGTCTCCATGTTCCCTGTCCCCCATCCCATGTCTCCATGTTCCCTGTCCCCCATATCCTGTCTCCATGTTCCCTGTCCCCCATATCCTGTCTCCATGTTCCCTGTCCCCCATCCCATGTCTCCATGTTCCCTGTCCCCCATATCCTGTCTCCATGTTCCCTGTCCCCCATCCCATGTCTCCATGTTCCCTGTCCCCCATATCCTGTCTCCATGTTCCCTGTCCCCCATATCCTGTCTCCATGTTCCCTGTCCCCCATCCCATGTCTCCATGTTCCCTGTCCCCATATCCTGTCTCCATGTTCCCTGTCCCCCATCCCATGTCTCCATGTTCCCTGTCCCCCATATCCTGTCTCCATGTTCCATGTCCCCCATCCCATGTCTCCATGTTCCCTGTCCCCCATCCCTGTCACCATGTTCCCTGTCCCCCATCTCTTGTCTCCATGTTCCCTGTCCCCCATATCCTGTCTCCATGTTCCCTGTCCCCCATATCCTGTCTCCATGTTCCCTGTCCCCCATCCCATGTCTCCATGTTCCCTGTCCCCCATATCCTGTCTCCATGTTCCCTGTCCCCCATATCATGTCTCCATGTTCCCTGTCCCCATATCCTGTCTCCATGTTCCCTGTCCCCCATCCCATGTCTCCATGTTCCCTGTCCCCCATCCCTGTCTCCATGTTCCCTTCCCCATCTCTTGTCTCCATGTTCCCTGTCCCCCATTCATCCTGTTCTGTCTCCATGTTCCCTGTCCCCCACTATCCTGTCTCCATTTTCCCTGTCCCCCCATCCATGTCTCCATGTTCCCTGTCCCCCATCCCTCTGTTCCATGTTTCCCTGTCCCCCATCCCCTGTCTCCATGTTCCCTGTCCCCCATCCCCTGTCTCCATGTTCCCTGTCCCCCATATCCTGTCTCCATGTTCCCTGTCCCCCATCCCATGTCTCCATGTTCCCTGTCCCCCATCCCCTGTCTCCATGTTCCCTGTCCCCCATCCCCTGTCTCCATGTTCCCTGTCCCCCATCCCATGTCTCCATGTTCCCTGTCCCCCATCCCATGTCTCCATGTTCCCTGTCCCCATCCCCTGTCTCCATGTTCCCTGTCCCCCATCCCTTGTCTCCATGTTCCCTGTCCCCCATCCCCTGTCTCCATGTTCCCTGTCCCCCATCTCTTGTCTCCATGTTCCCTGTCCCCATCTCTTGTCTCCATGTTCCCTGTCCCCCATCCCTGTCTCCATGTTCCCTGTCCCCCATCCCCTGTCTCCATGTTCCCTGTCCCCCATCCCCTGTCTCCATGTTCCCTGTCCCCCATCCCTGTCTCCATGTTCCCTGTCCCCCATCCCCTGTCTCCATGTTCCCTGTCCCCCACCCCTGTCTCCATGTTCCCTGTCCCCCACCCCCTGTCTCCATGTTCCCTGTCCCCCACCCCTGTCTCCATGTTCCCTGTCCCCCACCCCCTGTCTCCATGTTCCCTGTCCCCCATCCCCTGTCTCCATGTTCCCTGTCCCCCATCCCCTGTCTCCATGTTCCCTGTCCCCCATATCCTGTCTCCATGTTCCCTGTCCCCCATCCCTTGTCTCCATGTTCCCTGTCCCCCATCCCCTGTCTCCATGTTCCCTGTCCCCCATCCCCTGTCTCCATGTTCCCTGTCCCCATATCCTGTCTCCATGTTCCCTGTCCCCCATCCCCTGTCTCCATGTTCCCTGTCCCCCATATCCTGTCTCCATGTTCCCTGTCCCCCATCCCCTGTCTCCATGTTCCCTGTCCCCCATATCCTGTCTCCATGTTCCCTGTCCCCCATCCCTTGTCTCCATGTTCCCTGTCCCCATCCCCTGTCTCCATGTTCCCTGTCCCCCATATCCTGTCTCCATGTTCCCTGTCCCCCATCCCCTGTCTCCATGTTCCCTGTCCCCCATCCCCTGTCTCCATGTTCCCTGTCCCCCATATCCTGTCTCCATGTTCCCTGTCCCCCATCCCTTGTCTCCATGTTCCCTGTCCCCATCCCCTGTCTCCATGTTCCCTGTCCCCCATCCCCTGTCTCCATGTTCCCTGTCCCCCATATCCTGTCTCCATGTTCCCTGTCCCCCATCCCCTGTCTCCATGTTCCCTGTCCCCCATATCCTGTCTCCATGTTCCCTGTCCCCATCCCCTGTCTCCATGTTCCCTGTCCCCCACCCCTGTCTCCATGTTCCCTGTCCCCCATCCCTGTCTCCATGTTCCCTGTCCCCCATATCCTGTCTCCATGTTCCCTGTCCCCCATATCCTGTCCCCCATCCCCTGTCTCCATGTTCCCTGTCCCCCATATCCTGTCTCCATGTTCCCTGTCCCCATATCATGTCTCCATGTTCCCTGTCCCCCATCCCCTGTCTCCATGTTCCTGTCCCCATCCCCTGTCTCCATGTTCCCTGTCCCCCATATCCTGTCTCCATGTTCCCTGTCCCCATATCCTGTCTCCATGTTCCCTGTCCCCCACCCCCTGTCTCCATGTTCCCTGTCCCCATCCCCTGTCTCCATGTTCCCTGTCCCCCATCCCCTGTCTCCATGTTCCCTGTCCCCCATCCCCTGTCTCCATGTTCCCTGTCCCCCATATCCTGTCTCCATGTTCCCTGTCCCCCATATCCTGTCTCCATGTTCCCTGTCCCCCATCCCCTGTCTCCATGTTCCCTGTCCCCCATATCCTGTCCCCATATCCTGTCTCCATGTTCCCTGTCCCCCACCCCCTGTCTCCATGTTCCCTGTCCCCCATATCCTGTCTCCATGTTCCCTGTCCCCCATCCCCTGTCTCCATGTTCCCTGTCCCCCATCCCCTGTCTCCATGTTCCCTGTCCCCCATATCCTGTCTCCATGTTCCCTGTCCCCATATCCTGTCTCCATGTTCCCTGTCCCCATCCCCTGTCTCCATGTTCCCTGTCCCCCATCCCCTGTCTCCATGTTCCCTGTCCCCCATCCCCTGTCTCCATGTTCCCTGTCCCCCATCCCCTGTCTCCATGTTCCCTGTCCCCCATCCCTGTCTCCATGTTCCCTGTCCCCCATATCCTGTCTCCATGTTCCCTGTCCCCCATCCCCTGTCTCCATGTTCCCTGTCCCCCATCCCCTGTCTCCATGTTCCCTGTCCCCCATCCCCTGTCTCCATGTTCCCTGTCCCCCATATCCTGTCTCCATGTTCCCTGTCCCCCATCCCCTGTCTCCATGTTCCCTGTCCCCACCCCCTGTCTCCATGTTCCCTGTCCCCCACCCCCTGTCTCCATGTTCCCTGTCCCCCATCCCCTGTCTCCATGTTCCCTGTCCCCCATCCCCTGTCTCCATGTTCCCTGTCCCCCATATCCTGTCTCCATGTCCTGTCCCCGATCCCTGTTCCATGTTCCTGTCCCATCCCTGTCTCCATTTTCCTGTCCCCCATATCTGTCTCCATGTTCCCTGTCCCCTCCCCTGTCTCCATTTCCCTGTCCCTATCCCTGTTCCATGTTCCATGTCCCCATACCCTGTCTCCATGTTCCCTGTTCCCCATCCTGTCTCCATGTTCCTGTCCCCCATCCCTGTCTCCATTTCCCTGTCCCCCATCCCCTGTCTCCATGTTCCCTGTCCCCTATCCTGTTCATGTTCCCTGTCCCCCATCCCTGTCTCCATGTTCCCTGTCCCCCACCCTGTCTCCATGTTCCCTGTCCCCCATCCCCTGTCTCCATGTTCCCTGTCCCCCATCCCTGTCTCCATGTTCCCTGTCCCCATCCCTGTCTCCATGTTCCCTGTCCCCCATATCCTGTCTCCATGTTCCCTGTCCCCCATCCCTGTCTCCATGTTCCCTGTCCCCCATCCCTGTCTCCATGTTCCCTGTCCCCCATTCCTGTCTCCATGTTCCCTGTCCCCCATCCCTGTCTCCATGTTCCCTGTCCCCCTATCCTGTCTCCATGTTCCATGTCCCCCATCCCTGTCTCCATGTTCCCTGTCCCCCACCCCTGTCTCCATGTTCCCTGTCCCCCCCCCTGTCTCCATGTTCCCTGTCCCCCATCCCTGTCTCCATGTTCCCTGTCCCCCATCCACCTGTCTCCATGTTCCCTGTCCCCCATATCCTGTCTCCATGTTCCCTGTCCCCCATCCCATGTCTCCATGTTCCTGTCCCCCATCCCCTGTCTCCATGTTCCCTGTCCCCCATCCCTGTCTCCATGTTCCCTGTCCCCCATATCCTGTCTCCATGTTCCCTGTCCCCCATTCCTGTCTCCATGTTCCCTGTCCCCCTATCCTGTCTCCATGTTCCCTGTCCCCCTTCCCTGTCCCATGTTCCCTGTCCCCCATCCCTGTCTCCATGTTCCCTGTCCCCCATATCCTGTCTCCATGTTCCCTGTCCCCCATCCCTTTGTCTCCATGTTCCCTGTCCCCCATATCCTGTCTCATGTTCCCTGTTCCCCCCATCCCCTGTCTCCATGTTCCCTGTCCCCCATATCCTGTCCCCATATCCTGTCTCCATGTTCCCTGTCCCCCATATCCTGTCTCCATGTTCCCTGTCCCCCTATCCCTGTCTCCATGTTCCCTGTTCCCCATCCCCTGTCTCCATGTTCCCTGTCCCCCATATCCTGTCTCCATGTTCCCTGTCCCCCTTATCCTGTCCCCCATCCCCTGTCTCCATGTTCCCTGTCCCCCATATCCCTTCTCCATGTTCCCTGTCCCCATATCCTGTCTCCATGTTCCTGTCCCCCATATCCTGTCTCCATGTTCCCTGTCCCCCATATCCTGTCCCCCATCCCATGTCTCCATGTTCCCTGTCCCCATATCTGTCCCCCATCCCATGTCTCCATGTTCCCTGTCCCCCATATCCTGTCCCCCATCCCATGTCTCCATGTTCCCTGTCCCCCATTCCTGTCCCCCATCCCATGTCTCCATGTTCCCTGTCCCCCATATCCTGTCCCCATATCTGTCTCCTGTTCCCTGTCCCCCATCCCTGTCTCCATGTTCCCTGTCCCCCATATCCTGTCCCCATCCCTGTCTCCATGTTCCCTGTCCCCCATATCCTGTCCCCATCCCCTGTCTCCATGTTCCCTGTCCCCCATATCCTGTCCCCCATCCCCTGTCTCCATGTTCCCTGTCCCCCATATCCTGTGCCACATCCCCTGTCTCCATGTTTCCTGTCCCCCATATCATGTTCCCCATCCCTTGTCCCCCGTCCCCTGTCCCCCATACCCTGTCCCCCGTCTCCCGTTCCTAGTCCCCATCCCTTGTCCCCTGTCCCTTATCCCCGATCCCCTGTCCACCCATTACCCATTTCAAGGCCTTGCCAGCGTACAGGGTTTTTGTGCAGGATCAAACAGACTGTTTGTTCGATAGGTGCTGGCAGATTTGGGTGAGACTCTCTAAATGCTATGAAGCCCACTTGAATTAAGTCTTATTCCAAACTCCTATCGACTAAAGAATCTCTTCCGTTAATTTTGTCGATG
>JAPXFY010000028.1:21139697-21147197 GCA_030674185.1 Monoplex corrugatus
TCGGCTGCCTCAATCTTGCTCCGGCTTTGATGGGGATAGTACCCCATGAAAATAGTGGGAAAGGGAACTTACTCTACATAACACAAGGAAAGGGGAGGAGGGAGAAGGGGCCTATGAAACTTCCAGCTGTCTGCATGGGTCGATCAAAAGAAATAACCATCGCCTGTAAAAATGAATGCTGACTTGGTTCTTTTGATAGAGCCCTGAATTCCATTCACGGTATCCCGTGTTCAATCCCAGCTCGCAACATACTAAAAAAAAAAAAAAAAAAAAAAAAAGAAAAGCTCGCAGCATACTAAAAAAAAAACACAAAAAAAAAAAGAAAAGCTCGCAGCATACTAAAAAAAAAATTTTTTTAAAAAGAAAAGAAAAGAAAAAACAAGAAAACAGAAGAAAAGAAAAAAAAATGGCCGCTCACCTGTTTCCATCATTCTAATCGTGTCTAGCTTAATATTTCACAGGTCCCCTAGCCCTCTCCCTTCTTCCCTTCTCGTTTCCCTTTTTTAAGACCTTACAACGCGCATAAGTTTTGCGCAACGACTCAGGGATGCTGGCGGATAAAGGCTGCTGGCAGGTGTGGTTGGAGCGCATATGGACCGCCCAATGCTATGAATCCTTGAACGAACTGTAAACTCCAAGCTTGACGTAGCTGACTACTTCGTATGCGTGTTGTACGTCTGTGACAAACAAGTATTGGCCTTCACCGATAAGACTTTCTATAGCTGTTTGCATAGCAATTTTTCTGACCTGAGCTATCGACGGAACTTATTTCACTCGGCACAGTAGAACCAAACGGTTTCCACTGTTGTTTAGAGATTCTGACAATTAGGGAGATTCAGAAAGACAAAAGAAAAGAAAGGAAGAAAGAAAGAAGAGAAAGAAAGTAAAAAAGAGAAATAAAGAAGAGAAAGAAAGAAGAAAGGAAGGAAAGAAGGAAGGAAGGAAGGAAGGAAGGAAGGAAGGAAGGAAAAAGAAGTCTAAAAAGAAAAAAAGACGACAAGGAAGCAGAACAGACAGAAAAAGAACACGGATTTTGAGAAAAGGGGTAAAAAAAAAAAAAAGCACAATGACATCGATTATTTTCAGCCTCACACTATGCGGAATTTTGCTGGGATCGGGAAGCGCCATGCGGCAACAGGAACTGGCAAAACGAAACGACGATCTGCAAGGCTGGGAAACCGTGGTGCAGACTTTGAGTCAGAAAGTCGATCAGCTGCAAGCGAAGGTTCAAGCTTTGGAGAATGCTCAGAATGCCGGTATGTATCACCATGATGAGTGCTTCGCTGTGTTACATCCTGTCAGACTATGTGCTGTTAGAATATGCTATGTTATGCTGTGCTTGACCTGGTGCCCACGAACCAGACCCCCAGCTATGGGTAAATAGCACCACTGCCTTGTAGTTATCTCGGGAGAGAATAAGGCTGAGGGAGTAAACCCTGAAAGAGAAATCACCCCTACTGCCTTGTAGCTTGTCGTGGGAACGACAAAGGCTGGCGGAGAGTCCGTACACGAACCAGTAAAAGTCAACAGGAAACCACCATCGTATTTTCCCAAGAAAAAGCATGGCCAGTCAATGCAAGCCATTTTATGAGGAAAGGGGAATTAGAGGACCTAATCACAACAGGAAACTGGAAGGAA
Source organism: Monoplex corrugatus (assembly GCA_030674185.1). NCBI lineage: Eukaryota > Metazoa > Mollusca > Gastropoda > Littorinimorpha > Ranellidae > Monoplex > Monoplex corrugatus. The sequence continues at coordinate 21,141,336 of JAPXFY010000028.1, forward strand.
AGAGAACACCAGGTAGACCCAGGGAGAAAGAATTGGACGAATTTGCAGGTTGGCTGAGGACAGAGAGGGTGGAAGGTGTGCTTGCGGCAACAAGAGATAGATACATATGGAGGGCCATGATCGCCAACGCCATGCGGCAGGGCACTTGATGATGATGATGATGATGATGATGTGATGCTGTTCTTGACTGTTATGCTATGTACATCATCATCATATGCCCTACCAAATGGCATTGGAAATTATGGCCCTCCATACGAATCTATCTTTCGTTGCTGGTGTTCTTTTTCTCTCCAGCTTTCCTGTTGTGATTAGGTGCTCTAATTTCTCTTGCCTCATAAAATGTCCTGTAAATGTTGCTTGTCTTTTCCTAATCATTGTTCTGACTTTATGTTTTGACTGTCCACGCTTCACATCCGTACAACAGTATCGGTTCTATACAACACTCAAGAACTGTCATCCTGATTTTGATTGAGAGGCATTTGTTGGTAAGAACGCTTTTCATTTTCTTGAATACTCTTTTATCATAACCGATTCTGCTGACTATTTCTAAAGTGCATCTGCCGTCTGGTGAGATGACTGTTCCCAGATATTTAAACTTATCAACTATCTCACTGCTGTGCGATTTGCTGTTATTTTGTATGAGGGGATTTGTTCGTTGTTTTTTATTTACTGATTACCATGACTTCAATCTTCTTGCTATTTATGCTATGCTATTCTATGCTATGCCATGCTATGCTATGCTATATTATCATCGAGGCCTGGATGGCCATAGACGTACAGGAATGTAGGATGATGCAGAATGTGGATCTTTGATATGTACGTCGCAAAATTAACGAGCAGCATGAATGAAATTGTAGACCTCATCATGAACCATGGATCCTTTTCAAGTATGATGATGCATTTTGATGAAATGTTGTTGAAAATACGTGTGGTGCTTTTTATTGATACCAATCAATAGCTATGATCACATCTGCAGGCAGTCAACGTGGCTCACATTTTTTTCTGTGTGATGTGTCATCATCATCATCAGGTGCCCTGCCGCATGGCGTTGGCGATCATGGACTTCCATCTGTCTCTATCTCTCGTTGCCCCCAGCATCTCTCCCACCCCCCTCGCCCCCAGCTACTCTGCAAGTCCGTCCAGCATTTTCTCCCTGGGTCTACCCGGTGCTCTCTTTCCCTCCAGCTTTCCCGTTGTGACCAGGTGCTCCAAATCCCCCTTCCTCATAAAATGGCCTATAAATGTGTCAAGGTCAATTTTCGTTGCGCTTCCAGGGGGTACGGGGGCCGTGGAGTGCGAGCTCCATCGCGCGGTCAGTTTGGTGGGTCATGTAACAAAGATCCTGTTGGGAGTGGTCATGGTGGGGACGGGGAATGGAGTCAGGAGAGAGATGGCGGAAGAAGCAGTGTGGATTTGTGGAGGGGAAAGGAGCTGTTGATGCCATGTACACCCTGGGGACTATCGTGGAGAGGTTAAGTGAGATGAGTGGGGATTTGTATTTATGCTTTGTTGACTACACCAAGGCTTTCGATCGGGTAAGACATGATGAATTGATCAGCCAACTGGAGAGACTCAGTGTTGATAGGGAAGATCTGCGAATAGTCGGAAATGTGTGCTGGGAGCAGGCGGCTGCAATGAGAATAGAAAACAATGTAAGCTCTTTCCAAAACATCAAAAGAGGAGTCAGACAGGGTTGTGTTTTGTCACCAGATCTGTTTTCATTTTACAGCGAAAACATCATGAGAAACCTAGAAGAAGACCCTGGATTAAAGGTTGGAGGGAAAATGATAAACAATATTCGATACGCAGATGACACCGTGCTAATTGCAGAAAGTGAAAGGGACCTACTACAAAACCTTGTGAATATACTATAAATAGACAGCAAAGGTAAGGGGTTGGAACTAAACAGCAGGAAGACTGAAGTCGTGATGATCAGTGTGATGTGTATGTTTCCTTTTTCGTAGACATTTTCAATGCACTCTTTTTTTTTAACCCTTTGACTCCCGCACCCTGTCCACCAGCATCCTGCATCGTCAGCCATGCTAGCAAAGCAAAAACTTAACCCTTTGATTCCCTCACCCTATCCACCAGCTTCCTGTTAAGTTTCTGCATTCTTCTTCTTCTTTCTTCTTCTTCCTTCTCTTCTTCTTCTTCTTCTTCTTCTTCTTCTTCTTCTTCTTCTTCTTCTTCTTCTTCTTCTTCTTCTTCTTCTTCGCTTCTTCTTCTTCTTCTTCTTCTTCTTCTTCTTCTTTCTTCTTCTTCTTCTTCTTCTTCTTCTTCTTCTTCTTCTTCTTCTTCTTCTCTCTTCTTCTCTCTCTCTTCTTCTTCTTTCTTTTCTTCTTCTTTTCTTCTTCTTCTTCTTTCTTCTTCTCCTTCTTCTTCGTCCTTCTTCTTCTCTTCTTCTTCTTCTTTCTTTCTTCTTCTTCTTCTTCGCTTTCTTCTTCGTCTCTCTTCGTCTTTTCGTCTTCTTCTTTGTCTTCTTCTTCTTCTTTTCGACTTCGGTTCTTTCTTCTTCTTCTTCTTTCTTCTTCTTCTTCTTCTTCTTCTTCTTCTTCTTCTTCTTCTTCTTCTTCTTCTTCTTCTTCTTCTTCTTTTTCTTCTCTTCGTCCTCCTCTTCTCTCCTCTCTCCTCCTCTCCCTTGTTTTGTTCTTTCTTCTTCTTTTCTTCTCTTCTTCTCCTTTGTCGTTCTCTTCTCTTCCTTCCTCCTCTCCGTGTCTCTCTCTCTCCTCTGTCTCTCTTCCTCTTTCCCCCTTTTCTTCTCTTTTCTTCTTTTTATCTTCTCGAAGCTGTTTGGCCTACACTTGGAGACCAGCTCTCGAGAGCGATGAAAAAGTGGAAGTTAATCGAGTGCAAGGATGAAGTCTAATAAGTTTGTCTTGACGGTTCTATTTCTTTTACAGACACGGCGATATCCTTCTTCGTGCAGTTCACGGAATATCATCATCATTTTCTGCATGACAACGACATTCTGAAGTTTGATCATGTCATCTCCAATATTGGCAACGCTTATACTGCTCTGATGGGTTGGTCTGTTTTTCTTCTTGTTCTTGTTCTTCTTGTTCTCGTTCTTGTTCTTCTTGTTCTTGGTCTTGTTGTTGTTGTTGTTCTTCTTCTTCTTCATTCTTTTCTTCTGCTCCTTCTATTTTCTTCTTCTTCTGCTTCTTCTTCTTCTCCTCTTCCCCTCCTCTCTTTTTCGCTCCCTCCTTGTTCTTCTTCTTCTCCTCCTCCTCCTTCTTCTTCCTCTTCTTCTTCTTCTTCTTCTTCAACGTCTTCTTCTTCTACTTCTTCTTTATCTTAATCAGTAATAATGACAGTATTTTCATACGCCTCAAATCTTGATAATTCAAATCGAAGCGTACCCACGCATCAGGCATACGCATACGATCTTACAATATTCAATTTTTTGAAGTACACAAACTGAGGGAAAGAAGTAGTTGCAGAATTCGTTGTTGGGAAAAGAGGTGTGGTGTGTGTGTTTTTAATTGGATTTAAAAGCAGAAAGAGTAGATGTTAAGGCGAAGGGAGAGTGGAAGTCTACTCCAGGCTGACGGTTCTTCTTCTTCTTCTTCGTTTTATTCTTTATCAAACATCTTCTTACTTGATATTTGGACTTGCACAATCATCATCATCATCATTATCATCAGGTGCCCTGCCGCATGGCGTTGGCGACCATGGACTTCCAACCGTCTCTATCTCTCGTTGCCCCTAGCATCTTCCCCACCCTCCTCATCCCCAGCCACTCTGCAAGTCCGTCCAGCATTCTCTCCCTGGGTCTACCTGGTGCTCTCTTTCCCTCCAGCTTTCCCGTTGTGACCAGGTGCTCCAAATCCCCCTTCCTCATAAAATGGCCTATAAATGTTGCCTGTCTTTTCCTAATCTTCCTTATGAGTGATCTACTTGTGTCTGCCTCCATCAAGACTGTCTCGTTTGTTTTCTTTGCTGTCCATGGAACTCTCAACATTCTTCCGAGAAACCGCATGTCGGCTGCCTCAATCTTGCTCTGGCTTTGCTTGCTGACTGTCCACGCCTCGCATCCGTACAACAGTATTGGTTCTATATAACATTCAAGGACTGTCTTTCTGATGTTAATTGATAGGCAGGACTATATAAAGCGCCGTGTGCTCGAGATGTCCGCTTCATTTCTAACCCTTGTAACAGCAGGCATCACATCTCTCCAAAGTTTTCTCAAGTAGTTTGATGCTGAAGCAACAGCACAACTTCGTAGTTCACCTCACCAAACACGAAGTCTGACTGCCTTTAAGGCGGGATCAAGAATGGTCATTCACGCAGAAATCCGCTACCTCCGCTTGATAATTTGGTTTATGAATATATAATTATGTTTGGATACTGAGTGCTCGCAGGAGTTTTAAGCCTGCACAAGAAGAAGGAGAAGGAGGAGAAGAAGAAGAGGAAGAAGAGAAGAAGAAGAAGGTAAGAGAAGAAGAAAAAGAAGAAAGACAAAACAACAACAAACAACAACAAGACGAACAAGAGCAAGAAGAAGAAAATGATGGTGATGATGATGATGATTAGGAGGAGGAGGAGGAAGAACAAGAAGAAGTTGGAGGAGGAGGAAGAAGAAAAAGAAGAAGAAGAGGAAGTAGAAGAAGAAGAAAACAACAACAACAACCACAACAACAACAAAAACAACAATAACAACAAGTAAAAAGAAGAAGAACAAGAAGATTCCGTTGTACGAGTAATGTACTATTATTGTCAGTAGAATATCCATCAATCTGACAAACAAAACAAAAAAACAAAACAACAACCACAAAACAACAAAACAACAATAACAACAGAAAAGAAAACAACAAGAAGATTCCGTTGACGAGTATGTACTATTATTGTCAGTAGATATCACAATTGACAAAAAAAAAAACAACACACAACACAACCATGATTTATGCGCAATATATTATACCATATAATATAATAACTGACCTTAATCGTTCAGGTCATTTCGTGGCGCCCAAAGCAGGAACCTACGCCTTCAACGTCAACCTCCTGAGCGATCACGACCATTCGGTATGGCAGAACATTTGCATCATGAAGAACAGCGACTGCGCCGCCCTGACCCAGCTGACCGATGCTGCTTCTTTGAGTGTAGTGTTGGAACTGAACACCGGCGATGCTGTGTGGGTCATGAAACGGGATGGGCCGGGAACGTCCATATACGGTATCAACCATACCACGTTTTCGGGATTTCTTGTCACTGCTACGTGAACTGTGAAAACAAAAATCTGTTGTTGGTTTTTTCCCCTCTTCTCCCACTCTCTCATTTCTATATAATAAAAAAAAAAAAAATATGGGTGTCTCAATTCTGGAAACGAGTTAGTGTGCATTTTTCAAACTGAAACAGTGTTCTCATTGTTTGGGTTGTTGTTCTTGTTGTCGTCGTCGTCGTTGCTGTTGTTACTGTTCTTGTTTTTTACGTATGTGTAATGGTGTGAGTCATGCAGCACATCAGCACGCACGTGTGTGAATGGACTAAAACACGCACACACTTACGAACACACACTCAGGCGCGTGCGTGCACACGCACGCACACACACACACACACACACACACACACCACACACACACACTAACACACACACACTAACACACACACACATATCTATCTATCTATCTATCTTCTGTGTGTCTGTTCTATCTATCTATCTATCTATCTATCTATCTGTCTGTCTGTCTGTCTGTCTATCAATCTGTGTGTCTACAATTCTATCTATCTATCTATCTATCTATCTATCTATCTATCTATCTATCTATCGATCTATCTATCTATCTATTATCATCTATATATCTATCTATCTGTCCGTCTATCTATCTATCTATCTATCTACCTGTCTGTCAGTCTGTGTG
>JAPXFY010000028.1:21154697-21162197 GCA_030674185.1 Monoplex corrugatus
CACACACAAACACACACACACACACACACGTAAGGGATTGCATACTTCTGCTGGCAGGGAACCGCTTAGGTGTTTTGCTAATTTCAAAATTCATGTAACATTTTTCATACTTTTTCTGTTTATCTTGAAACTGCTTCCATACGTAGAATGTCCACTAAGGTATAACACTCAAACAATGAGAGGGAAAGCTGTATATGGTTTGAATCTGGTGAGCTCTTTGCCCCCCGTTTGGCAGCCCTATCAACCATATCATTGTAATGAAAAGAACTATGAGATGGTATCCAGCAGAAAGTAATATCAGTGCCTCTTAAGGATAAACTATTAATCAAGTGAGTAATTTCCAATATCATTTCTGATCTTGTTTGTAATTTTGATAATTCAAGAGCTTGAAGTACAGATTTTGAATCAACGCAAAAAAGTATCTGGGGAATTGTCCTAGGAAGATTTATCATATAATTCAAAGCCATTAAGATTGCAAAGAGTTCTGCAGTAAAGACAGATTTATTAAGTCCTATATAGAAAGATTTCTCAATTTTGAGAGCAGGTATTAAAAACGCTGAGCCTGCTTGTCTTTCAATTATTGAACCATCAGTGTAAACTTTCAAGTGATCGGAAAAAAAGTCTTCTATATGACATTTAACAGTAAGTTGATATTATCTTCTTTTTTTAAGTCAGTGTGGTGTATGTCAAATCGTGCTCTTTAAGTTCCCAACTGGGTACTGGTAAAAACGAAGGTCTTAAAGTTACAGGACCTGTGTCTAGATCAATTCCAGAGCCTTTCATAACATCAGCTGTAAATGTTGCAAGCGTGACCTGTGAGGATATTGATTTAGCTCTTTTTGGAAAGTCGTTGTCTGATCTTACTTTTGTCTCTGTTTCGATGCCGTTTTCTATGGTAGTGTTTCTTAACAGAAATGTAGTAGAAGCGACTTTTTCCGTTGTTCATCAAGTGGCAACAATTTGATTGCATTGTATGTGCGAAGGCAACAGGCATGCATTGGAAAACCCAGCGCAAGTTTGAAACCTTTACAATCTATGCTCTGCAGTTTTGTTAGTAAGTGTTTTGGTGCACTGAAGAATAATTCTTGGGCATAGGTTAATTTAGATCTAATAAGCGATTTACAGAGATGAACAAGTGTTGATGCATCTTGTCCCCATATCTGTTTGCGAACTATTTTCAAGAAATTTAAACTTTTTTGAGCTTTTGTTAATAAGTATTCAATATCCTGACTCCAAGATAATTTGGCTGTAAGGAAAACTCCTAAGAATTTAATCGACTCATTATACTGAAGAAGAGTGTGTCCCAGTTTGAATGTGGGAACATTTGCTGGGTTAGCTCCACTGTTAAACAAAACTATCTTTGTTTTTTTCACGGATAGATGCAGTCCATTTTCTACCATATATCGTGCTATCTTATCGAGCTCTAATTGATAACATTTACGCGTATAATTAAGACAGTGCAAAGGAGTTTTTCTTTTCATATTTACCTGCATCCACATGCATAAATCATCAGCATATTGAGCTAAAGTTACATGTTTAGAAATTTTACTGGGTAAGTCACACAATAATATCATGAAGAGAAGGGGAGCAATAACGGATCCCTGAGGGATACCCATTTGAAGAAATCGTTTTGAAGAATACACATTTTCGATCCTCGTTTGAATTACACGGTCTTCTAAGAAGCATTTGACATAATCAAAAATGTGACCTGTTAGCCCAATACTTTTCAATTTGAGTAATAATCGGGAGTGCCATACTTGGTAGTATGCTTTAGTTATATCAAAAAATGTAGCTAAAACAATTGGCGTCTGGCAAATTGTTGTTTGATATTAGTGGTTAGCTTTGTTAGGAGTTCCACTGGTGACCCGCCTTTTCGAAATCCTGCCTGATTCACTGGTAATATGTTGTTCTTTTCACAGTAGTGCATCAATCTCTTTAAAATTGTTTTCTCCATTAGTTTACATACGTGCGATGTTATTGCAATTGGCCTATAGTTTTTCAAGTCAATATTGCATTTACCTGCTTTTAGTACAGGAACCTCTATTGATTGTTTCCAATAGTTGGGCAGTTTGCCGCTATTCCAGCATTTTTTAAACATTATGTAGCAAGATTAAAAAATTTTCTGGTAAATTTTTCAACATCTCATTGGAAATTGCATCAAATCCTACTGATGTCTTTTTATTTGGAATTGATTTAATAGCATCTATTAATTCTTGGAGCGTGGTTGGTGTATTTATGTAGTGCATATTATCTGGGGCAGGATCCTTGTATGCGTCGGTCTTTTCTTCCTGTACCCTATAATTTCTACTAGAGGCAGGAAGTCCTTCTACTCGACAGACCTCAGCAAACATGTCTGCAAAGCTTCTGCTTTCTCCTGTGAGCTAAGTAAAGGGTTGTTTTCTAACTTTACTGAAATTGATTGCAACTTGATCCCATTTTTCATTGTTTTCAGTTTTTCCCAAATCTTTTGCATATCTTTATGGTCACTTACTTCGTATGTACAAAAAGATTCCAATATTGTTCTTTAGCTTGTTCTATGACTCTGTTACAGTTTATGTTGGCACTTTTCATTGCTGTATAATTTTCAGGTGACCTATTAGCTATATACATGTATTGTTTGTATTTTTCTTTCTTTTCGTTGACTGCCTTTTCACAATCTTTATTCCACCAGACTTTTCCATGATGTTTTCCTGTTTTTGACGCTTTAAGTTCTGGAATTGAAATTTTTGCAGCCTTAAGAGTGACTTACAGAAATCTGCGTACATATCGTTTAAGGTCGTTAGTTTAGATAGATCTGTTCTTGTATTTTGTAGGAAAGCTTTAAAACTGGCCCAATCTGCGTACTTATAGTTAAACTTGGGTAAACTTATCTTGTGGTATTGCATCAAACTCAGTGATAAGGTTAAGGGTAAGAAGTATGGGGATGTGATCTGATCCCAACAAGTCATCCTCTGTTTGCCATGTGGCATTTGGTGCTAGCGATGGTGAGATTAAGGTAAGGTCGATAGCTGTGGGTCTGTGGGTTGGTATATCAGGGACACCGGTAACGTGTTTAGTAAGTATAAACTGGAATCTATAATATTTTCAATCAACCTGTTGCTAGTCATGTTTTTACAATTCTTGTCCCAAAATGGGGCATGTGCATTAAAATCATCACCAACTATCCACTTGTCACGTTGATCATGGAAATGTTTCAGCCACTCAGTATTCACAGAATCCGGACCTCTTGGTAGATAAACAGAGGCCAAATTCAAAACTAATGATGATGAACATTTTATAATGATTGCACATGAAGAAATAGATGAGGACGATTTTGGTACTGGCGATGATCTTTCGCAGTAGTTCAGTCCTTCACGAACATATATAGCTGTTTGTATTCGGCCACTGTCATTGATAGAGTCATATACTGGTGGATAATAAAACCCCGATATTTTAGGTACATTGGTTTTGGTGGTATTCAGCGATTGTAGAAGCAAGACTTGAGTGTTTCTAGAAGATAGGTAGTTACTCAAATAGGAAATGTTTTTAACGATGGAGCGTGTGTTCAACTGAACAATGTTGGTGTCACTGACTACACACTTTTTCATGATGAATGGTTAAATAAGCTTGGAGTAGTATCCCACATTTAGATGATTAGATAATCAATTAATCTAACGTTAAAAGTAAAATTTATCATAAGTAAGGAAATAAGTATATAAGGAAGTAAAACAATATAGTTGAGTACTGAACAAGAGGAACTGAATATGGGCTGAATCTGAAATGACCAGGGAGGGAAGAAAAACTGAGGGTGAAAGCTGGGTCTTGATTGATGGCGTTGATGGGTTGTATCTCCTCCTCGGTTTTTCCCAGAAAAGCTGATGGATATGCCTCCCTATTTTCTGGCCAGAACGCTCACCCCTCTGGTGGTGGGATGTACGTCGTCCTGGCTGACTTGGGTGTAGCGGCTTGTTGCAGTTATCGTGGCTGATGTAGTTGACATTTGCTGCGTTGAGGAGTCTCTCTTTGGTCAGGACATTAAGGAGCTCCCTTTTCACATTTAGGTGTTTGTTTCTTACAGGAGCGACCTGACTTATAACACTACCTTGGCTTTTGGAAATTGGATGTTAACAGATTTTACACAGTCGTCTAGATTTGTACTACATTTGGCTCCTTCGTTTTCAGATCTGCTTATCCCCACGTGTAAAACAACACAGTCATGTTCAGGTGTCAGCTCTTCTTTAGATTTTTCAATAGCTCTCTTACACTCGTCGATGGTACGTATCTTCCTCGTGGCCAACTGGAAACCGTAGGACGATCCTAATCTTTTTCCATCCACTTTATTTACAACAGAGTCATGAATGATGAAGACTCCTGGGAGAACATTGGACTTAGATCTGGGATGTGTAGGAACAGCAGTTTTGACGTCACGTTTAGTTTTGGTAGAGACGTCAGATTGGTGCCTGACATTTTTCTGTCCAAGATCAATGTTTGTACGAAATACACCAGGAATGTAGTGTGTCTGTGTGGAAAGAAGATAAGACAGTCATATTCTTTCATGCGTTCGGGTAAAACGACATATACCTATGTTATCAACAAAGACAGTTTCTGACAAATTTGCCTCACCATCCTTAATTTAACATATGATTTTTTTGTTAGCCTGTCAAAAAGTCATATAGCGAATTATCTTTAACGCGCCGTTACTTCTCATGTTCAGTGTTATGGTTAGCTAATTTACTGTTTCAATCGTTAATTATGATAACGTCATTAGTGAATTTTTCTTTCTTGTCTTGTTTTTCTGGTTCATTTCTTTTTCCTGAAGATTAACCATTTCCAAGTTTCCTCTTTTTTTTGTTTTTGTTTTTTGTTTGTCTAAAATCATTTTAGTGAATAGACATTAAATTAAAGACCACCACCACACAAACACATGCACACACACACACACACACACACACACACACACACACACGAACACAACACACACACATACACACCACACATACACATAGCACACACACACACCACACAACACAACACACACACACACACACACACACACACGCACACATGCACACCTCTGGTCAGTATGAAACAATATCCCTTTTGTTAAGGACGATTGGAAAATGTGTCAATGCACGGCAGTACGTAAAGGGGAGGGGAGAGGGGGAACCAAGTGTTATCTAAGCAAACAAACCAAAGAGGCGAGAATAAGAAAGATAGGGTTGATGGGGGGGGGGGGGTGGAGGGGAGGAGGGAGAGAGGGGAGGGGAAGGTTGTAAAGAGACTCGTAATTGACATGAATTTAAAGTGAAAATTGGGAAGGACAGTCGGCATATGAGTGTACGAACTCTGTGTGTGTGTGTTTGTGTCCCATTTTGCCATCATACAGTTTTCATTGTCACCATGAAACTGTAAGTGAATCATATTCTTGTGTGTGTGTGTGTGTGTGTGTGTGTGTGTGTGTGTGTGTGTGTGTGTGTGTGTGTGTGTGTGTGTTGTGTGTGTTGGTCTGTGTGTGTGTTCGTGTGTGTGTGTTTGTGTGTGTGTTGTGTGTGTGTGTGTGTGCTGTGTCTGTGTGTGTGTTCGTGTGTGTGTTCGTGTGTGTGTGTGTGTGTGTTGTGTGTGTGTGTGTGTGTTTGTGTGTGGTGTGTGTGTTGTGTGTGTTGTGTGTGTGTGTTGTGTGTGTGTGTGTGTGTGTGTGTGTGTGAAGAAAAACTGAGGGTGAAACCGGGTCTGTGACTGATGGCGTTGATGGGTTGATCTCCTCCTCGGTTTTTTCCAGAAAAGTTGATGGATTGCCTCACTATATTTCTGGCCAGAACGCTCCCCCTCTGTAGTCGGATGTACGTCGTCCTGGCTGACTTGGGTGTAGCGGCTTGTTTGCAGGTTATCGAGGCTGATGTAGTTGACATTTGCTGCTTGATGAGTCTCTCTTTGGTCAGGGCATTAAGGAGCTCCCTTTTCACGTTTAGGTGCTTGTTTCGCACAGGAGCGACCTGACTTACCACTACCTTGGCTTTTGGAAATTGGATGTTAATTGATTTTACACAGAAGTCTAGATTGGTAGAACATACATTTGGCTCTTTGTTTTTAGATCTGTTATACCGACGTGTAAAAGAACGCAGTCAGGTTCAGGTGTCAGCTCTTTTTTAGATTTTTCTACAGCTCGCTTACAGTCCTCGATGGTACATATTTTTCTCGTCGCCACCTGGAAACCATAGGACGATCCTATTCTCTGTCCCTCCACTTTATTTAAGACAGAGTCATGAATAATGAGGACACGTGGGGGAACACTGGACTTAGATCTGGTCCCTGTAGATACAGCAGTTTTGACGTCACGTTTTGGTTTGGTAAAGACGTCATGTTTTCGCTTGATGGCATTTCTCTGTCTAAGTAAGATCAACGTTTGCCTGATCTTCTCCTTTGGGCGGTTGAGCTGCACATTCCGCGTATGTTGAAAAATGTCCATCGTTGATGTGGTGGAAAAGTCACCGTGGACTGCGGAATCAGTCTGGCACGCTGTGGTGGTGGTAATTATCGTGCACTTTTTGACTTCGCGTAGCACTTGTAACATTTTGTAGTTTTCTTGCTGAAGTTTTCTTTCTGAGTGAAGCATGTCTGTGAGTCGGCCGATTTGCATGGACATTTGATGGTATTGTGATTTTGAGATTGTGTATTTCGCTTACCGCGTCTTGACAGCCACATGATGGTACTGACTGTGGTTGTGGGATGGTGTGCTGACTCGTGGACGGCAAACCTGTCTGGTGGAGCTATCACTTTTGAAAGATTGTCATCATCCTGGATGTTGTAAGTGGATGACGTCTCGGTTTTGGTGGTGGCTATCTTGGTGGTGGTGTCTTGGCTTTCTCCTTGGTGAGACAACGTTTTGAGCGTGTCATTTTCTGCCCAGTTGATTCCTCTCTTAAAGTTCAGTTAGTAAGCCCCCATCTTGGCGTGTTTGTGTATGTGTGTGTGTGTGTAATGTGTGTGTGTGTGTGTGTGTGTGTGCGTGTGTGTGGAATGTGTGTGTTTGTGTATGTGTGTGTGTGAACGTGAAAGGGACACTGTTTCATACCGATCGGAGGTGTGCATGTGTGAGTGTTGTGTATGCGTGTGTGTGTGTGTGTGTGTATCTATATGTGTTTGCGGTGTGTGTGTGTGTGTGCGCGCGCGCGCGCGTGTGTGTGAAGAAGAGGCGATGAATTTCATTGAATAAATGTTCTGTGAACGAATACGTAACTCTTGAGGTCTGAATAATTATGTGTATTAGTCGAATACCTCCATAGCTTTGAATAATTATCTATGTGCGTATCCAATACCATTCTAGCCTTGAATGATTATCTGGTGGCTGGGCTGGACCGGTTGGTGCGGGCAGTGTGGCTATGTCCCGGGGTTTGTCATCTCCACACCTTGCCATTCGATTTGTAAACAAAGTAACTCATGGCTGGGTCCTAATGGGACGTGCAGCGCATGGACAGCCTCCTCTTTGCTCGGTGGGGTGGATGTCGAGTGGCGTCGAGAACT
>JAPXFY010000028.1:21169697-21174697 GCA_030674185.1 Monoplex corrugatus
GATTATATTTTGTAGACAAGAAGGTATGCTGATTATATTTTGTAGACAAGAAGGTATGCTGATTATATTTTGTAGACAAGAAGGTATGCTGATTATTTTGAAGACAAGAAGGTATGCTGATTATATTTTGTAGACAGAAGGTATGCTGATATATTTTGAAGGCAAGAAGGTATGTATTAATTTTGAAGGCAAGAAGGTATGCTGATATATTTTGTAGACAAGAAGGTATGCTGATTATATTTTGTAGACAAGAAGGTATGCTGATTATATTTTGAAGGCAAGAAGGTATGCTGATTTATTTTGAAGGCAAGAAGGTATGCTGATTATATTTTGAAGACAAGAAGGTATGCTGATTATATTTTGAAGACAAGAAGGTATGCTGATTATATTTGAAGACAAGAAGGTATGCTGATTATATTTTGAAGACAAGAAGGTATGCTGATTATATTTTGAAGACAAGAAGGTATGCTGATTATATTTTGAAGACAAGAAGGTATGCTGATTATATTTTGAAGACAAGAAGGTATGCTGATTACTATTTTGAAAGCAAGAAGGTATAACGATTATGATTTGAAAGCAAGAAAGAATAACGATTATATTTTGAAGGCAGTAATGTATAACGGTTATATTTTGAAGGCAAGAAGGTAAGTCTCCTTCAGTTAAAAGATTGAGCGCATTGTGGAAATCATCTATACAATTGTCCAACGTATACGAGCAAGGAGGCAATCTTCCCCAGCCATAAGTGAACCAAATATGTCAAACATGGCAACATCTCTTGGGAAAAGAATCCGGGTGGTTGACTTGACGGAAGGAAAAGGGGGGAGGTAATGTGGAAGAGGGTGAAGGGGACCAGTTGTCAAGTGTGATAGATAGATAGTGTTCTAGGTCACCAGGGAGTAGAGTGGCAGAATGGTTCAGACGTTCGCCTGCCAATAACTAAACTCGAGGTTCCAGGGTTCGCTCCCCGTAGAGGCCTCGACTTTTCTCCTCAGTTTGACCGGAAAATCAAACTGAACGTCTAGTCCTTCGGAAGGGGACAAAAAACTAGTCGGACCCATGTGCCTTCTGGCTGCGTACTCTAAAGATCCCACGGCAGTTGAAAATCGCGAAGACCAGGGCATTGCCTGGCTGCCTTGGTATAAAACATTGGAGGGATAGGCTGATTTCCCAGGTCTCACCCCTTAAAGACCAATTACCCTTCTTGCCTTTCTGAAGTCTTTAAAAAACGAATATGAATATGAATTTGAAACGAGGGAGAAAAGGTAGGTGCCTCCCTTGTGGTGCTGGCCCCGAGAAAAATTGAGGTCTCTGCCACCTCACTCCCCTACGACCCCAGGGGTTATGGAACTATCTAGGTAGGACCTCAGGACCTGGCCAGCTCGTGGGTTTATGTGCAAGCTTAAGGCTTTGTGCCATGATCACCATCACATGGCACCTGTGACGTTAATGCATATGGATTTCATTCCTAGCGCGGAGACGTCATCTTGAGAAACTGAAACTGAAACTGAAACTGAAACCGACACTTCACCAGTATAATGGGCTGGTTGGTTGAGCCTTGTACTAAAGATCTGATATCTTGAGTTCGATTCCAGCCAGGTAACATTGAAAAAAATCTGGCCTGTTTGCTTGCCCATCCTATCCCGTTGACTCCCGCACCATGTCGACCACCATCCTGCATTGCTAACCATGTTAGCAAATCAAAGAATTTAACCCCTTCACTCCCTCACCCTATCCACCAGCTCCCTGAGCAAAGCAAAAATGTAACCCTTTCACTCCCTCAACCTATCCATCAGCTCCCTGCAGGAAGCTTGTGGAGAGGGTGAGGGAGTCAAAGGGTTAAGTTTTTGCATTGGTGGATATGGTGCGGGAGTCAAAGGGTTAAGTTTTTGCAGTTGGTGGATATGGTGCGGGAGTCAAAGGGTTAAGTTTTTGCAGTTGGTGGATATGGTGCGGGAGTCAAAGGGTTAATGTTTCTATCATTCTGGTGGCGTCAGCTTAGCGTTTCGAAGGTCCCTTCTCTTATGTTGTCCGTATTTCTAGACCTTGCCAGCACATAGGGTTTGTGCGCAGGCTTAGGAAGTCTGTCAGATACATTGCTGGCAGTTTGGGGTGGGGCGCGTATGGAGTTGTACGAACGTGGTGAATCTCTCTTGAACAAAGGCCAAACTGGCCCATAAGGTCAGTTGTTAGAGCCCCGTACTCATAGTGCAGGGGTTGTGGGTTCGACTCCCAGATGGACCACAAGGTTTTGTCGTTGTTGTTGTTTGTGTTTTCTTGTTTGTTGTTTTTCTTTTCTGTCTCTTTTGTCTTCTTTCTTTCTTTTGTTCTTTCTTTTGTTGTTTCTTTCTTTCTTCTGTTGTTTCTTTACTTCTTTCTTTCTTTCTTTCTTTTCTTTCTTTTTTTCTTTCTTTTTTTTTTCTTTTTTTCATTCTTTCTTTTTCTATATCTTTCTTTCGTTCTTTCTTTTGTTCTTTCGTTCTTTCTTTTTTCTTTTTTTCTTTCTTTTGTTCTCTTTCTTTCTTTCTTTTTCTTTCTTTCTTTCTTTTGTTCTTTCTTTCTTTCTTTTTCTTTCTTTTTTTCTTTTGTTCTTTCTTTTTCTTTCTTTCTTTCTTTTGTTCTTTCTTTTTTCTTTCTTTTGTGCTTTCTTTCTTTTGTTCTTTCTTTCTCTCTCTCTCTCTATCTTTCTTTCTTTCTTTCTCTCTCTCTACCTTTCTTTCTCTCTCTCTACCTTTCTTTCGTTCTTTCTTTCTTTCTCTCTCTCTATATTTCTTTTGTTCTTTCTTTCTTTCTCTCTCTCTCTATCTTTCTTTCGTTCTTTCTTTCTTTCGTTCTTTCTTTCTTTCGTTCTTTCTTTCTTTCTTTTCCTTCTTTCCTTCTTTTGTTCTTTCGTTCTTTTGTTCTTTCTTTCATTGTTTCCTTCTTTTGTTCTTTCTTTCTATCTATCTTTCTGTCTTTCTTTCTTTTGTTCTTTCTTTCTCTCTTTCTTTCTTTCTGTGTTCTTTCTTTCTTTCTATATGTCTTTCCTTCTTTCTTTCTTTCGTTCATGCTTTCATTTTTCCTTCTTTCTATCTTTCTTACGTTCTTTCTTTCTTTCTTTTTGTGTTTTTGTTTTTGTTCTCTCTTTCTTTCTTTCATTTTGTTCTTTCTTTCTTATTTTGTATCATTCAATCGTTCTTTCTTTCTTTTTCTTTCTTGAGTCCACATAGCGTAGTGGATAGCGCGCTGCACTTTCAACCCAAGGGTCGCGGGTATTTATCCCGTTGAGGATGACCACAATTTCAAAGCTCGGCTGATTGGTTTTTGAGAGAGAGCCGTGGACCTAAGATCTCATCTATCGATTTCAATCAGTCCCAGCTCGCTGTCCATCTCAGGTAAAACATAGTCTAGGCAGGGCCTCAGAACCTGGCCAGCTCATGGGTTTATGTGCTGGCTTAAGGCGTGTACCATGATCACCATATACATGGCACCTGTGACGTTAGTGCATATGGAATTCGTTCCGAGCTCGGAGACGTCATCTTGAGAAACTGAACCTGAAACTGAAACTGAAACTGTCCATCTTGACTAAAGTTTCCATCATTCTGGTGGTACCAGCTTGATGTTTCAGAGGTCCAACTTTAAACTGTCCATCTTGATTAAAGTTTCCATCATTCTGGTGGTACCAGCTTGATGTTTCATAGGTCCAACTGAAACTGTCCATCTTAACTAAAGTTTCCATCGTTCTGTTGGTACCAGCTTGATGTTTCATAGGTCCAACTTTAAACTGTCCATCTTAACTAAAGTTTCCATCATTCTGGTGGTACCAGCTTGATGTTTCATAGGTCCAAGCCCAACTGAAACTGTCCATCTTAACTAAAGTTTCCATCATTCTGGTGGTACCACCTTTATGTTTCATAGGTCCAACTTTAAACTGTCCATCTTAACTAAAGTTTCCATCATTCTGGTGGTACCAGCTTGATGTTTCATGGGTCCAACTGAAACTGTCCATCTTAACTAAAGTTTCCATCATTCTGGTGGTACCAGCTTGATGTTTCATAGGTCCAACTGAAACTGTCCATCTTAACTAAAGTTTCCATCATTCTGGTGGTACCAGCTTGATGTTTCATAGGTCCAATTGAAACTGTCCATCTTAACTAAAGTTCCATCATTCTGATGGTACCAGCTTGATGTTTCATAGGTCCAAGTCCAACTGAAACTGTCCATCTTAACTAAAGTTTCCATCATTCTGGTGGTACCAGCTTTATGTTTCATAGGTCCAACTGAAACTGTCCATCTTAACTAAAGTTTCCATCATTCTGGTGACAGCTTGATGTTTCATAGGTCCAACTGAAACTGTCCATCTTAACTAAAGTTTCCATCATTCTGGTGGTACCAGCTTGATGGTTCATAGGTCCAACTTTAAACTGTCCATCTTAACTAAAGTTTCCATCGTTCTGGTGGTACCAGCTTGATGGTTCATAGGTCCAACTTTAAACTGTCCATCTTAACTAAAGTTTCCATCGTTCTGGTGGTACCAGCTTGATGGTTCATAGGTCCAACTTTAAACTGTCCATCTTAACTAAAGTTTCCATCATTCTGGTGGTACCAGCTTGATGGTTCATAGGTCCAACTTTAAACTGTCCATCTTAACTAAAGTTTCCATCATTCTGGTGGTACCAGCTTGATGTTTCATAGGTCCAACTGAAACTGTCCATCTTAACTAAAGTTTCCATCATTCTGGTGGTACCAGCTTGATGGTTCATAGGTCCAACTTTAAACTGTCCATCTTAACTAAAGTTTCCATCGTTCTGGTGGTACCAGCTTGATGGTTCATAGGTCCAACTTTAAACTGTCCATCTTAACTAAAGTTTCCATCGTTCTGGTGGTACCAGCTTGATGTTTCATAGGTCCAACTTTAAACTGTCCATCTTAACTAAAGTTTCCATCATTCTGGTGGTACCAGCTTGATGTTTCATAGGTCCAAGCCCAACTGAAACTGTCCATCTTAACTAAAGTTTCCATCA
>JAPXFY010000028.1:21192197-21197197 GCA_030674185.1 Monoplex corrugatus
TCTACATAACTGCGTGTACGAGTGCGTCTGTTTATGTGTGGCTACCTGTGGCTGGATGATGGCTGATCGTCTGGTATGGAGTGGATGGATGGATGGGGTGGGTGTGTGTGGATGGGAGAGAGCGATGGAGGGTGGAGTGAAGATGGAGGGATCGGATAGACTGGATGGGTGGGTGAGGTGGGGGATGGATGGGTGGGATCATGGGTGGATTGATGGATATTTGTCTTGTGTATGTGTGTGGTATGTGTAGTGGAGTGATTTAGATGGATGGGTGGATTGATGGATGGAGGGATTTCGGTTTGCTTGATGTGGTGGGTGGGTGTGGTATGGATAGATTAGGGGTGGTGGATGGTGTGGGTGTGATGGATAGATATGGTGGATGTGATGGATGGATGGATTTGGTTTGCTGTGGGTGGGATGGATTGGCATGGATAGATGGATGTGGATGGATAGATAGGATGGATGGATGGCTGGATGGATAGGATGGATGGATGGATAGATGGATGGTGATGGAGGACGATTTCGGTTTGCTTTGGGTCGGTGGATGGATGGGTGGTGGGTTCGATACATTAGCAGGCGGCTGGCTAGCTGGTGGATGGCTGGCTGGATTGATGGATGACTGGCTGGCTGGATGACTGGCTGCTGGCTGGCTGGCTGGATGGATGGCTGCCTGGCTGGATAGCTGGTGGATGGCTGGTGGCTGGTGGATGGATGGATGGATGGGTGGATGAGTGGATGGGAATTTAGATCGATTAGCGGCGGGGTAAATGGATAGGTTGGAGAGTATGTGGGTGGGTGGATGGATGGACGGACTGTCGATGCTTTGGAGTATTAGATGGATGGGTGTGTGCACGGATGGGTGAGTGGGTGATAGGTGGATCGATGGGTGGGATGAATGGATGGTTGATTTGGATGGATAAATGGAAGGGTGGGATTGATAGTTGGATGAGTAGATGGGTGAGTAGAGTGATGGGTGGATGCTCAGGCGGATATTTGTGTAAGGATGGTGGCTGAGTGGATGGAAGGCAATTTCCAGCCAGCAAGCCAGCCAACCATCCAGCCAGCCATCCAGCCATCTAGCCAGCCAGCAGCAGCCAGCAAGCCAGCCAGCCAGCCAATACCGAATCCCAGCCAGCCACATGCCAGCCAGCCAGCAGCCAAGATAAATAAATAGATGGATAAATAAATGATACATGGATGGATAGATAGATAAATTGATATCTGGTTGGACAGATGGGTGGATGGATGGGTGGGTGGCCACATGATGGATACTGAACAGGTTGACCGATTGATCCATTCATTGATTGACTGATCAAAAGAACGATTGATTGATCGATCGCTCCATTGATTTATGGATCAAATTTTTTTTTTAATTTCTGATGGCCAGATTTCAGACAATTGCAATGTGTATGGGCCATGCAGAGAGGAATGCCGTCAGGTCATTGCCGCAATAAGAAAAGACAACCCACTGTACGGAGGCCAGGTCAGTATTATCTATTGTGATATTGCTTTGAAATAGTATATTCTCTCTCTCTCTCTCTCTCTCTCTCTCTCTCTCTCTCTCTCTCTCTCTCTCTCTCTCTCTCTCTCTCTCTCTCTCCTCTCTCTCTATCTCTCTCTCCCTCTCACAGCGGGCCTCGATAGCTCAGTTGGTTTGAGCGTCGGATTCACATGCTAATGGTTGTGGGTTCGAATCCCGGGGTGCGCTATATTAAAACTGGCCATCTCACTGCCCCATCTTAACATCATTGTTGTTCTGGTGGTGTCAGGTATAGGATTAGATAAGTCCCCCTTCCCCCACTTCCCGGGGTTATCCCCGTCGGCCATAACACCTGAGGTGGGTGTCGACGTAAAAACTGAACCAAATCAAATCAAATTCTCTCCCTCTCGTCTGTCTGTCTGTCTGTCTGTTCTCTGTTTTCTGTTCTCTGTTCTGTCTCTCTCCTCTCTCTCTCTCTCTCTCTCTCTCTCTCTCTCTTACATTTTATTTGTTCGTTCGTATTATCATAACAAATTTACCATGTGAAATGTGGGTTGCTCTTCTCGATGGGAAATGGTCCGTTACCTATCTCTGTTTTTATATTTTTCATTTCTTTTTATTTGCTCGCTTATGTTATCATAATGGATTTGCCATGTGAATGTGGGCTGCTCTCCTCGGGGGAAAATGGTCCATTTCCTCTCTCTCTCTCTCTCTCTCTCTCTCTCTCTCTCTCTCTCTCTCTCTCTCTCTCTCTCTCTCTCTCTCTCTCTCTTTTTTTTTTTTTTTTTTTCTTTCATTTTGTTTGTTCGTTTATGTTATCATGATGGATTTACCATGTGAAATGTGGACTGCCGTCCTCGAGGGGAACTCATCACCGCAGTACAGCGCTACCCATATACATATGTGACCTCCCACCACGAAATCAGTCTTAACTAGCATTTTGGGCATTTTGAGATATACATATCACTGGAAAGTGTACATTCTGCTGATTATTTTGGTACTTGAATAAAGCTTGTACTAAAAACAAATGTAGAAGTTATGTGTGCTTAAAGTCAGTAAGTTGTATGACGGCCATTTTGAGAAAACGGCCTCTAAAGTTTTTGTGTGCTCTCCTACACATTTTCCTTAAATTTCTTTATTTGGTGGCTTTGACCCAGTTTGTTTCTAATTTTCGCTGTCATTATCTGAAAGGTGCACCAAAGAGCTTTCCATCAGTATATTAATTGTGCGGGTACTGTGCAGGTTACGGTTATAATAAGAGACAAAAATAGGTACTTTTGGTAGGAAATTGCGTTCTTTCTGCTGCAATTAGTGCATTAAAATACCATTTTAAATTGATTAATAATATTTTTCAAGAAAAAAAAATTCTGTGGGGGATAGATTATTGTCTACAGAAATCAATTTTGAGAAAAGTCAAAACACCCCAGATAGACCCTCAGTCACCTTTTCAGCTCCTAGTGCTGTTCAACTGACTGCGAGTTAAGACTGAATTTCGTGGTGGGTCACATATATTTTTGTTTGCTATTCGTAAGTATTTCTGATTATATGCAAAGTGAATATTGTGTGTGTGTGTGTGTGTGTGTGTGTGTGTGTGTGTGTGTGTGTGTGTGTGTGTGTGTGTGTGTGGCGTGCGTGCGCGCGCACGGGACGCGCGCGGACATGCGTATGTGTTCATATACAAGTATGTATTCCTATATGTGCATTTGTGTCGCGTGTGGACGCACGTGTATATATCTGTGTGTGAGCGCGTGCGTGTGTGCATCTGTGTTTATGTTTGTGCATTTGTTGTCCATTCGATTATCTCTTCATGTATTTGTTTATTCATTCATTCATCACTCTGTATTATTTATATAATAATAATAATAATTACAATATTTATATAGCACAAACTCTTGATAAAAATCAAATCTAAGCGCTGAACAGACACACACGCACGCACGCACGCACGCACATGTACGCACGCACGCACGCACGCCACCACACACACACACACACACACACATGGCTATAAATGGGGAGAAAGAATAAAAGCAATGGAAAATTATAGAGAGTATATTATATACAATTATATATTACAATGTGATTCCCTCCGAGTGGAGACAGGCTACAGAGGGGGTTGAGTGAGGTCAGGATTTTATGCAGAGGAGAAAAGGTGAGTTTTGAAAGCGGACTTGAAGGAGACAAAAGTAGGTTGCTGACGGACTGAGAGAGGAAGTTTGTTCCAGGAAAGTGGACAAGAAACAGAGTATCCATTTATTCATTCAATTACCTTTCTCAGATGTGGGATTACATCAAGACATCGTGTGGGAGAACCAGGAAATGAACTATGCCCCCATCCTTCGCTTCCTGTCCGCCATTGACACATGTGATCGACCCCTCAGCCAATCACACAACGCCACGTCACCATGCTCCAACAACCAGCAGCTAACAGGTGGTTTTGCTTGTATTTATTATCAATAAAATTATTATTATCATTATTATTATTATTGTTATTATTATTATTATTATCAATATTATTATTATTATCATCATCACCATCATCATCATCATCATTATCATCATTATTATTATTATTATTATATTATTATTATTTTAATTATTATTACTATTATCATTATTACTATTATTATCATTATCATTATTATTATTATTCGTAGAAGTAGTAGTAGTAGCATCATTACTATATTGCTGTTATTATTATTGTTGTTTTTATTATTATCATTGTTATCATTGTTGTTATTAATAGTATCATTATCATTACTATGTTGCTATTATTATTATTATTATTATTATTATTATTATTATTATTATTATATTATTATCACTGGTGATGGTGGTAGTAGTAGTAGTGGTAGTAGTAATAGTAGTAGCAGTAGTATCATCATCATCATATTGTTATCATTATTACTACTGTCATTATATTTCTTTTATCAATTCTTGTTATTCTCGTTGTTGTTATCAATGCCGTGGCATTGGTGCTCCAGGTCTAATCCCCACCTCGTGGTGTTCCTTGTTAATTGTTATTACGATCATCATCATCATCATCATCATCATATCATCATCATCATATCATCACCATCATATCATCACCATCATCATCATCTCATCATCATCATCATCGTCATCATCGTCATCATCATCATCATCATCATCATCATCAATACTATTATTATTGTTATTATTGTTATTGTTGTTGTTGCTGTTGTTGTTGCTGTTGTTGTTGTTGCTGTTGTTGTTATTGTTGTAATAAAATTGGCGTTTTGACGATATAATGAGCTTTTCATTTCGTTCAAGACTTCATCTGGAGTACTATCTGAAAGCCTGTATCATATCGCTGAATGTGTACATCCTCTTTCTTTGTTTATTTGTTGTTGTTATTATTGTCAGTTTTGTGTATGTGTATGTGTTTGTTTATTTTAGTTTATTTGTTTGTTTGTTTATTTGTTGGTATGTCTGTTTTGTTTGTTTGTTTGTTTGTTTGTTTGTTTGTCTGTTTGTTTTAAGCGTTTCCACTTTGCTC
>JAPXFY010000028.1:21202197-21219697 GCA_030674185.1 Monoplex corrugatus
GAAAAAGAATGAATAAATACATAGTAAGTAAGTACATAAACAAACAGAAAAAGAATGAATAAATACATAGTAAGTAAGTACATAAACAAACAGAAAAAGAATGAATAAATACATAGTAAGTAAGTACATAAACAAACAGAAAAAGAATGAATAAATACATAGTAAGTAAGTACATAAACAAACAGAAAAAGAATGAATGAATACATAGTAAGTAAGTACATAAACAAACAAACAGAAAAAGAATGAATAAATACATAGTAAGTAAGTACATAAACAAACAGAAAAAGAATGAATAAATACATAGTAAGTAAGTACATAAACAAACAAACAGAAAAAGAATGAATAAATACATAGTAAGTAAGTACATAAACAAACAAACAGAAAAAGAATGAATAAATACATAGTAAGTAAGTACATAAACAAACAGAAAAAGAATGAATGAATACATAGTAAGTAAGTACATAAACAAACAAACAGAAAAAGAATGAATAAATACATAGTAAGTAAGTACATAAACAAACAGAAAAAGAATGAATAAATACATTGTAAGTAAGTACATAAACAAACAAACAGAAAAAGAATGAATAAATACATTGTAAGTAAGTACATAAACAAACAAACAGAAAAAGAATGAATAAATACATTGTAAGTAAGTACATAAACAAACAAACAGAAAAAGAATGAATAAATACATAGTAAGTAAGTACATAAACAAACAAACAGAAAAAGAATGAATAAATACATAGTAAGTAAGTACATAAACAAACAAACAGAAAAAGAATGAATAAATACATTGTAAGTAAGTACATAAACAAACAAACAGAAAAAGAATGAATAAATACATAGTAAGTAAGTACATAAACAAACAAACAGAAAAAGAATGAATAAATACATAGTAAGTAAGTACATAAACAAACAAACAGAAAAAGAATGAATAAATACATTGTAAATGAGTACATAAACAAACAGAAAAAGAATGAATAAATACATAGTAAGTAAGTACATAAACAAACAAACAGAAAAAGAATGAATAAATACATAGTAAATGAGTACATAAACAGACAAACAATGAATGAATGAACGAATAAACAAATAAATAAGAAATGCATATATGTGTATACAAGTATTGTATGATTGTTTCTCTTGATGCTATACTGACCCACGTTCAAACCTTTGGTAAAGACCAATGCGCAAATTAACATAATTATAATTAAATCACTTTTGAATTTTTCTCGTGCATCTGAGACGATGATGTGATTATGAATATTTTTCAATATTATGAATATTATCAATGTTTGATCACAGTTCATTTGCTCTTGGGGAAATATAATGTAAAGCGTTGCTACAAGAATTTTGAGCCATTATCCAATTTTGTTTTATTGCACTTTTGCTTTTAAACATATGTAGCTGTGAATCTGCATTTGCTTTGATTAATAAAACATAACAGACCCTAAAGTTGAAACGGCAACGATAATTGGGATTTTTCACTTCACCTGGCTGAGTGATTATTGTTGTTAGTAACCCTTTGACTCGTGCAACCTATCCACCAACTTCAAAAACTTAACCCTTTGACTTCTGCATCTTATCCATCTCTCCTGTCTCACCTGTCGGCGTCACCGAGTTCGGTGTTAGGCCGCTGCACGTCTGCATGCCACCATCTCCCTCCAGGCCACTCTGTGTCTTGACTTTTGTGGTACGTTTCTTGAATATTTAGGCCACTGATGTTGGTTATGTTCTCGATGTAGGAGGTCTGTCTTTCTTCTTTTTTGCCTCTGTTTTTCCTTGAAAGATGGTTGCCATGAGGTCTGTGTTCTTGTTGCGTGACACATGGCCATTGTATTTTAGTCTTCTTTTCTTGATGTCTGCTAATAGCTTTCTGGTGGTATCAAGTTCTTCCTGGAGACTTTCATTAGTTCTTCTGTCTGTCCATTTGACACGTAGTAGTCTCCTATAAAACCACATCTCTGCTGCCTCGATTCTTCTGCAGTCAGTTGTTCTCAGAATCCAGGCTTCGCAGCCATAAATCATGACTGGCCAGATCAAACATTTTAGAAGTCTAACTTTCAGGCCATTTGGTATGCCTCAGTCTTTCCAGATGTTGTCGAGTTGGACCATTTTTTGTTTTGCCATTCCAATTCTTATTTTGATGTCTTTGGAGCAGATTCCATCATCAGTTTTTACAGAGCCAAGATATTTGAAATCCTTAACATTTGCTAGAGGAACTTTGTTAATTGTGATGTCATGATTGTTTTCAGTGTCGTTGCCCTTGATATGTAGCACTTTTCTTTTCTTGGCGTTCAAGTTTAGGCCAGCCTTTTTGCCTGCTGCATCTACCCTTTATAGAATTCTATTTATGCTGATAATTTGTCTGCTAACAGCACAGTGTCATCGGCATACCGCAGGTTTGTAAGATTTTTTCCTCCCATCTTTATGCCCATGCCTTCTATATCAGCATCTCTCATGACTTGTTCCATGTAGATGTTAAAGAGACACGGTGAGAGGATACAACCTTGTCTGACTCTCCTGTGGATGTTGAAGAATTCACATTTCTGATTGTTCCATCTAACTGGAGCCATTTGGTCTTTATGTAATGAGTCAATTAATGCAGTGATGTGTTTGGGAAAGCCCATTTTGACCATTGTGCTGAACAGGTGGGGATGAATAACGCTGTCAAATGCTTTGCTATAATCTGTGAAGGTGACAAAAGCTGCTTTTTCTGTGCTTTTTATTTTTTCTATGAGTGTTTGTAGCACAAAGAGCACGTCAGTTGTGCTTCTATTGGATCTGTAGCCTGCTTGGCAGTCAGATAGAAGCTATCCTCATTGGCACCCGTCAGAAACTTTCTCAGCTGCCTCCTCTTTCTCTCCCATTATGTAACACATAAGTCCCAATTTCTGATTCAGCTAAAAACCTTGGTGTCTGCATTGACTCTACCCTCTCCATGAACAACTTTGTTTCTCAAACTGCCAGATCTTGCTACTATCATCTCCATCGTATAAGGCTGATCAGGAAGTATCTCTCTGTCGAAACAACTGCAAAACTCGTTCTCTCCTTCATAATGTCTCGCATTGACTATTGCAATTCACTCCTGTCTGGTCTTCCTGCCTCTACCATTCACATCCTACAGCGCATTCAAAACAATGCTGTACGTCTTGTACTCAAAAAGAAAAAAGCTGACCACATATCTCCTCTCCTGGCACAACTTCACTGGCTCCCTGTATCAAAGCGCATACAGTACAAACTAGACATCATGTGCTACAAAAGCCTCAATAACGCAGCCCCCGATTACCTGTCAAGCCTACTTGAGATCTATGTTCCCTCACGTACCCTCCGCTCTGCCTCCGATCCTCTGACTTTTCGCTTTCCACGCACTAAGCTCAATATCTATGGTCCACGAGCCTTCTCTGTTTCTGGTCCACTCTCCTGGAACAAACTTCCTCTCTCAGTCCGTCAGCAACCTACTTTTGTCTCCTTCAAGTCCGCTCTCAAAACTCACCTTTTCTCCTCCGCATAAAATCCTAACCTCACTCAACCCCCCCCCCCCCCCCCCCCCTCTGCAGCCTGTCACATGGTTATAATATATAATTGTATATGCTATGCTCTCTATAATTTTCCATTGCTTTTATTCTTGCTTTTATTGCTTTTATTCTTTCTCCCCATTTATAGCCATGCGTGTGTGTGAGTGTGTGTGTGTGTGTGTGTGTGTGTGTGTGTGTGTGTGTGTGTGTGTGCGCGTGCGTGTGTGTGCGTGCGTGCGTGCTTGCGTATGTGTCTGCTTCAGCGCTTAGATTTTATTTTATCAAGGGTCAGAAATAAAGCAGACACCTCGGGCACACGGCGCTTTATATAGTCCTGCCGTAGCTTTAACCCTTTGACTCCCGCACCCTATCTACCAGCTGCAAAAACTTAACCCTTTGACTCCCTCACCCTATCCACCAGCTTCCTGCAGAAGGCTGGTCGATAGGGTGAGAGAATCAAAGGGTTAAGTTTTTGCTTCGCTAGCAAAGTTGGCAGTTCAGGTCGCTGGTGGACAGGGTGCGGGAGTCAAAGGGTTAAGGTTCCTGACTAACGTACAAAACGGCCGGCCAGCCATGACCCAGTCCTCATAGAACGCCTTAAGCAGACGATACTATGGTTCGCATTCATTCATCTGGCGACACCGGGGGAGGGTGCATTATTGTACTTTATTACAGAAATCGTGATTTCTTTTTGAATATCCCCATCTTTCTGGTGGATTTCATACTCGGTGCATAAATTACAATATATATATTTATGATAAATAGAAAGGGGTGCCGAAAAGATACTGCTGTCCATTTACAGTGCTGCTGTTACGGGGCCCACAAGTGTCCTTAGTGAGTTGGTGAGGAACAAGCATTGCTGAGCGTCACTGGTGATCCAGCAACATTGCAGGGTCTCTTCTTTGGAGGGTGGTACACGCGCACACACTTAATTGAGCGCGCATTCGCACGCACACACACAAACATACGCATCACACACACACACATAACACACACACACATGCATATACAAACATGCACACGACACACGCACGGACACTGACGTGCACACACGCACACTTACTTGCGCGTGCTCTCTCTCTCTCGCACGCACACACACACAAAGACACAGAAATGCTTGCACGCATACACACACACCACACCACACACAGAGACACACACATGCGCACGCACGCACACACACACACACACACCCCACGAAATCAAATCTGTGTACATGCGCACGCGCGCGCGCGCACACACACACACGCTCCAACAAATCAAATATAATCAAATCTGTATAACACACACACACACATACATACACACACACACACACACACACACACACACACACACACACACACGCAAAACACACACACACGAACACACACTCCATCAAAACAAATTTAATCAAATCTGTGTACACACACACACACGCACGCACACACCACATACACACGAATAGACACTGCACGAAATCAAATCTAATCAAATCTGTATTATACTTTCCGCATTTTAATGGCTATCAAATTTGAAAAGGAAAAAAGTCAAAGACAAAACGAAAAACAGTGTGCAAGGTTTTATGCGCAAACCTCAGTAAAACTTAAAACAATACACACAATCTTCATACGGGAGCTCAAAACAAAAGTAATTTCGTTAAAAAAATATATATACATACATGTATATGTATGCATATATGTATATACATATATATGTGTGTATATATATGTTATGCATATGTGTATATAATTATATGCAATACGTACGTACTTTTTTTAAAACGAAATTATAACTCTCTCTATATGTGTATATAAAAATATGTCTGTATTACAGGCATTCTTGATGATATTCTAAACAGCACAGCATAATCAAGCACCGGAATCCGAATCGTACATTACATTATCTTGATCTACAATATCTTCAAACAAAATACTAAGTACCAACTATCTAAACACTTCTCAACACCACTTCTAACAACAATAACAACAACAACAAAAGTGTTCAGACAGCTGTTTTGGTAAATACTGCGCGTATTGGATACACACCTTCTAGATATCAACAAACAACAACAACAACAATGGAAATAAGAGGGAAGCAGGGAGAATTTTAAATATCAACTACGTAACATAACTCTTGAGAGTCACGGAGTTATCTCCCATGTAGAACTTCTCAAACCCAACACAGTTTGCGCTACTTAGGAATGTTCTGAGCTTACCTGTTTATGCTTTGTGGCTGCGTCTTTGCTAGCTGAATGGGTAGCGCAAACTGTGTTGGGTTTGAGAAATTCTACATGGGAGATAACTCCGTGACTCTCAAGAGTTATGTTACTTAGTTAACAACAACAATGTTTTACACAGCTGTTTAAGTCAAAAATTGAGTGCGCGTATTGGGTCTTATTCTTACTGTCGCTTAAAGCCCAGCCGACTGCGTAGAGCCATATCAGGGCTATAATCGTTTCAACGCACACACAGTGCTTCAACAGGAGAAGAAGAAAAAAAAATGAGAACAGAACATTATTTTGTACACATATCATTGCATTTGCACACATAATCTAAGGTAGTGTCCATGGTGCTGACCACTCCGTCCAGTTACTCGCTTTCTCGATATTTCCGTCCAACTAACACTTTCTTGATATTAACAACAACAACGGTAATAACAACAACAACAGCAATAACAACAACAACAACAACAGCAGCAGCAGCAGCAACAACAACAGCAGCAATAACAACAACAACGGCAACGACGTTTACACAGCTGTTTAAGTCAAAAATTGTGTGCGCACTGGGCACACACTTTCTAGATATTAACAACAACAACCACAACAACAACATCATCATCATCATCATCATCATCATCATCATCATCAACAACAACAACAACAACAACAACAACAACAATCACAGAAGTAGACAACGTGATTCCTGTCTCTAACCAGCGCTTCCTTGAACAAATGTATAGCCTAAGTTCCAACAATTCTAAGATTTGGTCCCAAGAACCACGAGTCGCAGAATCCGACAGTATTAGAACAAGTTCACTCAGCTGTTTATGGTGTGTGTGTGTGTGTGTGTGTGTGTGTGTGTGTGTGTGTGTGTGTGTGTTGTGTGTCTGTGTGTGTGTGTGTGAGAGTGTATGTGTGTTTGTGAGTGTCTGTGCGTGCGTACACGTGCATGCGTGGGCTAGAGTGTGTGTGCGTGCATGTGTGTGTGTGTGTGTCTGTGTGTGAGCCAGCCTGTCTGTTCCTGTGCGTGCATGCACGCATCCGTGTGTGTGTGTGTGCACGCGCACGTGTGTGTCTGTGTGTGTGTCTGTGCCTGTGTGTATGCGTGTATGAGAGAGCCTGTCTGTCTGTCTGTCTGTTCGTGTGTGTACATACACGCATCTGCGTGCCCGCGTGATGTGTACGTACGTTACATAGGGAGAGCAACCTACGCAGCCCCAATGAAGATATTGCGCCTCCAAAACGCTAAAGGTCTGAAAAGATACAGCTGTAACTCCTACTGCAACAGTCTGCATTACGAGCGAAAGAGCTCAGTGGCCAAGACACTCGTCCTTTCAAATGGAAAGTTTGGGTTTAAACCTGTTAAAAGCACTGTATGGTAAGTGCAGGGCGGAGATGTTTCAACCACTGGCGTCAACGTATCATACGTGCTAACCTGTTATTGTTATTGTTTGTTTAAAGCCCAGCCGACCGCGCAGAGCCATATCAGGGCTATTATCGTTTCAAAAACACACACAATACTTCAACATGAAAAAATAAAAGGACAAGAAAATTAAGTACACATATCAATGTATTCGTGCACACAATCTAAGGAGATGCCCCTGGTGTTGACCACTCCAATTTACCACATAGGGGATTTAAAAAGAAATACATACCTGAATACAAATTCAAACATAACTAAGGACACTAAAATATATATATATAACGGGCTTAATATTTACCTATAACTGCTTCCGCAACTCACATTTTCCTAGAGCCAAAAATGCACGCAATACATGTATCCAATTATCTGTCCTAAGAAAAATATATATATATATATATATATATATAGAAAGAGAGAGAGACATATATATATATATATATATGTGTGTGTGTGTGTGTGTGTGTGTGTGTGTGTGTGTGTGTGTGTGTGTGTGTGTGTGTGTGTGTATCGATGGTTCTATGTGGTTAGACAGTGGATATTCCCGGCTAAGGATTCAGTTAGACGCAGGACAGCGTTGAGGAGTGACCGCCCTTGGCACGCAGCTGACGCACATGAAGGCTAACAATGTCATGCATTGTACAGTTTAAAGTTCAGAGTTCAAAGTTTAAATTTCAGAGTTCAAAGTTTGTTTTAAGAGGAATTCATCGTACTTCTACAAATCTATTAAAAAAATCATTCTCTCTAGCCTAATCTATAGTCATTCTCTCCATTCTAATCTACCAGCGAGTATCTAGGGCAACTCCTGTACAGAACCCTACGCCCTGGCCAGGTCTGGAAGAAAGGGAAAGGGGGGAGGGGGAATAGAACTAAGGAAGCATTGACACCAAAACAAATCACTGGAACTGTCAGGTAGGCAGCCAGCAAACATGCAACTCTTTTATGTTGCAGGACAAGACTATACTCCAGATGTGAGACCTTGAGACCTCCGCTCTAAAATAAATAAAATATAATTAAGAAAATTTAAAAAAGAGACAGAGAGACAGACAGACAGACAGAGAGAGAGAGAGAGAGAGAGTGAGTGACAGAGGGAAAAAGAAAAAGAAGAGTGAGAGAAAGACAGAAAGAGAGAGGTAGAGACAGAGAGAGAGAGAGAAAGAAAGAGAGAAAGAGAAAGAGAGAGAGAGAGAGAGACAGACAGACAGACACACAGAGAGACAGACAGTGAGAGTGACCACACACATACACACACAGAGTGAGAGAGAGACAGAGTAGAGAGAGAGAGAGAGAGAGAGAGAGAGAGAGAAAGAAGAAACAGAGAGAGAAGATAGACAGAAAGAGAGAGAGAGAGTGAGTCTTTGGTTAAAAAGAGAGAGAGAGACAGAGACAGAGAGACAAAGAGACACAGACAGAGAGAGCGAGTGAGAGAGTGAGACAGAGAGAGAGTGACAGCGAGAGAGACAGACAGACAGAGCCAGCCAGCCAGCCAGCCACACAACTTAAAATTGTGCCCCCCTCCCCCATTCACAACGTAGGGGTCAAACCTATGACACCTGTTCTTGTCAGCATAGTGCCGTAACCAACGGACATAACACGGCAGAGACTACTTTATAAAGTCTGTGAAAATGCTCACTGAAATGTTTATATACTCCAATGCTTCAAATCACCAGGTGAAGCAATGACCGGTTTTCGCTGATTATTGTACAAAATCATTTCGAATATACCAACAAACAAAAAAACATAAGCGGGCAAACATCAGAACCAAACACGCGACGGAAAATTACGTAGAAGCAGCATTAGGCTTTGAATACAAAACCAGTAACAGAAATTATTTACAATGATTTCGCACGTTTGCTCGGTACAAAATGTTTTCGCCTCTACCATCTCTACGTGACTGATTACGAAAACTCGACATCTGTCCACTATTTTGGAATGTACGAATTCGCCAACAACTGAAACTGCTTATTGTGCAATTGTTCAGTGCATTGTTATATGAGCCAGGGTCAAGAGGCGCTTTGTGGTGACTTTCCTAATTCAGAACGCTGCAGCTGATTTTCTTGCCATTGCACAGCCTGGGCAGTCCTAGATGTTGGGCTTTGGGTGTCGAATCGGGTGGCAGACATGGGTTCATGGTGGTTGAACAAATCATTTGGCTTTTCCAGAGGCAGTAGCTCATATTTTATATGGCATAGTTTCATCCGTGACTTGTGTCACACGAGCACTAAAAACTCAAATAGTTTCCAAAGTATCCATTTGATAGCTATGTTGATGAGTTACTATTCAGACAGTTTTATGCATCAAACTTGAAAAGCCCTATTTCATTGCAATTTTAATCTTTTTTTTTTCCACTGTCACCGATCCCAAAACTGTAGGCCTGTGACACGAAAGTGTCACGAATGAAACATATTTACATTTTAATATTGCAGAATATATGAAAAAAATCAGGCAAAAAAACAAAACAACAACAACAAAAACAAATGAAATCATAAACTAGTGAGTAACCTTGATAAGAAACTAAAAAATACATACACAGGTACAACCATTGGTTTAACATCAAACTTTATTCTCAGCCTACTACATCGGTCTGTAAAAGGAAGGCTGAAATCTGAGTAAAATTGTAAATATAAACTTGACTGGCTAATAAATTATTTGTTCGGCCTCCATAAGTTCATGTCTGCTGTTTGGTTTGACATACGGGGCTTGGTGTCTGGGATTGTTCGGGCTGTGCGAGGGCAGGGGGGTTGGTTGTGGTGATTCGAGCTGGGAAAGTCACCCCGGGGCACCTCTTGACCCTGGCTCATGACTGCTTATTTCACAACTGTCCAACGCATTGCAATATGTCATGATTGCTTGTTCTACAACTGTCCAATGCGTTAAGGTATGTCATAATCGCTGGTTCTACAATAATTGTCTAATGCTTTGTCGTTCGTCATGATAATGCTTATTCTGCAGCTGTCCCATTAACTGCCGTTAAGTCATACTGGTTTAGTATATAACAATTGTTTAATATTTCGTCATACGCCACAATACAGCTTGCCTTACAATCGTCCAATCCATTGTCATGTCATAATTGCTCACTAATTATATGTATAATTTTCCATGGAAAGTCCTTTCAAAGACCTGTCTTCCTCTTGGCGGGCTTTATACGACATTACAGATAACCTAAAAGCGTGTTTCAGTAACAGATCGATGCAAGCATGGTTACTGTTATGTTTGTTTAAAGCCCAGCCGACTGCATAGAGCCATATCAGGGCTATAATCAGTTTCAAACATACTGCTTCAACAAGTAAAAAAAAAAAAGAAAAGAAAATTAAGTACACACATCAATGCATTTGCGCACATAACTTAAAGAAATGCCCCTGGTGTTGACCACTCCGTCTAATGTATCACACAGGGGATTTCAAAAACATACCTGAATACAAATTTAAACACACTTAAGGATACAAAAACATAAAAAGGGGCCTAAATTATCTAAAATTGCTTCTGCATATCTCATTTCCATAGAGCCAAAAACGCACTTAAATTCGTGTACCCAATTATCAATTCTTTGAGAAAGTACCTTAAGACTTTATCGAACACATACAGATGAATGGACCAGCAAGACAGAAAAATGATTGGAAGAAATGACAGAAAGCAAAGGAACAAGGCTGAAACAAAAGGAGTGACAGAAAAGAGGGAATTTCTAGCACAGAATTCCCAAAAGGTGGGGATACTATTTATACTGAAAGAGTATCTGGCATCCCCATGGGGGATAAGCGAGAACAGACAGTGGTGATATTGTTATTGTTGTTTAAAGATCAGCCGACTGCGTAGAGCCATATCAGGGCTAAATGACAGTAGTACACAAACTGTTCATCATAGTTGTGCTCAACGCGCTGACGAAGGATTTCTTGGCAAGAACATTGAAGTTTAATCTTATCATCCTTGTTTGTTTGTTTGGGTTTTTTTTAATTGTTTTACGCTGGCGTCCGCCCAAGGACGTCCTGCGTCCTGTTAAGTGTGTCAGATTATGGCACTGCAACAAGCGACTCTTGAAAGAGTGGAGTTCTTCGTTTGTTTGTGTGTTTGTTTGCTTGTTTGTTTGTTCTTCTTTGCTTGTTTGTTGCTCTTTTTCCTTCTTCTTTCTTTATTTCTTACTTTCTTTCTTTCCTTCCTTCTTTCTTTCTTTCTTCTTTCTTTCTTTCTTACTTTCTTTCTTCTTTCTTTCTTTCCTTCCTTCTTTCTTTCTTTCTTGCGTTTCTTCTTTCATTTTTCCTTCCTTCCTTCCTTCCTTTGTTTGTTTCTCTCTTTCTTTCTTTTTTCCCCTCTGTCTGTCGGTCTTTCTTTCTGTCTGTCTTTCCTTCCTTCCTTCCTTTCTTTCTTATTTTCTGTTTCGTTCTTTCTTTGTAGTAATGGCGAGCTTGTGAAACAGAAAAGTGTTGTTGACTTGAGTCAGCACCACCACAGACCACTTGCTCTATATTTTACCCCTTTTCTGTCTTTTTTGAGTGTTCCTAGATTCCTTTTTAGCCTTTCGACTCCCGTACCCTGTCCTCCAACTGCAAAAACTTAACCCTTTGATTCCTTCACCCCATCCACCAGTTTCCTGGAGGACGCTGGTAGATAGGGTGAGGGAATCAAAGGGTAAAGTTTTTGCTTCGATAGCATGGTTGGCAATGCAGGATGATGATGGAGCGGGTCCCGGAGTCAAAGGGTTAAACCGCTGATTCTGATTCTTCCCACAGATTGAAATGAGTTTGTCTTTGATGTTAATACTGTAAACGATATTTTAAGGATTCTGGTTTTTCCTTCAGATTGAAACGAGTTCGATATTAACCTTTTCACAACACTGCCTCACTACAGCTACTGTGCCCTGCGTGCACTGGGGGGCAGGAAGCAGAAATGCCCTGAGGACACCATATTTTGGTCATTTTTATTTAATTTTCTTGAATAGGTCGCAAAAGCTAGCTTATTGATGTTAGAACAACTTTTGCAGATCAGTCTTTTATCTCCCTGGTGAAGTAAAAACAATTTTTGTAAAGACTCATTTAGTTAGAGTTTTGTGCTTTTGAAAATGTCAACGTGAGTTTCAAAATCAAAAATCAAAAATTATTTTTAACATATGATGGCCAAAACCTGTAGAAATAAGACATAAAAGACAATATTTCAACATTTCAGAACATAATGGTAACATAATGGAACATAATGGTGTAGGGTCCGTGATGTCTCGAAAGACGAAGGGCTGCAAATCGCATGTTTCGGCAGCTGAGAAAACAGGTACTTGCGGAAATTTCCGAAGATTTTTCACCCAGTTGGTGCATCATTTTCATCGCCACTGTCGTCACTGGCAGTGTCAACCTCAGTGTCGGCTTCACATTGATCAGGACAACTTATTTCTAGCTAAAAATGTGGCTCCAAAACTGAATGATTTGTTGCCTGACTACCCGAGTGAAAGATGTCACTGTCAGCGACGCTCGCACTTTGTTCGTCTGCTTCAACTTCGTCTTCATCCATTGAATATGCACGATCGTCGTCGTTTTGCGGCACATCATCCTCAAAATCTTCCACTTCAGCTCTTTAGTTACTGCTTTCATAATGATCAACGTCTAGATCATCATCAGAACCGGCCTGAATGACCAATTCTGCTACTTCGGCGGCTGTGAAAGTTGTCCGTCTGGCCATGTTTACAGTAGTGTGAACAACGCGGGTAACACGAAGAGACAAAGAATTGGGGTTGATTGCTTTCAACACAAATTAACCAATGAAATTGCCCCTTTTAAGCCGAAAAAGTGGCATCATATGACGTAGAAGGGTTCCATTGTGTAGTTTCGACACGTTTTGAGGGAATTTCCAGTGACGTACTGACGCACTTAATTTTAGAACAGTCGTAGCGAACATTCTCATTACGTTGCCACAGCGACCTTTCGGCCGTAGCGAGCAGGCTCGCTACTTGTCCAGACGGCATAGGCAGGCGTAGCGAAAAGGTTAATACTGCAAACAACATTCTGCTCATTTTGTTTTTTTCCCCCATAAAATGAAATACGTTCGATGTTAATATCGTAAACGACATTTGACCTTTCCCATAGACTGAAATGAGTTCGATGTAAATATGGTAAACTATATTCTGTTGATTCTAATCTTGCCCTTAGATCGAATGCGTTCGATACTAATATTGTAAATGGTATTCTGCTGGTTCTGATATTTCCCATAGATTGGAATGCTTTGGTGTTAATATTGCAAATAATGTTCAGCTGATTCTGATTTTTCCTTTAACCTTTGACTCCCGCAGCACCCTATCCACGAACAGCAAAAACTTAACCCTTTGATTTCCTCACCCTATCCACCAGCTTCCTGCAGGAAGCTGATGGACAGGGTGAGGGAATCAAGGGGTTCATTTTGAATTTGCTGGCATGGTTGACAATGCAGGATGCTAGTGGACAGGGAGCGGGGGTCAAAGGATTAGATTGTACTGAGTTCGATGTTAGTATTGTAAACGACATTGTGCATGAAATTTTACCAAAATATTGTAAACGACAATGTGTATGACATTTAAGAAAAAATATTGTAAACGACAATGTGTATGACATTTAAGAAAAAAATATTGTAAACGACAATGTGTATGACATTTAAGAAAAAATATTGTAAACGACATCTTGCATGATATTTAAGTATAAAATATTATAAACGACATTGTGCAAGACATTTAAAAAACAACAACAAACAAACAAACAAACAAAGGAATGTGCTTGGTGCTAATACTGCAAATCATTGTTTGTTCTCGGTGTCGCTGGACTTTGGTGGGGGACGACGTAGAAAGATCTTCTCCAGCCCCATCATGGGCGCCTCAAAGGCCAGAGAGGCGACGAAGGCTACCATGCTGGACGCCACCAGGATACTTATGAACAGCATCACCTGAAAATAAAACCCCAATCCACCCGTCAACCAATGAGTCCAACGATCAATCAATCAATCAATCAATCAACTAACCAACCAACCAATCAACCAGCCAGACAACCAACCAACCAACCAATCAATCAACCAGCCAACCAAACAACCAGTTAGCTAGACAAGCAACCAACTAACCAACCACCAACTAATCAATCAACTAACCAACCAAGCAAATAACCAGCCAACCAGCCAACAACTCACCCACCCAACTACCCACCCAGCCAGGAAACCAACCAAATAATCAACCAACCAACCAACTAACTAACTCACCAACTAACCCACCAACCAACTAACTAACCCACCAACTAACCAATCAACCCATTAACTAACCAATCAACCAGCCAGCCAACAACCAGCTGGCAGACAGCCAACCAACCAACCAACCAGGCAACCAACCTACCAACCAGCCAGCCAGCCAACCGATCAACCAAACTGCCTGCCAGCCAAACCAACCAATCAGCCAACCAATCAATCAATCAACCAATCAACCAACCACAGAATCAATCAATCAACCGATCGATCGATCAATCAGTCGGTCAGTCAATCCATCAGACAATCAACCAACCAGCCAATAAGTCAAGCTATGAATCAACAGATCAATTAGTCAGTCAACTGATCAGTCAATCAGCCGATCAGCCAATGAATGAATCAATCCATGGGTTGTTTGGACAGTCAGTCAGTCAGTAAGTCAGTTAGCCAGTCGGTCGGTTAGTCAGTCAGTCAGTCGGACAGTTGGTTGGTCGGTTAGTCAGTCGGTCGGTCGGTCAGTCAGTCAGTCAGTCAGTCAGCCAGCCAGTCGGTCGGTCGGTCGGTCGGTCGGTCGGTCGGTCGGTCGGTCGGTCAGTCAGTCATCAGTCAGTCAGTCAGTCAGTCAGTCAGTCAGTCAGTCAGTTAGTTGGTCAGTCGGTCGGTTAGTCAGTCGGTCGGTCAGTCAGTCGGACGGTTGGTCGGTCAGTCAGACACATGGCAATCAATTATCAGTCAGTCAATCCATCATCAATTAAATCAAGCAATCAATCTCAGTCAACAATCCAGTCAGTCAGGAAATCAATCAAGCAGTTATCGATCATATAATCATTGAAATATTTCACACACACACACAAAAACACACACACACACACACACACACACACCACACACACACACACACACACACACACACACAGACAAAGAAGGAAAGAAAGTGTAACAGAGTGACAGAAGCACACAGACACAGCCACCTACAATGACATATGGTTTATTGTGAAGGCTGCCGACCTATATGCAAACCAGTGCATGGGAAGGGAGGGCCACCGCCAACACCGGTACTATCCACAATGCACTGTAAATATCACTCGGTGACAGAGAAAGAGAGACTAAGAAAGAGAAGGAGAAGGAGGAGAAGAAGAAGAAGAAGAAGGAAAGAAGAAGGAAGAAGAAGAAGAAGCAAGACAGACAGACAGAAAGAAAGATCAAATAAAGAAGAAGAACAAGAACAAGAAGAAGGTGATGATGATGATCATGATAATGATGATGAAGATCATGATGATGAGGAGGAAGAGGAGGAGGAGAAGGACGAGGAAGAAGAAGAATATGAAGATGAAAGAAAGACACACAAAGAAAGAAAGAAGAAGAAAAGAAGAAGAAGAAGCAGAACAAAAAGAAAAACACAAAGAAAAAGACGAAGAAGAAAGAGAAGAAGAAGAAGAGGAAGGAAAACAACAATAACAACAACAATAATAACAAGAAAGAGAAAAAAAAAAGAAGAAGGAGAAAAAGAAGAAGAAGAAGAACAACAACAACAACAAAGAGAAAAGGAAGAAGAAGAAAAAGAAGAAGAAAGAAAAGAAGAAGAAAAAGAAGAAGAAAGAAAAGAAGAAGAAAAAGAAAAAAAAAGGAAGCAGAAGGGGAAAAAAAGAAGAAGAAGAAGAAGGAGAAAGAAGAAGGAGGAAGACGAAGAAGAAGTTAAGTGTACCAACCAAATTCAAATCATCAGCAAGAAGAGGCTGTGCTGGTTAAAGATGTATAGATCCAGTACCATTAGATGCAGCAGATAAATGCAGTAAGTCAAACGACCCAGTGGAACGAAGGCTGACCACGATAAAATGGTGTTGACAAACCCTGTAACAGAAAGCCCAAGGGAAGCAATGAACGGAGAGATTTCATACCACCAGACCAGCTGCAATTGAGGCAAAGACACGCAACAGAGCGAGAGAGATACAGTAAAGGAGACACACAGAGAAGTGGAGGGACGGAGAGAGAGATAGAGAGAGAGTCAGAGAAAGAAAGACAGCGAAAGAGAGAGACAGAGAGAGGGGGAGAGAGACAGACAGACAGAGACAGGAGAGACAGACAGAGACAGAGAAAAGAGAGAGAGACAGAGACACAGACTAGACAGAGAGACAGAGACAGTAAAGAAGACAGAGAAAGGAGAGGGTAGAGAGACAGGGGGGGGGGGAGACAAAAGAGAGAGAGAGAGACAGGGAGAGAGAGATAAAGAGAGACAGAGTCAGACAGAGAGGGACGGACAGGACGAGAGAGGGAGAGCAGAGAAGAGGAGAAGAGAGAGAGAGAGAGAGAAAGAGCGAGAGAGAGAGAGAGAGAAAGAGAAGACAGAGCAGACAGAGAGAAGACAGAGACAGAGAGACAGACAAGACAGGAAGAAAGACAGAGACAGAGAGAAGAAGACAGACAGAGAAGAGAAGAGAAGACAGAGAGAGAGAGAGAGTGAGAGAAAGAAAGAGAGAGTAGACAGAGAGAGAGAGAGAGAGGAAGAGAGACAGAAAAGAGAGAGAGAGAGAGAGAGACACGAGAGAAGAGAGAAGAGAAGAGAGAGAGAGAGAACGAAAGAAAAGAGAAAGACACAAGAGAAAGACAGAAGAGAGAGAGAGAAAGACAAAGACAGAGACAGAGACAGAGACAGAGGGAGAGAAAGAGACAGAAAGAGAGACAGAAAGAAATACAAAGAGAAAAACTGAGAAAGAGACAGCCAGCCAGACAGACCCAGCCAGCCAGCCAGACAGCCAAACAGACAGACAGACAGACAGACAGACAGAAACAGACAGAGAGAGACCTCACCTCCATTGCCAGTGACACAGGCGACCACGACCCAGGCTACAGACAGTCCCCAGGCCTGCCTGTTGACGGCGTTGTAGAAAGCGGACACCGGCACAGACAGCGGGTGACCGTTACCAGACTCAAAGATCCCGTACAGCACCGCCAGGGCAATGGCTGTGGCAATGGCCCACAGGACCAAATTCAACGCCTGCCCACGAAGAAGTCAATAAAAACAATATACATATAGTTATGTATATATACACATGTACATGTATGTTATGTTATATATATGATTAAATAAATAAACAAAAAGATAAATTAGTAAGCAAGTAAGAAAGTCAATAAGTAAGTAAATATGTATATATGTATATATATATATATATATATATATATATATAT
>JAPXFY010000028.1:21224697-21249697 GCA_030674185.1 Monoplex corrugatus
GACCTAGATATTCATGGAAACCCGAAATACCACAAAACCCACCAGAGATTAACTGAACTCAGAGATGATCTAGACATTAGTGAAAACCCCAAATACCACAAAACCCACAAGAGGATAGCTGAAATAACAGATGATCCAGATTTTAGTGAAAACCCCAAACATCACAAAACTCACCAAAGGTTAGCTGAAATCAGAGAGAAGAACAAGAACAAGAACAGAACAAGAACAAGAACAAGAAGAGCAAGAAGAACAAGAACTAAAACAGGAAGAAGAAGAACAAGAACAAGAAGAGGAAGACGATTGTGATGATGATGATGATGATGATGATGATGATGATGATGATGATGATGATGATGATGATGATGATGACATACTTACAAAAAGAGCGGGAGGAAGATGAGAGGGCTGAGGATGTAGAACTGCATGTCGTTGGCCAGGTACCAGGCGTGTCCAAAACACTGAAACACATACAACTGTATGGATTGGATGGATGGATCCTTTTGGTTGGTTAGTTGGTTGCTTGATTTTTATTTGCTTTTGTTGCTAGTATTGTTTTTGATTTTTTTCTAAGTTCTCATCCTTCGTCTTCTTCTTCTTCTGGAATTTGTTCCGAACGCGGAGATGTCGTCTTGAGAAACTGAAAATGAAACACCTTCTTTTACTCCTTCTTTTTCTGCATCTCTTCTTTTTCTCCTTCTTCTTTCTGAACTCCGTGAAGAATCAATGGGCGCCATACTAAACAGTCATTCATCAGATTCTTCCAGTTCTGTCGGTTGTGTGCCAAAGCCTGGGTCTCTGGAAACGGTTTCTCTGTCAAGTCCACAATGTTGTTGATCCATCGTGTTTTTCTTCTGTCATCTGCTCCGTCTCCCTCCCTGAACAGTTCCCTGGAGGACTGACGTAGCAAGGCCACTGGATCTTGTGACATGGCCATACCAACGTTGTTTTCTTTTCTTAACTGTCACTGTTATTTTTGTTTAAAGCCCAGCCGACCGCGTGGAGCCATATCAGGGCTATAATGGTTTCAAAACAAACAGAATACTTCAACAGGGAAAAACAAAGGAAAAGAAAATTAAGTACACATATCAATGCATTCACGCACATAATCTAAGGATATGCCACTGGCGTTGACCACTCCGTCCAATTTATCGCACAAGAGATTTGAAAAACAACATACCCAATTACAAATTTAAACATAACTAAGGACACTAAAACATATAAAAAAAACCGAGCCTAAATTACCTAAAATTGCTTCCAATATCTCATCTAAGAGAGCCAAAAATTCACTGTGTTGTTCGTTAAAAGGAAAAGCACACTCACGGTGTCTACGATATTCGTTAAAACGAAAAGAACACTCACGGATTCTTTACAGCTGACGAATTTGTTCATTAAAGCCAAAAGCACACTCACAGATTATTTTTTAAAGTTGACAAAAATGTTCGTTAAAGCCAAAAGTACACTCACAGATTTTTTTTTTAAAGTTGACAAAAATGTTCGTTAAAGCCAAAAGCACACTCGCGGATTCTTTTAAGTTGACAAAGTTGTTCGTTAAAGCCAAAAGTACACTCACGGATTCTTTTAAGTTGACAAAGTTGTTCGTTAAAGCCAAAAGTACACTCACGGATTCTTTTGAATTGACAAAGTTGTTCGTTAAAGCCAAAAGTATACTCACGGATTCTTTTGAATTGACAAAGTTGTTCGTTAAAGCCAAAAGTACACTCACGGATTCTTTTGAATTGACAAAGTTGTTCGTTAAAGCCAAAAGCACACTCACGGATTCTTCAAAGTTAACAAAGTTGTTCGTTAAAGCCAAAAGCACACTCACCGATTCTTTAAAGTTGACAAAGCTGGTCGTTAAAACCAAAAGCACACTCACACTCACAGATTCCTTAAAATTGGCAACGTTGTTCTGTAAAGCCAACAGCACACTCAAGGATTCTTTAAAGTTGACAAAGTTGTTCGTTAAAGCCAAGAGTACACTTAAGGATTCTTTAAAGTTGACAAAGATGTTCGTTAAAGCCAACAGCACACTCACAGATCCTTTAAAGTTGACAAAGTTGTTCATTAAAGCCAAAAGCACACTCACGGTTTCTTTAAAGTTGACAAAGTTGTTGACGTAGAGCAGATTGCTCCACCAGTTGTCGGCACAGAAATCCTCGTCGGCAAACTTGGCAGGCCAGAACGGTCCCTTCCCCCAGTACGGGGCTAGACATGCATACACCATCAAACACAGCATGTAGGCTGGCGTCAGTCTGTTGAACATACACACACACACACACACACACACACACACACACACACACACACACACACACACACAACACACACACACACACGCACGCACATACAAACACACACACACAAATAAACACACGCAAGCACGCACACACACATACACACACACACACACACACACACACACACACATACACACACGCACATACAAACACACACACACAAATAAACACACGCAAGCACGCACACACACATACACACACACACACACACACACACACACACGCACATACAACACACACAACAAATAACACACCAAGCACAACACACATACACACACACACACCACACACACATACACACACACACACACACACACACACACACACACACACACACACCACACCACAACACACGACTAAACTAAAAACTGAGGTATTTGATTGAAACACGAAAGGAAAGGTACTAAGAAAAACACAACATAAAACAACACATACTGAGAGACAGAGACAGAGACAGAGACAGACAGAGACAGACAGACATACACACATGCACACACACACGCGATTGATGTAAAACAATTTCCCTCTCCCCACTTTTCATATTTAAATAAGATGGGCTAGAAATACCCCATACCCGATGGAAGTAAAAAGCAAAAAAAGGAACT
Organism: Monoplex corrugatus; assembly: GCA_030674185.1. Classification (NCBI taxonomy): domain Eukaryota; kingdom Metazoa; phylum Mollusca; class Gastropoda; order Littorinimorpha; family Ranellidae; genus Monoplex; species Monoplex corrugatus. The sequence continues at coordinate 21,227,600 of JAPXFY010000028.1, forward strand.
AGTTTAGTTAGACATAATGGCTACCTGGTTGAACCTGGCTCTCAGTTACGTAACAAAGTTAGTTTAGTTAGCCCACACTCACTCATGAAAGGCCACACACACACACACACACACACACACACACACACACCACACACACACACACACACACACACACACACACACACACACACACACACACACACACACACACACACCAAACACTCACTCACTCACTCACTCATTCACACACACTTTCTCTCTCTAACACATACACACACCAGAAAGAGAGAGAGAGAGGGTGGGAGAGAGAGAGAGAAAGTGAGACAGAGAGAAAGAGACAGACAGACAGACAGAGAGAAAGGGAAAGCGAGAGACAGAGACAGATAGACAGACACAGAGAGAGAGAGAAAGACAAATAGACAGACAGACAGAGTGAAAGAGAGAGACAGGGAGGGAATGAGAGAGAGAGAGAGAGACAGAGAGACAGAGAGACACACACATGCAAACACACACGCACACGCACACACACACACACGCGATCGATATAAAACAATCCCCCTACCCCCACCTTTTAAATCAGTAAATAAGACGGGCCAGAAACAGCGTACCTCCAAAAGCGATGGAAGTAGAAGAGGAACCAGTTCATTTTGCCCTCTCTCTTCTTCAGCTCTCTCAGGGTCAGATAGGTCACCAACAGTCCACTGTCCACATGTCAAGGTCATCATCATCATCGTCGTCGTCATCATCATCATCACCACCACAATCACCACCACTCACAACATCCACTGTCCACATGTCAAGGTCATCATCATCATCGTCGTCGTCATCATCATCATCACCACCACAATCACCACCACCCTCATCATCACCACCACCACTACCATCACCAACCCTATCACCATCTTCATCACCATCACCATCATCATCACCATCGTCACCACCACCATCATCATCATCACCACGATCATCAGCACCACCGGGGATCACCACCATCACCGTCATCATCATCATCATCACTATCATCGTTATCATCAACATCATCACCACCACTACTACCACTATCATCATCACCACCATCTTCACCAACATCATCCTCACCATCATCATCACCACCACTACCGTCATTATCACCATCACCATCATCAACACCATCACGATCATCTTCATCATTATCACCAACATTCCCGCCGCCACCATCACCAGCACCATCACATCATCATCACAATCATTATTATCATCCTCACATTAAGATAATAATCACCGTTACAATCATCGTAACTGTCATCGTCAACTTCACCATCACCATCACCATCACCATTACCGTCACCCTGATCACCACCACCACCACTACCATTATCATCAGTGTCACCATCACCATCATCATTATAATCATCATTACCATCATCAGTACCATCACAATCACTACCAACACTGTCACCACCACCACCATCATCATCATCATGACCACCATCATTACCACCATCATCATGATGATCCTCCTCGTCGTCGTCGTCATCATCATCATCATATCTCTTATCAGTATTATCACCACAATCACCATCATTACCATCATCATCATCAATCTCATTATCATCACTATCTTCATTATTCAATTTATGGCTTACCACCATCGCCACTATCATCATCATCAGGTCAACACCATCACCATCATCATTATCATTATCATCACCATCATCATTATCATCATCACATCGAGATCATCCTACATTCGTGTTCAAAGCACAGAGATTGCTGAGTCATATCAGATTGCTGAGTCATATCAGATTGCTGAGTCATATCAGATTGCTGAGTCATATCAGATTGCTAAGTCATAGCAGATTGCTGAGTCATATCAGATTGCTAAGTCATAGCAGATTGCTGAGTCATATCATATCAGATTGCTAAGTCATAGCAGATTGCTGAGTCATATCATATCAGATTGCTGAGTCATATCAGATTGCTCAGTCATATCAGATTGCTCAGTCATATTATATCAGATTGCTGAGTCATATCAGATTGCTGAGTCATATCAGATTGCTGAGTCATATCAGATTGCTGAGTCATATCAGATTGTCGAGTCATATCAGATTGCTAAGTCATATCCTATCAGATTGCTGAGTCATATCAGATTGCTGAGTCATATCAGATTGCTGAGTCATATCAGATTGCTGAGTCATATCAGATTGCTAAGTCATTTCAGATTGCTGAGTCATATCAGATTGCTAAGTCATCAGATTGCTGAGTCATATCAGATTGCTAAGTCATATCAGATTGCTAAATCATTTCATATCAGATTGCTGAGTCATCAGATTGCTGAGTCATATCAGATTGCTGAGTCATATCAGATTGCTAAGTCATATCAGATTGCTAAGTCATATCAGATTGCTAAGTCATATCAGATTGCTAAGTCATATCAGATTGCTGAGTCATATCAGATTGCTAAGTCATATCAGATTGCTAAGTCATATCAGATTGCTAAGTCATTTCATATCAGATCGCTAAGTCATATCAGATTGCTGAGTCATATCAGATTGCTGAGTCATATCAGATTGCTGAGTCATATCAGATTGCTAAGTCATATCATATCAGATTGCTAAGTCATTTCATATCAGATCGCTAAGTCATATCAGATTGCTGAGTCATATCAGATTGCTAAATCATTTCATATCAGATTGCTGAGTCATATCAGATTGCTGAGTCATATCAGATTGCTGAGTCATTTCATATCAGATTGCTGAGTCATATCAGATTGCTGAGTCATATCAGATTGCTGAGTCATATCATATCAGATTGCTGAGTCATATCAGATTGCTGAGTCATTTCATATCAGATTGCTGAGTCATATCAGATTGCTGAGTCATATCAGATTGCTAAGTCATATCAGATTGCTGAGTCATATCATATCAGATTGCTGAGTCATATCAGATTTCTGAGTCATTTAATATCAGATTGCTAAGTCATATCAGATTGCTAAGTCATATCAGATTGCTGAGTCATATCAGATTGCTGAGTCATATCAGATTGCTAAGTCATTTCATATCACATATCATATCAGATTGCTTAGTCATATCAGATTGCTAAGTCATATCATATCATTGCTTAGTCATATCAGATGCTAATCATATCATACGATTGCTAGTCATATCATATCAGATTGCTGATCATATCAATTGCTGAGTCAATCAGATTTGCTATCAATCATATCAGATTGCTAGTATATACAGATTGCTAATCATATCAATTGCTAGTCATATAATTTAGTCAATCATATCAGATTGCTGGTCATATCAGATTGCTATCATATCAGATTGCTAAGTCATATCAATATAGATTCTAAGTCATATCAGATTGCTATCAATATATCAGATTGCTAAGTCATTCAGATTGCTAATATCATATCAGATGCTAGTCATTCAATCGATTCAAGTCATATCATATCAGATTGCTGAGTCATATCAGATGCTGAGTAATACAGATGCTAGTCATATCAGATGCTAGTCATATCAGATTGCAGTTCAAATCTGAGTCATATCATATAATTGCAAGTCAATATCAGATTGCTAGTCATCAGATTGCTAAGTATATCATCATTGCTAAGTCATATATCAGATTGCTAAGCTATCAATTGCTAGTCATATCAATTGCTAACATTATATCAGATTGTAGTCAATCTATCAGATTGCTAAGTCATTCGATTATAATCATATCATCAGATTGCTGAGTCATACTAGATTGCTAGTCATATCATATCAGATTGCTAAGTCATATCATATCAGATTGTGGTAATATCATATCAGATTGCTAGTCATATCAATTGCTAGATATCATTCAGATTGCTAGTCATATCATATAATGCTAGTCATATCACTATCAGATTGGAGTCATATCAATTGCTATCATATCAATTCTAAGTATATCATATCAATTGTAGTCATATCAGATTGCTAGTCATATCAATTGCTGAGTCATATCATATCAGATTGCTAGCATTCATATCAGATGCTAGTCTATCTATCAGATGTGTCATATCAGATTGCTGAGTCATATCAGATTGTGAGTCATATCAATCGATGCAGTCATATCATATCAGATGCTGAGTCATATCATATCAGATTGCTAGTCATATCAGATTGCTAGTCATATCAGATTGCTAGTCTATCATATCAATTGTAGTCAATCAGATTGCTGATCATCATATCAGATTGCTAGTCATATCAGATTGCTAGTATATCAGATTGCTAGCAATCAGATTCTTAGTCATATCAATCAGATTGCTGATCATATCAGATTGCTATATATGATTGCTAAGTCATATCATATCAGATTGCTGATCATATCATATCAATGCTGATCATATCAGATTGCTAAGTCATATCATATCAGATTGTGATCATATCAGATTGCTTATCATATCAATTGCTAAGTCATATCATATCAGATTGCTAGTCATATCAATTGCTGAGTCATATCATATCAGATTGCTATTATCATTGCTAGTCATATCAATCAGATTGTTAGTCATATCAGATTGCTAGTATATTCAGATTGCTAGTCATATCAGATTGCTGAGTATATCTATCAGATTGTAGCATATCAATTGCTAATCAACATATCAATTGCTAGTCATATAATTGCTAATCATATCATATCAGATGCTGAGTCATATCAGATTGCTATCATATCAGATTCTAAGTATTCATATCAGATTGCTTATCATATCAGATGCTGGTCTTATCAGATTGCTAGTCTATAGATTGCTAGTCATATCATATCAATGTTAGTCAATCAATTGCGAGTCATATCATATCGATTGCTGTCATTCAGATTGCTGAGTCATACATACAGATTGCTATCATATCAGATTGCTATCATATCAATTGCTAGTCATATCATGCTAGTTCATATCGATTGCTTATCATATCGATTGCTGAGTCATATCAGATTGCTAGTCATATCAATCATGCTAGTCATATCAGTTGCTATATCATTCAGTTGCTAGTATATCAATGCTGGTCTATCATATCAATGCTTACATCGTGCTTAATCAGATTCTGTATTCAATGCTAGTCATACAATGTTATCATTCATATCAATGCGTCATATCAATCAGTCTATCAACAATGCTATCTCGATGCTTAGTCTCGATGCAGCATATCATCAATGCTTAGTCTGATTGCTAGTATCATATCAATGCTTATTATCAATTGCTGTATATCAACAATTGTTATCATATAGATTGTATCTATCAATCAAGAGTGTCATTCAGATCTAGTATATCTATCAATGCTTTCTATCAATTGCTAGTCATATCAGTGCTGTCATATTGCTAGTCATCAATGCTAGCATATAAGTTCTAGTCATCAATTGCTAAAACAATCAGATTGCTTCTATCAATGCTATCATATCATAATGCTATAATTGCTGTCTACAATTGCTTCAATCAGATTGCTAGTCATCTCAATTGCTAGTCATATCAATGCTTTATCAGATTGCTAGTCATATCAGATTGTGTCTATCAATGTTATCATATAATGCTTATCATATCGATTGCAGTATCATATAATTCTAGTCATATAATTCTAAGATGCTAGTCAATATCAGATTGCTGAGTCATATCAGATTGCTGAGTCATATCAGATTGCTGAGTCTATCAGATTGCTAGTCATATCAGATTGCTAGATATGCATATCAGATATGCTGAGTCATATCATATCAGATTGCTGAGTACATATCATATCAGATTGCTGAGTCCATATCAGATTGCTGAGTCATATATCAGATTGCTGAGTATCATATAATTTCATGATCATTCTCAGATTGCTCATATCATATCAGATTGCTGAGTCATATCATTCAGTATATGCTGAGTCATATCAGATTGCTGAGTCATATCAGATTGCTGAGTCATTCATATCAGATTGCTGAGTCATATCAGATTGCTGAGTCATATCAGATTGCTGAGTCATATCAGATTGCTTTATCATATCAGATTGCTTAGTCATATCAGATTGCTAAGTCAATCAATTGCTATCATATCAGATTGCTTAGTCATATCAGATTGCTGAAGTCATATCATATCAGATTGCTTAGTCATATCAGATTGCTTAGTCATATCAGATTGCTGATCATATCAGATTGCTTAGTCATATCAGATTGCTTAGTCATATCAGATTGCTTAGTCATATCAGATTGCTTAGTCATATCAGATTGCTTAGTCATATCAGATTGCTGAGTCATATCAGATGCTGAGTCATATATCAGATTGCTTAGTCATATCAGATTGCTAAGTCATATCATATCAGATTGCTTAGTCATATCAGATTGTTTAAGTCATAATCATATCAGATTGCTGAGTCATATCAGATTGCTAATCATATCAGATTGCTTAGTCATATCAGATTGCTTAGTCATATCAGATTGCTTAGTCATATCAGATTGCTCACTCATATCAGATTGCTCACTCATATCAGATTGCTCACTCATATCAGATTGCTCAGTCATATCAGATTGCTCAGTCATATCAGATTGCTCCTCATATCAGATTGCACAGTCATATCAGGCTGATAAACATCTCATACAAAACATATATATCTAAACACATGGGTGACCCTAAAAACAAAACTGGAAAAGAAAATGAAATACACGTATCATTCCATTCAGTAAATAACTTTAGGATACACTCTTGAAAGAGGCACACACACACACACACACACAACACACACACACACACACACACACACACACACACACACACACACACACACACACACACACACACACACACACACAAACATTAATGAAAAAGACTAGGAAAGGACAAGCAGCATTCATGGGACGTTTTATGAGACGAGAGAAATCAGAGCACCTAGTCACGACAGGAAAGCTGGAGGGGAAAAGATCACCAGGTAGACCCACTGAGAAAATACTGGACGGACTTGTTCAGTGGATGAAGACAAACAGGATGGGAGAAGTACTTGCAGCAACAAAGGAAAGATTCATATAGAGGGCCATGATTGCCAACACCGTGCGGCAAGGCACATAATGATGATGATGACACTCCTGACATTGGCCATCCCGCTGAATTTATCACCAGAGTGGGGGATTAAAAACAATACAATAAAAATGCATAAACATAACTACGTATACAAAAAACAAAACCAAACATAAAAGTTGGCCTAGTCTATCTAAAATTGCCACTAAGCAGCTCACATTTCGTTAGAGTAAAAGGCAATTGTGACCTCCCACCACAAAATCAGTCTTAACTAGCATTTTAGGCATTTGAGATATACATATCACTGGAAAGTGTACATTTTGCTGATTATTTTGGTACTTGAATAAAATTTTTACTCAAAAAAAATGTAGAAGTTATGCATGTTTAAAGTCATTCAGTTGTATGACGCCATTTTGAGAAAACGGCCTCTAAAGTTTTTGTGTGATCTCCAACACATTTTCCTTAAATTTCTTTATTTGGTGGCTTTGACCGAGTTTGTTTCTAATTTTCGCTGTCATTACTGAAAGGTACACCAAAGAGCTTTTCATCAGTATATTACATGTGCGGGTACTGTACAGGTTACGGTTCATAATAAGAGACAAAAAGAGGTACTTTTGGTAGGAAACTGCGTTCTTTCTGCTGCGATCAGTGCATTAAAATACCGTTTAAATTGATTAACAATATTTTTTCAAGAAAAAAAATTCTGTGGGAGATAGATTATAGTCTACAGAAATCAATTTTGAGAAAAAGTCAAAACACTCCAGATAGACTCTCAGTCGCCTTTTCAGCTCCTAGTGCTGTTCGACTGACTGCGAGTTAAGACCGATTTCGTGGAGGGATGTCACAATTAATATACGTACACAAATATCAATTGTAATAGGAAGAAAACTTATATGGCATAATGGAAAACATGAAGATAAATGAACCAGCAAGGCAGGAAACGAGAAAAACACAAATGACAGAAAGCAATAGGAGCAAGTCAGAAATCGATTGACAGAAAGCGGAAATTTCCATCACAGACTTTCCAAAAGGTAGGAATATTAATTATACTGAACGAGCCCTTGGCATCCCTATAGGAGCTCGTCACTCGATGGTTTAACACCAAAGTTCTGCATGCCGAACAATCATCATCATCATGTGCCTTGCCGCAAGGCGTTGGTGATCATGGCCCTCTAAACGAATCTATCTTTTGTCGCTTCAAGTACATCGCCCACCCTCTCTGTCTTCATCCACTCCGCAAGTCGTCCAATCTTTACCAGGTGCTCTTTTTCCCCTCCAGCTTTCCTGTTGTGACTAGTTGCTCTAATTTCTCTTGCCTCATAAAATGTCCTATAAATGTTGCTTGCCTGTTCTTTGTCCTCTTCCTTAACGTTCTTTTTTGTGTTTGCCTCTTTCAAGAATGTCTCGTTTGTTTTCTTTGCTGTCTCTAACATTTGTCTTAGAAACCACATTTCAGTTACCTCAATCTTGTTCTGACTTTGCGTGTTGACTGTCCACGATTCGCATCCGTACAACAGTATCGGTTCTATATAACACTAAAGAACTCTCTTCCTGATGTTAATTGACAGGCATTTGTTGTATAAAAACTAATCATCTATGATAATCTTGTTCCCAACATGGGCTTACCTGAGCACGAAGAACGTGTCTACAGAGACAGTAGCGTTCAGGATGGCTTGGTAACTCCAGTGAGAGGTCACGTACTGTGCATACGGCAGCAAATTCACTGCAAAAAACAAAAAATATGTGATGAATAAATAAATTAATTCATTAATCAAAATAAACGCATGAATAGATAAATAAATTCAGAAGTAAATAGACAAACGAACAAACAACTGAACGGATAAAGTAAACATATAATAAATGATTGGATAAATAAATAAATACGTCCTCTGCAAACACACACACATATGTATATATTTACATATACATCGCGCTCGCACACGCGCTCATGCACACACACACACACACACACACACACACACACACACACACACACACACACACACACACACACACACACACACACACACAAACCAAGCACACAGAGACTCTCTCTCTCTCTCTCTCTCTCTCTCTCTGCGTGTGTGCCGCGTGTTATGTATGTGTGTTTTGTGTGTGTCTCTGAGTGAAAGTGTGTGTGTGTGTGTGTGGTGTGTGTGTGTGTGTGTGTGTGTGTGTGTGTGTGTGTGTGTGTGTGTGTGTGTGTGTGTGTTTGTGTATGTGTATGTGCGTGTTTGTGAGTGTGCGTATGCGCGTGTTTGTGTGTGTGTGTGCGTGTGTCTTCGTGCGTTCGTGTGCCCTCGTGCGTGCGTGTGTGTTCGTGCGTGTGTATGTATGTGTTCGTGCACACGCTCGAACGCACGCGCACACACAAACACAAGCACGTACGCTCGTACGCACGCACATATACCCACGCTCTCTCTCTCTCTTTCTTTTTCTCTCTTTTCTTTCTCTCTCTCTCTCTTCTCTCTCACATAGACACGTCTCACACATACACACACACACAATGTCACACGGTTGTGAGGCGTGGACAGTCAACACGCAAAGCAAGAAAAAGATTGAGGCAGCCGAAATGTGGTTTCTGGGAGGAATGTTCAGAGTTCCATGGACAGCAAAGAAAACAAAAAACGAGACAGTCTTGATGAAGGCAGACACAAGAAGATCATTCACAAGGAAGATTAGGAAAAGACGGGCAACATTTATAAGCCATTTTTTGAGGAAAGGCAACATTTATAGGCCATTTTATGAGGAAAGGGGAATTGGGGCACTTGCCATCATCAGTGGGAAACCCCAGCTGTGGCCCAGCACCATTCCACCAATACAGTACAGACAGTGGCACACACACACACACACACTTACTTGCCATCATCATCATCATCATCAGGTGCCCTGCCGCGTGGCGTTGGCGATCATGGACTTCCATCTGTCTCTATCTCTTGTTGCCCCTAGCATCTCCCCCACCCTCCTCGTCCCCAGCCACTCTGCAAGTCCGTCCAGCATTTTCTCCCTGGGTCTACCCGGTGCTCTCTTTCCCTCCAGCTTTCCCATTGTGACCAGGTGCTCCAAATCCCCCTTCCTCATAAAATGGCCTATAAATGTTGCCTGTCTTTTCCTAATCTTCCTTATGAGTGATCTACTTGTGTCTGCCTCCATCAAGACTGTCTCGTTTGTTTTCTTTGCTGTCCATGGTACTCTCAACATTCTTCTTGCCATCATCAGTGGGAAACCCCAGCTATGGCCCAACATCACCCCACCAACACAGTACAGACAGTGGCGCGCGCACACACACACACACACACACACACACACACACACACACACACACACACCACACACACACACACACACACACACACACACACACACACACACACTTACTTGCCGTCATCAGTGGGAAACCCCAGCTATGGCCCAACATCATCCCACCAATACAGTAATAATAATAATAATTACAATATTTATATAGCGCAAAATCTTGATAAAATCAAATCTAAGCGCTGAAGCAGAACACACACGCAAGCACGCACGCACGCACGCACGCACACACACGCACGCACACACACACACACACACACACACACACGCATGGCTATAAATGGGGAGAAAGAATAAAAGCAATAAAAGCAAGAATAAAACCAATGGAAAATTATAGAGAGCATAGCATATACAATTATATATTATAACCATGTGATTCCCTCCGAGCGGAGACAGGCTGCAGAGGGGGGGGGGGGGGGTTGAGTGAGGTTAGGATTTTATGCGGAGAAGAAAAGGTGAGTTTTGAGAGCGGACTTGAAGGAGACAAAAGTAGGTTGCTGACGGACTGAGAGAGGAAGTTTGTTCCAGGAGAGTGGACCAGAAACAGAGAAGGCTCGTGGACCATAGGTATTGAGCTTAGTGCGTGGAAAGCGAAAAGTCAGAGGATCGGAGGCAGAGCGGAGGGTACGTGAGGGAACATAGATCTCAAGTAGGCTTGACAGGTAATCGGGGGCTGCGTTATTGAGGCTTTTGTAGCACATGGTGTCTAGTTTGTACTGTATGCGCTTTGATACAGGGAGCCAGTGAAGTTGTGCCAGGAGAGGAGATATGTGGTCAGCTTTTTTCTTTTTGAGTACAAGGCGTACAGCATTGTTTTGAATGCGCTGTAGGATGTGAATGGTGGAGGCAGGAAGACCAGACAGGAGTGAATTGCAATAGTCAATGCGAGACATTATGAAGGAGAGAACGAGTTTTGCAGTTGTTTCGACAGAGAGATACTTCCTGATCAGCCTTATACGATGGAGATGATAGTAGCAGGATCTGGCAGTTTGAGTAACAAAGTTGTTCATGGAGAGGGTAGAGTCAATGCAGACACCAAGGTTTTTAGCTGAATCAGAAATTGGGACTGATGTGTTACATAATGGGAGAGAAAGAGGAGGCAGCTGAGAAAGTTTCTGACGGGTGCCAATGAGGATAGCTTCTGTTTTGTCGTCATTAAGCTGAAGTCTATTGTGTGTCATCCAGTTCTTAATGTCCGAGTAACACTCAGTGGTGCGAGTCAACAGGCGCTGTATATTATCAGGTGAGTCACTGTCTTGAAGTTGGGTGTCATCAGCATAGAAGTGGTGTTTTATAGAATGGGAGTTGATGATGGTGGACAGGGGGGAGGTGTAAAGAGTGAAAAGAACAGGGCCAAGGACAGATCCTTGTGGAACACCACAGGTCAGGTATGCGGGTTGAGAGTAAGTGCTATTGATGAGAACGGTTTGTTTTCTGTTGGATAGGTATGAAGTGAACCAACACAGAGCAATGTCAGAGATGCCAAAAGTATGATGAAGTCTAGAAAGTACATACAGTGGCACACACACTTACTTGCCGTCATCAGTGGGAAACCCCAGCTATGACCCAACACCACCCACGACATGGACAGGAAGCGGATCCCATGTACACAGGTCAGACTGCCAGGTGACTGTTTGGTGGACAACAGTTTACTGCCGTTGGTGTACACGGAGAATGCTACAAACACCTGGCCGACCATACCTGTATACAAACACACACATACATGTGAACATACATAATTATACACACATATACACATATACACACTCACATATACATACGTACACAAGCACATACATATACACACAGATATAAACATGCAAACACATACACAACCATATACACAAACATACACATGCAAACATGTATGCAAACACGTACAAACATACACGTACACATGCACAAACGCGCACATGCAAACACATACACACATGTACACGCACATACACATACGTATATACACACTCACACACATACATACACATGCACACAGACACACGCATACACACACGTATACACACATACACACACATAATACACATACACACAGACACACACGCATACACACACACACATACATACACAAACACACATACAGGTGTGAATAAAACAATATTAATGTTATATAGAACCGACAATGTTACACGGTTGTGAGGCGTGGACAGTCAACACGCAAAGCCAGAGCAAGATTGAGGCAGCCGAAATGTGGTTTCTGGGAGGAATGTTGAGAGTTCCATGGACAGCAAAGAAAACAAAAAACGAGACAGTCTTGATGGAGGCAGACACAAGATGATCATTCATAAGGAAGATTAGGAAAAGTCAGGCAACATTTATAAGCCATTTTATGAGGAAAGGCAACATTTATAGGCCATTTTATGAGGAAAGGGGAATTGGGGCACCTGGTCACGGCGGGAGAGCTGGAGGGAAGGAGGGCGCCGAGTGGACCAGGGAGGGGGGTGTTGGATGGACTAGCAGGGCGGCTGAGGACAGAGAGGGTGGAAGATGTGCTTGCGGCAACAAGGGATAGATACATATGGAGGGCCAAGATCGCCAACACCATGCGGCAGGGCACTTGATGATGATGATGAAGCAAGAAAAAACCACCAATGTCCTATGAAACACTAAACTAACATCATGAAATGATGGAAACATTAAGATGGGCAGTAGTGAACGAGCCAGTTTTAAATGTTGCGGGCTGAGATTGAATTCGAGATATCAGATTTGAGTCTCTCCCCGTGGGGATGCCAGGAACTTTTTCAGTATAAATAGTATCCCCATCTGCTGGAAATTCTGTACTGGAAATTTTCTCTTTTCTGTCACTGTCTTTGTTTGTTTCTTCCTCCTTCGCTTTCTGTCATTTCCTTCTATCATTTTCTGCCTTGCTGGTCCATTCACCTGTATGTGTTCGATAAAGTCTTACGTATTTTCTCTTAGGATTGGTAATTGGGTACATGTGTGAAGTGCATTTTTGGCTCTAGGAATATGAGATATGCAGAAGCAATTTTAGGTAATATAGGCCCGTTTTTTATATATTTTCTAGCGTCAACGCCAGGGGCATGTCCTTCGATTATGTGCACGAATGCATTAAGATGAGTACCTAATTTTCTTTTCCTTTATTTTTACCTGTCAATGTATTGTGTACGTTTTAAAATGGTTAATAGCCCTGATATAGCTTTTCGCAGTCAGCTGGGCTGTAATCTTAACCCTTTGACTCCCGCACGCTACCTACCAACTGCAAAAACTTAATCCTCTCTCACCCTATCCACCAGCTTCCCACTACAGTCCACCAGCTTCCTGTAGGATGCAGGTGGATAGAGTGAGGGAGTCAAAGGGTTACGTTTTTGCTTTGCTAACATGGTTGGCAATGCAGGATGCTGGTGGACATGGTGCAGGAGTCGAAGGGTTAAAATTAAATCAAACATTAAATAACAATAACAAGATCTTTAGTCCACGACGCTGTCAAAGACAACAGCTCAGACAACAGAACAGAAAACAAACAGAACTAACAGAACAAACAAACAGAACAGAACAACAGAACAGAACAGTACCACTCAGTAAAACTCACCAAGCTGGGCTGGTCCACATGCCCCTGGCGTCTTCCTCTTGGTCTTGTCCGACAGCAGAGGCTGGTACTCGGAGTCGCTGGTGGAGGGCGGGTGGTAGTTGACGGCGGTCACGCTGTTGTCCTCCACGTTGATGTCGTTGTCGTGCTGCTGCTTCTGATGTTGGTGGTGATGTTCTTCATGGTGGTGAGCCTGTGTCCACTTGGGCCTCTGCACGTAGGCGACGTCGATGATGGTGCCCACCACGATCATGAACAGGATCAGGCTGCAGATGATTCTGTGGAGGGGTGGGGGGGGGGTGGGTTTGATGATTATGGACTCGTTTGTCTCTTGGTTAAGTTCCTTGCTTGTTCTCAATTTCATTCGAGCTAGATCATACAAGACCCCCCCCCCCCTCTCTCTCTCTTCTGTCTGTCTCTGTCTTTGTCTTCTCTGTCTGTCTGTCTCTCTCTCTCTATCTACCTGTCGTCTATCTGTCTGCCTGCTCGTCTGTAAGTCTGTCTGGTCTCTCTCTGGCACTGTCCTGCCTGTCTGTAAGTCTGTCTGTCTGTCTCTGTCTTTCTGTGTGTGTGTGCGCGTGCGTGCGTGCGTGTGGGTGTGTGGTGTGTGGTGGCGTGCGTGCGTGCGTGTCGTGCGTGGTGTGCGTGCGTGCGTGCGTGCGTGCGTGTGTGTGTGTGTGTGTGTGTGTGTGTGTGTGTGTGTGTGTGTGTGTGTGAATAACAGACATGTTGTCTTCTCCTTTGACAAATAAATTTGAAACGTTTGTTACAAGCGGTACATTGTTATTGAAATATCTCGGCAGACAAGCATTGCACTCTTCACTGTTTTGATCGAAATCAATTTGTACAAATAATCAAAAACATATTTCATGTCATTATCTGTTTGTTTCAATCTGTGGGGGGTGTGGATATGGGTGCGTGCATGGGTCGTGGGTGTGTATGTGGGTGCGTGCATGGGTGTGGGTGTGGATGTGGGTGCGTGCATGGGTCGTGGGTGTGGATGTGGGTGCGTACATGGGTCGTGGGTGTGGATGCATCATGGGTCGTGGGTGTGGATGCGTGCATGGGTCGTGGGTGCGGATGCGTGCATGGGTCGTGGGTGTGGATGTGGATGTGGTGCATGGGTCTGGGTGTGGATGTGGGCGCATACAAGGGTCGTGGTATGGATATGGGTGCATGCATGGGTCGTGGGTGTGGATGTGGTGCATGGGTCGTGGGTGGGGGATGTGGGCGCATACATGGGTCGTGGGTGGGGATATGGGTGCGTGCATGGGTCATGGGAGTGGATATGGGTGCGTGCATGGGTCGTGGGTGTGGATATGGGTGCGTCATGGGTCGTGGGTGTGGATGGGCGCGTGCATGGGTCGTGGGTGGTGGTGATGGTCGTGGTGTGGATGTGGTGCGTGCATGGGTCCTGGATGTGGATGCGGGCATGGGTCCTGGGTGTGGATGCGGGTGCGTGCATGGGTCGTGGGTGTGGATGTGGGCGCATACATGGGTCGTGGGTGTGGATGTGGGCGCATACATGGGTCGTGGGTGTGGATGTGGGCGCATACATGGGTCGTGGGTGTGTGGGCGCATACATGGGTCGTGGGTGTGTGGATGTGGGCGCATACATGGGTCGTGGGTGTGGATGTGGGCGCATACATGGGTCGTGGGTGTGGATGTGGGTGCGTGGATGGGTCGTGCGCTTGTGCATACACCCTCTGATGTCTGTAGGTAAACTACGGTTTTGGATTCTCAAGATGTCTCCGCGCTCGGAACGAATTGCATATGCACTAACGTCACAGGTGCCATGTGTATGGTGATCATGGCACAAGTTTTAAGCCCGCACATAAACCCATGTGTTGGCCAGGTCCTGAGGCCCTACCTAGACTATGTTTTACCTGGTCTATATTTTGTACTGGTATTTTATCAGCCTACCACTGGAATAATCCTGGTTATATGTAAATGACATGTGTATCAGTGTATCTTACCTTCAAGAAAGAACATATATATATAAAGTAAATAAGTAAATGATTAAAGGTCTGAATCACAACACAACGAGCTATTCTGTAAAACTGGTCTCACATGACAGACCCCTCACCACCACCACCAGTCAATGCCCAAAAGCTCAGCTGTCGATCAACTAGGTGAAGACAATATTTTCTTATAGATAGGTATGTAAGTAAGTGAGTGAATAATTACATAAGTAAGTAGTAAGTATGTAAGTAAGTATGTAAGTAAGTAAGTAAGTAAGTAAGTAAGTAAGTATAAGTAAGTGACTAAGTAATAAGTGATGAGTGAGTGAGTGAGTGCATGAGTGAGTGAATGAATGAGTGCGTGCGTGCGTGCGTACGTGAGTGAGTAAGCAAGCAAGCAAGCAAGCAAGAAGTAAGTAAGTAAGTAAGTAGGTAAACTACACACTTCTCAAGTTGCGCCAGAACAGAAAACAGACCCGATCAGCTAAACAAGGTGACATTAGAAATCAGACAATTAGTCACTACAGCTGCGTTGAAGATAACGTCACATGATTGGGTGTATGGTCTGTTGTGTTTGATGTTATGTTGTGATATGTACCATGATCTGGGTGTGTGATCTGTTGTGTTTGATGTTATGTTGTGATTTGTACCATGATGCTGGGTGTGTGGTCTGTTTGTTGATGTTAATGTTATGTTGTGATTTGTACCATGATGCTGGGTGTGTGGTCTGTTTGTTGATTTGATGTTATGTTGTGATTTGTACCATGATGCTGGGTGTGTGGTCTGTTGTGTTTGATGTTATGTTGTGATTGTACCATGATACTGGGTGTGTGGTCTGTTGTGTTTGATGTTAATGTATGTGTGATTTGTACCATGATACTGGGTGTGTGTCTGTTGTGTTTGATGTTATGTTGTGATTTGTACCATGATACTGGGTGGTGGTCTGTTGTGTTTGATGTTATGTTGTGATTTGTACTATGACCTGGGTGTGTGGTCTGTTGTGTTTGATGTTATGTTGTGATTTGTACCATGATACTGGGTGTGTGGTCTGTTGTGTTTATGTTATGTTGTGATTGTACCATGATGCTGGGTGTGTGGTCTGTTGTGTTTGATGTTATGTTGTGATTTGTACCATGATACTGGGTGTGTGGTCTGTTGTGTTTTGATGTTATGTTGTGACTTGTACCATGATACTGGGTGTGTGGTCTGTTGTGTTTGATGTATTTATGTTGTGATTGTACCATGATGCTGGGTGTGTGGTCTGTTGTGTTTGATGTTATGTTGTGATTTGTACCATGATACTGGGTGTGTGGTCTGTTTGTTTGATGTTATGTTGTGATTTGTACCATGATCTGGGTGTGTGGTCTGTTGTGTTTGATGTTATGTTGTGATTTGTACCATGATACTGGGTGTGTGGTCTGTTGTGTTTGATGTTATGTTGTGATTTGTACCATGATACTGGGTGTGTGGTCTGTTGTGTTTGATGTTATGTTGTGATTTGTACCATGATACTGGGTGTGTGGTCTGTTGTGTTTGATGTTATGTTGTGATTTGTACCATGATACTGGGTGTGTGGTCTGTTTGTGTTTGATGTTATGTTTGTGATTTGTACCATGATCTGGGTGTGTGGTCTGTTGTGTTTGATGTTATGTTGTGATTTGTACCATGATGCTGGGTGTGTGGTCTGTTGTGTTTGATGTTATGTTGTGATTTGTAACCATGATCTGGGTGTGTGGTCTGTTGTGTTTGATGTTATGTTGTGATTTGTACCATGATACTGGGTGTGTGGTCTGTTGTGTTTGATGTTATGTTGTGATTTGTACCATGATACTGGGTGTGTGGTCTGTTGTGTTTGATGTTATGTTGTGATTTGTACCATGATACTGGGTGTGTGGTCTGTTGTGTTTGATGTTATGTTGTGATTTGTACCATGATACTGGGTGTGTGGTCTGTTGTGTTTGATGTTATGTTGTGATTTGTACCATGATACTGGGTGTGTGGTCTGTTGTGTTTGATGTTATGTTGTGATTTGTACCATGATACTGGGTGTGTGGTCTGTTGTGTTTCATGTTATGTTGTGACTTGTACCATGATACTGGGTGTGTGTTTGGGCTGTTGTGTTTGATGTTATGTTGTGATTTGTACCATGATACTGGTGTGTGTCTGTTGTGTTTGATGTTATGTTGTGATTTGTACCATGATACTGGGTGTGTGGTCTGTTGTGTTTGATGTTATGTTGTGATTGTACCATGATGCTGGGTGTGTGGTCTGTTGTGTTTGATGTTATGTTGTGATTTGTACCATGATACTGGGTGTGTGGTCTGTTGTGTTTGATGTTATGTTGTGATTTGTACCATGATACTGGTGTGTGGTCTGTTGTGTTATTGATGTGTTTTGTTTGGATGATTTGTACCATGATCTGGGTGTGTGGCTGTTGTGTTTGATGTTATGTTGTGATTTGTACCATGATCTGGGTGTGTGGTCGTTGTGTTTGATGTTATGTTGTGATTTGTACCATGATAGCTGGTGTGTGGTCTGTTTGTTTGATGTTATGTTGTGATTGTACCATGATACTGGTGTGTGGTCTGTTGTGTTTGATGTTATGTTGTGATTTGTACCATGATGCTGGGTGTGTGTGTCTGTTGTGTTTTGATGTTATAGTTGTGATTTTGTACCATGAGTGACTGGGTGTGTGGTCTGTTGTGTTTGATGTTATGTTGTGATTTGTACCATGATACTGGGTGTGTGGTCTGTTGTGTTTGATGTTATGTTGTGATTTGTACCATGATACTGGGTGTGTGGTCTGTTGTGTTTGATGTTATGTTGTGATTGTACCATGATGACTGGGTGTGTGGTCTGTTGTTTTGATGTTATGTTGTGATTTGTACCATGATACTGGGTGTGTGGTCTGTTGTGTTTGATGTTATGTTGTTGATTGTACCATGATATGGGCTTGTGGTGTGGTGTCTGGTTGTGTTGTTGATGTTATGTTGTGATTTGTACCATGATGCTGGGGTGTGTGGTCTGTTTGTGTTTGATGTTATGTTGTGATTTGTACCATGATACTGGTGGGTGTGTGGTCTGTTTGTAGTTTGATGTTATATGTTGTGATTTGTACCATGATACTGGGTGTGTGGTCTGTTGTGTTTGATGTTATTTGTGATTTGTACCATGATCTGGGTGTGTGGTCTGTTGTGTTTGATGTTATGTTGTGATTGTACCATGATACGGTTGTGGTCTGTTGTGTTGATGTTAGTTGTGATTTGTACCATGATCTGGGTGTGTGGTCTGTTTGTTTATGTTATGTTGTGATTTGTACCATGATCTGGTGTGTGGTTGTGTTTGATGTTATGTTTGATTGTACATGACTGGGTTTGGTCGTTGTGTTGATGTTATGTTGTGATTTGTACCATGATACTGGGTGTGTGTGTGTCTGTTTGTTGTTTGATGTTATGTTGTGATTTGTACCATGATGCTGGGTGTGTGGTCTGTTGTGTTTGATGTTATGTTGTGATTTGTACCATGATCTGGGTGTGTGGTCTGTTGTGTTTGATGTTATGTTGTGATTTGTACCATGATACTGGGTGTGTGGTCTGTTTGTGTTTGATGTTATGTTGTGATTTGTACCATGATACTGGTGTGTGGTCTGTTGTGTTTTGATGTTATGTTGTGATTGTACCATGATACTGGGTGTGTGGTCTGTTGTGTTTGATGTTATGTTGTGATTTGTACCATGATACTGGGTGTGTGGTCTGTTGTGTTTGATGTTATGTTGTGATTTGTACCATGATACTGGGTGTGTGGTCTGTTGTGTTTGATGTTATGTTGTGATTTGTACCATGATACTGGGTGTGTGGTCTGTTGTGTTTGATGTTATGTTGTGACTTGTACCATGATGCTGGGTGTGTGGTCTGTTTTGTTTGATGTTATGTTGTGACTTGTACCATGATACTGGGTGTGGTCTGTTGTGTTTGATGTTATGTTGTGATTTGTACCATGATACTGGGTGTGTGGTCTGTTGTGTTTGATGTTATGTTGTGATTTGTACCATGATACTGGGTGTGTGGTCTGTTGTGTTTCATGTTATGTTGTGATTTGTACCATGATACTGGGTGTGTGGTCTGTTGTGTTTGGTGTTATGTTGTGATTTGTACCATGATGCTGGGTGTGTGGTCTGTTGTGTTTGATGTTATGTTGTGACTTGTACCATGATGCTGGGTGTGTGGTCTGTTGTGTTTGATGTTATGTTGTGATTTGTACCATGATGCTGGGTGTGTGGTCTGTTGTGTTTGATGTTATGTTGTGATTTGTACCATGATACTGGGTGTGTGGTCTGTTGTGTTTGATGTTATGTTGTGATTTGTACCATGATACTGGGTGTGTGGTCTGTTGTGTTTGGTGTTATGTTGTGATTTGTACCATGATGCTGGGTGTGTGGTCTGTTGTGTTTGATGTTATGTTGTGACTTGTACCATGATACTGGGTGTGTGGTCTGTTGTGTTTCATGTTATGTTGTGACTTGTACCATGATACTGGGTGTGTGGTCTGTTGTGTTTGATGTTATGTTGTGATTTGTACCATGATACTGGGTGTGTGGTCTGTTGTGTTTGATGTTATGTTGTGACTTGTACCATGATCTGGGTGTGTGGTCTGTTGTGTTTGATGTTATGTTGTGACTTGTACCATGATGCTGGTGTGTGGTCTGTTGTGTTTGATGTTATGTTGTGATTTGTACCATGATGCTGGGTGTGTGGTCTGTTGTTGTTTGATGTTATGTTGTGATTTGTACCATGATACTGGGTGTGTGGTCTGTTTGTGTTTGATGTTATGTTGTGATTTGTACCATGATCTGGGTGTGTGGTCTGTTGTGTTTGTGTTATGTTGTGATTTGTACCATGATGCTGGGTGTGTGGTCTGTTGTGTTTGATGTTATGTTGTGACTTGTACCATGATACTGGGTGTGTGGTCTGTTGTGTTTCATGTTATGTTGTGACTTGTACCATGATACTGGGTGTGTGGTCTGTTGTGTTTGATGTTATGTTGTGATTGTACCATGATACTGGGTGTGTGGTCTGTTGTGTTTGATGTTATGTTGTGACTTGTACCATGATGCTGGGTGTGTGGTCTGTTGTGTTTGATGTTACGTTGTGACTTGTACCATGATGCTGGGTGTGTGGTCTGTTGTGTTTGATGTTACGTTGTGACTTGTACTATGATGCTGGGTGTGTGGTCTGTTGTGTTTGATGTTATGTTGTGATTTGTACTATGATACTGGGTGTGTGGTCTGTTGTGTTTGATGTTATGTTGTGATTATTTCCATGATTGTTTCTTCTTTTACCGTTTTAATTAATTTTGGACTTGCCTTGGGCTATTCTAATGAGGCGTCAATGTTTGATAATAATAATAATAATAATAACAATACTAATGATGATGATGATTATGATCATCATCATCAGGTGCCCTGCCGCATGGCGTTGGCGATCATGGACCTCCATCTGCCTCTATCTCTCGTTGCCCCTAGCATCTCCCCCACCCTCCTCGTCCCCAGCCACTCTGCAAGTCCATCCAGCATTTTCTCCCTGGGTCTACCCGATGCTCTCTTTCCCTCCAGCTTTCTCGTTGTGACCAGGTGCTCCAAATCCCCCTTCCTCATAAAATGGCCTATAAATGTTGCCTGTCTTTTCCTAATCTTCCTTATGAGTGATGATGATGATGATGATAACAACACTGTAATACCGTTCAAAGCCCTTAAAATGTATATTGTGCTCTCTCTCTTCTTCTTCTTTTTTTTTTTTAAGCCCTAAAAATGCATTTAAGGCCATTTTGTAATCTATCTCTCTTCTCTTGTCTATCTCTCTCTGTCTGTCTGTCTGTCTGTCTGGTCCTCTCTCTCTCTCTCTCTCTCTCTCTCTCTCTCTCTCTCTCTCTCTCTCTCTCTCTCTCTCTCTTTAGCCCTGATACGGTTCTAGTAGTCGGCTGGGCTATAAGCAATATGAACTGAACTCTCCTCTCTCTCTCCTCTCCTCTCTCTCTCTCTCTCTCTCCTCTCTCTCTCTCTCTCTCTCTCTCTCTCTCTCTCTCCTTGTTTCTCTGAATACACTCACATGGCAACAATGGCTTTGGCGTTAATGGGTCGGGCTTCTTCGACACAAACTGCCACTGGGTTAAACTGTCGAGAAGATACGTTCAACAAGCCAGCCACTGAAAAAAAGAGACATAAGACAGTCCATGCCTATATATATATATCATGTATATGTAATGAGTAACAGGTGTGTACGCGCGTGCGG
>JAPXFY010000028.1:21254697-21257197 GCA_030674185.1 Monoplex corrugatus
AGAGGGCGAGGGAGAGCCACGCCACCACCAGAAGGGAGCTCACCGGGCTATGTAAAGTGCCCATCGTGGGTTTTTCAAATGGTCAATTTGGGTTTTCAAATGGTCAATTTGGGGGTTTCGGATGGCCAATTGTGGGGTTTCAAATGGTCAATTGGGGGGTTTCGAATGCTCAATCTGGGGTTTCGAATGGTCAATTTGGGGTTTCGAATGGTCAATTTGGGGGTTTCAAATGGTCAATTGGGGTGGGTGGGTAGGAGGGTGGCTTTTCGTTTGTGTTCTCGTTTCTGCCTCAGGTTGCTCTAGACGATGCCACAACAGCTCCCGTCGTTGTTGTTGTTGTCGTTCGTTGTTGTGCTTGCCGTTGGTGCTGATGATCTTGATGATGTTGTATTAGGCACTGATGGTGATCGTTTCAGTCAGCTGAAAAGGATTAATGTCTTTGTTATGGGTTCAGATACTGACCAGGACACAAGACACGTAACGACAACGAAATTGTGTTGTGTGGTGTGTTGTGGTGTGGTGTTGAGGTGTGGTGTTGAGGTGTAATGCGTTGTGGTGATGTGGCGTTGCGAGGAGTGGTGTGGAATGTCTGAGTTGAACGCTATGGTGTGGTGAAGTGGGATAGGGTGGGGATGGCGTGGTGTGGTGCTCGTGGAGGGGTGTGGTGTGGTGTGGTGTGGTGTGGTGTTTGTGAAGTGGTATGGTGCAGTGTGGTATGGTGTGGTGTGGTGTGGTGTGATGTTTTGTGAAGTGGTATGGTGCAGTGTGGTATGGTGCAGTGTTGGTAGTGGTGTGGTGGTGTGGTGTTGTGAATGTGATTGGTGGTGTTGTGAAGTGGTATGGTGCAGTGTGGTGTGGTGTGGTGTTTGTGAAGTGGTATGGTGCAGTGTGGTGTGGTGTGGTGTGGTGTGGTGTGTGTGAGTGTGTATGGTGGGTGGTGTGGTTTATGGTGAGTGGTTGTCATGTGGTGTGGTGTGGTGTTTGTGAAGTGGTATGGTGCAGTGTGGTGTGGTGTGGTGTTTGTGAAGTGGTATGGTATGGTGGTGTGGTGTGGTGTGGTGTTTGTGAAGTGGTATGGTGCAGTGGGATGGTGTGGTGTGGTGTTTGTGAAGTGGTATGGTGCAGTTGGTGTGATGGTTTTGTGAAGTGGTATGGTGCAGTGTGGTGTGGTGTGGTGTTTGTGAAGTGGTATGGTGCAGTGTGGTGTGGTGTGGTGTTTGTGAATGTTGTGTATGGGTGGATGGTGTTGTGAAGTGGTTGGTGATTGGTGTGTGTGTGTGAAGTGGTATGGTGGCAGTGTGGTGTGGTGTGGTGTTTGTGAAGTGGTATGGTGCAGTGTGGTGTGGTGTGGTGTGTTGTGAGTGGTTTGTGCAGTGTGTGGTGTGGTGTTTGTGAAGTGGTATGGTGCAGTGTGGTGTGTGTGTGTTTGTGAATGGTATGGTGCAGTATGGTGTGAATGTGTTTGTGAGTGGTATGGTGCATGTGGTGTTTGGTGTTTGTGAAGTGTATGGTGCAGGTGGTGGGTGAGTATGGAGTTTGTTTCCAAGTGGTATGTGTACTTTTGTGACGTGGTCATAGCCCCGACATGGCTCTGTGCAATCGGTGGCTTCAAACCAAAATAGAAACGATACCAGAGACAGATAAGCGAGACAGACAGATATGGAGTTTGTTTAATGACCCTTTGACTCCCGCACCCTATCCACCAACTGCACAAAATCTTAAACCTTTGACTCCCGCACCCTATCACCAACTGAAAAAAATTACCCTTTGACTCCCTCACCCTATCCACCAACTGAAAAAATTAACCCTGACTCCCTCACCCTATCCACCAATGAAAAACTTAACCCTTTGACTCCCTCACCCTATCCACCAGCTTCCTGGAGTAAGCTGGTGGATAGGGTGAGGGAGTCAAAGGGTTAATTTTTTGCTTTGCTAGCATGGTCGACGATGCAGGAAGCTGGTGGATAGGGCGAGGGAGGGAGTCAAAGGGTTAAGTTTTTGCTTTGCTAACACGGTTGGCAATGCAAGGAAGCTGGTGGACAGAGTACGGGAGTCAAAGGGTTAAGGTGGATTCGACGCACTCGGACAATTCCATATGCGCTCCGTGCAAAAATCTCGCAGCAATTATCCAGCCGAGTCCCTGAGCCTGTGCAAAAACCTATGCTCTAACAGAGCACTGAAACAGAGAAAGGGTGTGTGTGGGGGGGGGGGGGGGGGGAGACACGAAACTATGAAACAGTAGGTCAGACAGCGAGCAGGCCAGATTTTTAAATTAAGGCTGCGGACTAAGATTTAACTCGAGATCTTGAATCCATGGCTCTATCAAAAGACCCGACAAGCCTATAAGAGAGGGTAGAGAGAGAGAGAGAGAGAGAGAGAGAGAGAGAGAGAGAGAGAGAGAGAGAGAGAGAGACAGACAGACAGACAGACAGACAGACAGACAGAGACAGAAACAAAGAGAGAGAGAGAGACAAAGAGAGAGAGAGATACAAAGAGAAAG
>JAPXFY010000028.1:21287197-21291890 GCA_030674185.1 Monoplex corrugatus
GTAACTGACATTTTTAGTGACATTCTCTCTCTCTCTCTCTCTCTCTCTCTCTCTCTCTCTCTCTCTCTCTCTCTCCCCTCTCTCTGTCTGTCTGTCTGTCTGTCTCTTGTCTCTCTCTCCCCTGAATGAGAACCGGTTGTAGAGAAGCATTGTTTATTTTTTGCATATTTTTTACCCTTTGTTCTTGCTCTTGTTCCCCCCTCCCTCCCTCTCTCTCTCTCTCTCTCTCTCGTCTCAACTGTATTCTTTGACTGAAAGTGTAATGATTCCCTTGTTGGAGTATCTACGCACACACACACGCACGCACACAACACACACGCACGCACGCGCGCCACACACACAAACACGCACACATACCCTCCACAACCCCCCCACACACAGTGAAAAGTCGTTAAATCAAAGAACGCGCGCGCGCGCGCGCACACACACACACACCACAACACAACACACACAACACAACACACACAACACACACACACACACACTCTCTCTCTCTCTCTCTCTCTCTCTCTCTCTCTCTCTCTCTCTCTCTCTCTCTCATAGAAATCAATCGCAAACAAGACCCGACTATGAAAATGTCACATCATCACACAAGGTCACGATTTCATCTAATAGGAATAAGAATGAGCGAACTCATAATACTCACCCAAGCTGACGAAAGACTCATTCAGAAGGCAAAGCTCAACACACCCAACGGAAAGTAAATGTAAGACTACAGAACACGACCCACTACTTCAAACTAGGAAACAGGTTTTTAAGAATCAGAAACACGAATTTTACGCGCAACCCAACCAAACCGCAGCTACTGCAAAACAGCACACAGCTGCGAAAATGGATTGCCAGCGACTTTATGAGACAACCGCGCTCTCCAGGAAATGTTTCCGCACAGAACGCAGTGACTTTCCAACAATGTCGCTGAAAGCTGGATCACAAGGCTTACTGCCGAACGAGCGAGCGATTTTGTCACTCTGCCACCCCACTGGTTTCCACTTGGATATATATAATTATAATCTCCAACACAGGCTGTAGGCCTAGTCAAAGTGGGTCAGAGCATTGCAAGATTTCGGCGGTGTGTGGCGAGCATAGACATCTAAGATATAGACTGCGCGCGCCTGTCTGCGAGCGTTGAGGCGAAATGGTCCCACCGCTGGCTGCGAGTGGCAGCCATTTTGTGGACCTACCAGCGCTCAGCTGTCCGTTGTTAATTTAACTGTGTAAATTAGTGATGGACAGAGGGGAAAGCCAGGCTGTACCGTTTAATTGTCTTTTTTTAAAGAAATCTCCGTTGATCCATTATTAGCGTGCGTGTGGTGAGTGTGTGTGTTTGTGCATGCGTTATGTGTGTGTGTTTGTGTGTGTGTGTAAAGTTTGGCTCTCTTCGCATACACACACACCACACGCACGCACGCACGCACACACGCACGCGCACACACACACACACACACACACAGTGAGCGAGAAAGAGAGAGCGAGTGTGTGTGTGCGAGAGAAATTGCACAAAGAAATTGACCGCAGCGAGCATCAACATTAAACATGTAACACATTTATGATATGTATTCTGATCAGCCCTATTTAGGTGTATGTGGCCAGATTACAAACAGTAGACGCCATACTCTATGACATGAGTAAATTCAATCTGACACTGTAAAAACTGTATGGATTAATGTAACATTTTGGCTGAAGATGTTTTTCTCTGCAGTAGTTTACTCTGAAATTTCTTAAAGCTGGACAACACAACAAAAATTGCACTTTGTCTTTCTGTGATGTTTTCCATAAACGACATAAATATTCACATGAGAGAGAGAGAGAGAGAGAGAGACTGATATGCACATAGGCATGTTTAGTTTACTGGTTTGTCATTTTATGTGGTGGAACAGAACTTTTTTTAGTCTATCATCAAACCCATATTCACAGTCGTCATAAGGTCATAATGCTACTGCAAATCTCTGTCTCTCCCTCACACACACACACACACACACACACACACACACACACACACACACAC
This sequence comes from Monoplex corrugatus, assembly GCA_030674185.1. Lineage (NCBI taxonomy): Eukaryota > Metazoa > Mollusca > Gastropoda > Littorinimorpha > Ranellidae > Monoplex > Monoplex corrugatus. The sequence continues at coordinate 21,289,203 of JAPXFY010000028.1, forward strand.
ACACACACACACACACACACACACACACACACACACTCTCACCGTCTTGCTCATGTGAAATACATACAGAAAAGATCACACTAAACCATTGCTTATAACAGGAAACCTCCACCCCACTACCAAACAAGCTGAAGAATGTTTCAATGTGTGTGCAGTAGGGGCCTTTAAAAAAATCTAACATAAATGCAAATTGTGTTTGTTACAGTTACACATACTGAAAACTGAACTAGCTGATGCTCTGAACGCAGGGCGTACTGATGCATAAAAAGAATCAGTTTACTCATCGTTTTACGTACGTACTTTCCAGTGATCAATTTGTTGTGCTGCTTGACAAAGTGGTGCATGCGTACTTTGCAGTAAGCACGTGCCACTGCCTTGATCACAGAGAACGACAACAACAATGCCAGACGCATGCTCACGTCCCAGTGGTAACTGTACTGTGCTGTACTGAAGGCTAAAGGAACCTTTGACACCTCTCTCACACACCCACACCCACACCCACACCCACACCCACACCCACACACACACAGCGAGCGAGAAAGAGAGTGAGTGAGTGTGTGTGCGAGAGAGAGAGAGAGAGAGAGATAGAGAGAGAGAGATAGAGAGAGAGCAGTCAATTTAGATGGTAAAATTTATAATAACTCGTGAATTCCCACGCCTGCTACCTAGCAGACAGTTTATCAAGGAAGATAGTGCAGACCTAACACATGGCATTAGAATTTCCTGGTAAGGGGGGTCACTTTATTCCGTTATCAGTCAAAGCATCAAGTGTAAAGCTACACCAACTACACAGACTGTCCCTTAGCTAAAACCTGCTAAACAGTACTGGTAGTTGTTCCCGATATTTTTTTTAACAGTGAAACACGTTTTTCAGTCAAATAAACACGCCGATCATTACTAAATTGTATTACTGGGCGCCCAGCTGCCGAGAACGAGCAGACCGGTCCTCGGTAAATGGTGGCGCGATGGGGCCACTCGTAGACAGGCGCGCGCAGTCTATATCTTAGATGTCTGTGGTGGCGAGACCTCTGATTTCAAGGCGGAAATCCTGAGTAGGTTACCTCCCTCTCGCCTGGCGGAGAGATTTTGCTCTGTGGTAGGTCACTGCGTGTGAGCAGACCTGATAGAGGCCAAATAGGTTTTTTTTTTTTTTATCTCGTTATATATTCAACATTTTTCGTTTTCTCCCTATTTCTAAATTATCTACCCCTCTGTCAGGCTCGCTAAGACCTGATCTTGCTAAGAGGGATAGACAGAATTTACAGACCTATCTACCTATCACCCCAACACAGTAATGGTCAAGAAACTACTTTTTCATTCACCCATATTTAATAGCTGTCATCCAACAATACAGGAGTTCACAAATTACATCAACATATACCTTAAACAGAATTACTCCCTGGACACACAAAAATCGTCACAAAATATACTCTTGTGCAACAACAAGGCATCTCGACAAGTATACAATATCCACAGGGCATCTCGAGGGCACAATCAAATTGTAAAGAAATCAGACCCTTGAAATGTTTGTTGATCTGTCACCGAAAATGAACTTTTAGTCAGGTACAGTGGAAACCATTTATAACAGGACCGGTTATAACAGGAATCCGGATATAACAGGGCTTTTTTCAATCCCCATTTTTTCTTCCTCTTTGTCTCTATTAAAACTTATCGGCAATAACAGGGAGACAAGAGGGCTCGATCGGTTATAGCAGGGATGCCGAGACGGGCTCTGCAGCAGAAAGACCTAGGCCTAGACTCAGCACGCCACGCAGTAGGCCTAGATCTAGATCTAGGCTAGCCTTGGTATACTGTGTACTGTACACTGAAAGAACGCTTCGCAATGCGAGCGTGATGCGCGCGCAAGCGTGTAGGCCTGAGGCCACTGAGTCAGTGACTGACTGCGCCATCATTCAGTTTGTAAGCTTACTGCACACTTACACCAGACCAGATCTAGGCCTAGATCTACTGTTTATCAAGAGTTAGTTGATCAGTCCTTATTTCCCTTGATATCTGATATAACAGGGATCTGATATAACAGGGATTTTGATTTGGTCCCATCATCCCTGTTATATCAGGTTTCCACTGTATAAGTAACCATCACGTTGCACCAGGCAAGGTAAATGATTAAACTTAGCCCCAAGAAAAGCTTATGAATACACGAAGGTAATAATTCCAATACCCAAAAGTTTTGTTAGACTCTCAATCGAAGTGGATTTTGAATCAGGTATAAGTAACCATCGCATTTCCCAAGGCAAGGCAAATGATTAAACTTAGCCCTGATCAAATTTTATGAAGATATGAAGGTAATTTCAATACCCATCACAAGGCCCACATAGTAGAATCACATAAAATAAAACTATAGAACGTTACCACGACATGGGCCCAATATACAAAACATCAACCGGCCCTTGACAATAGCCACACACTTGACAATAGCCACACACTCATACTGGCACTCAATAATAAAGTTACCATATCCGTTTCATCTTTAACTTCCTCGTCAACTGTCAGTCTGCCACACAACAAACTTATCTCAAACGGTAACCTCATCTAGGTCTACCCTCAAATTGTAAATAAAATACTAGTTGAACAAACCAAATTGGTTATCCCTAACATCATGGGTTGGGTTCCCCACGCTAGGCCCATCTAGCCACCAAAGGCGTAGAGAATCAAAATATTTACAAA
>JAPXFY010000028.1:21291990-21304490 GCA_030674185.1 Monoplex corrugatus
ATATAATAATAATAATAATAATAATAATAATAATAATAATAATAATAATAATAAAAAATAATAATAATAATAATAATAATAATAATAATAATAATAATAATAATAATAATAATAATAATAATAATAATAATAATAATAATAATAATAATAATAATAATAATAATAATGAAAGAGAGAGAACAATATCATCAACCAAGTGAAACGTGATTCAAAATACCCAGACCCCCAACACGTATTAGAAAAGTACAACTTTTGAAACAATTCTGATATGAACCAAAACACATAGGGGTAGTAAAGAGCACACCTTACTCCACAAATACTTCTACGACCCTAACAGCTAGAACGAAATACGTGTGATAGGGTTATTATGTCAAAGCAATTTTAATTTCGTAGTAAACAACGTCAATAATGCACATTTATGGTTCGCCTAGCAGTGCTCTAGACGCTTATAATTCTACACTATAAAAAGAAATAAGATGTACACGTAATATACATTCACTATTTCTATCTATTAACATCATGCACATACTCTCAATAACATCCCTATACAAGACATTACACCTGGTCTGGGTCTGAAAACCCCCCAAAATAGAATCAGTACAGCACAGCAGTCCATTTTCAAAGAAACAATCTACCCCCATACCCTATTCTCTTACATACGTATGCAATACAACTAAATAAAAGAATAAATAAATAAGTATACGCAGAAAGAAAGAAAGAAAGAAAGAAAGAAACAGATAAAGAAATAAACGAACGAACAAATGATTAATGAATAAATGAAACAGCAAACAGACAGACAAACAAATGAATGAATAAATAAATCGATTAATTAATTAATAAATGAACGAACGACTAAATAAATAAATAATAAACAAACAACCGAAACAAACAAACAAACAAACAAATAAATAAATAAATAAATAAGATAAATAAACAAACAAATAAATAAATGAACGAATAATGGCACGAATAAATGAACAAATATTCAATATATAACGAGAAATAAGTAAACAAATAATGACATGGATAAATGAACAAATATTCAATATAAATCGAGAAATAAGTAAACAAATAATGGCATGGATAAATGAATAAACATTCTCTGACCTGAATGCAAAGACACCAGAAAATGCACTGATTATTCAGCTTCCTCTTACCTGCGCTTCACAAAATGCTTCCGTTTTGTGGAACCGTAGCGGGACACATCTCCAGAGAACTCCTCTTTGAACGTCTCATACATGTCGTGACAGACAGGTTTAGGCTGGAGTAATTGAAAGGATAAAAAACGTTGACTTTATTGATAAATTTATTTATTCATTTATTTATTGAATAATTTATTAATCATTAAAACTTAAAGCCTAACGCCGCGTGAACATGAAGGCGCGCCTAAGTCAAATTCAGTTTCGATCAAGAGGGAAACTGACATGAGCTGTACAGGGGTGAAAACTGACATGAGCTGTACAGGGGTGAAAACTGACATGAGCTGTACAGGGTGAAAACTGACATGAGCTGTACAGGGTGAAAACTGACATGAGCTGTACAGGGTGAAAACTGACATGAGCTGTGCAGGGTGAAAACTGACATGAGCTGTACAGGGTGAAAACTGACATGACTGTACAGGGGTGAAAACTGACATGAGCTGTACAGGGGTGAAAACTGACATAGCTGTACAGGGTGAAAACTGACATGAGCTGTACAGGGGTGAAAACTGACATGAGCTGTACTGGGTGAAAACTGACATGAGCTGTACAGGGTGAAAACTGACATGAGCTGTGCAGGGGTGAAAACTGACACTTTCCTTTAGTGACGAAATGTTTTATAACTGTCTCTCAAAGCCTTTTAACCTATTTTATCAACGAAGTAGAGTTGTCAAGGCCAAATAAATCCAGTCTAGTCCTTCACTGTATCGTCTGTGAAGTCATATGTCTTACAAGTTATATCGGTGCAAGGCGTCTTGGCGTTAAGGCGTAGAGCTTTTATAGCCCAAGGTCATAGCGGCCTTACTCAGAGACACTCCTCAGTCTTACAGCCAGTGCAAACATTGCCATCTTGCTACTATCATCTCCATCGTATAAGCCTGATCAGGAAGTATCTCTCTGTCGAAACAACTGCAAAACTCGTTCTCTCCTTCATAATGTCTCGCATTGACTATTGCAATTCACTCCTGTCTGGTCTTCCTGCCTCCACCATTCACATCCTACAGCGCATTCAAAACAATGCTGTACGCCTTGTACTCAAAAAGAAAAAAGCTGACCACATATCTCCTCTCCTGGCACAACTTCACTGGCTCCCTGTATCAAAGCGCATACAGTACAAACTAGACACCATGTGCTACAAAAGCCTCAATAACGCAGCCCCCGATTACCTGTCAAGCCTACTTGAGATCTATGTTCCCTCACGTACCCTCCACTCTGCCTCCGATCCTCTGACTTTTCGCTTTCCACGCACTAAGCTCAATATCTATGGTCCACGAGCCTTCTCTGTTTCTGGTCCACTCTCCTGAAACAAACTTCCTCTCTCAGTCCGTCAGCAACCTACTTTTGTCTCCTTCAAGTCCGCTCTCAAAACTCACCTTTTCTCCTCTGCATAAAATCCTAACCTCACTCAACCCCCCTCTGCAGCCTGTCTCCGCTCGGAGGGGAATCACATTGTTATAATATATAATTGTATATGATATGCTCTCTATAATTTTCCATTGCTTTTATTCTTGCTTTTATTGCTTTTATTCTTTCTCCCCATTTATAGCCATGCGTGTGTGTGTGTGTGTGTGCGTGTGTGTGTGTGTGTGTGTGCTGTGTGTGTGTGTGTGTGTGTGTGTGTGTGTGTGCATGCGTATGTGTGCGTGCGTACGTGCGTGCGTGCGTGTGTGTCTGTTTCAGCGCTTAGATTTGATTTTATCAAGATTTTGCGCTATATAAATATTGTAATTATTATTATTATTATTATTATATAAGTACGTTGGCTTGCACACCGGACGTTTGTGTGACTGGTGTGTCCTTGCTTCGTTGTGTCCACTTGGGTTTACTTGTTGTTATCTTGACGGATTCATTTCACATTACACCAGGCACCTGCACTGGTGAATTTATGACTTGGTCTGATTTACACTGTGTGGCAGCATGTCAGGTTTGATAAAAGAATTGTAAAGGGGGAAAAATCGATTATTTTGTCATGGCTTGTTAGGCATTCTCTGTCTGCTTGTATGTCTCTCTTTCCCTCTTATTTTGTGGATGTATACTCATTCAACGTATCAGTCACGCATTCTCCATATTTTGTGCCAATTTTTATGTAACATACAATGTTTCTCGAGTAGTCGTACTGATTTATAACCAAGATAACCAGTGCACCAATATCTACAAAGCAAATGGTAATAATGCGCTCATGGTTTCTTTATTTAAGTTAATCGATCACATGACACTTGATTAGTGCATATTGAATGTTAACTCAAGAAATAACCCAACAGGTCAAGAGCTGATTAAAGAAATTTCACTCATTGATGCTAAACACATGTATATTATACTGACACATGTCAGTTGTCTAGGACCATTCATGTGATACTGACATGTCACTCATTGACAGGATTGTCACTCATGAATAGGGAACATTGTCACATTTGAACTAATGACACATGCACTGTTTGATATAAGGACAATTGTCACTATTTGATACTAAGGACACATTGTCACTCTTTGATACTAAGGACACATTGTCACTGATTTGATACAAGGACACATTGTCACTCGTTTGATACTAAGGACACATTGTCACTCATTTGATACTAAGGACACATTGTCACTCATTTGACCTAAGACACATTGTCACTGATTTGATACTAAGGACACATGTCACTCGTTTGATACTTAAGGACACATTGTCACTGATTTGATACTAAGGACACATTGTCACTCGTTTGATACTAAGGACACATTGTCACTCGATTTGATACTAAGGACACATTGTCACTCTTTGATACTAAGGACACATTGTCACTCATTTGATACTAAGGACACATTGTCACTCATTTGATACTAAGGACACATTGTCACTCATTTGATACTAAGGACACATTGTCACTCATTTGATACTAAGGACACATTGTCACTCATTTGATACTAAGGACACATTGTCACTCATTTGATACTAAGGACACATTGTCACTCATTTGATACTAAGGACACATTGTCACTCGTTTGATACTAAGGACACATTGTCACTCATTTGATACTAAGGACACATTGTCACTCATTTGATACTAAGGACACATTGTCACTCTTTGATACTAGACACATTGTCACTCATTTGATACTAAGGACACATTGTCACTCGATTTGATACTAAGGACACATTGTCACTCATTTGATACTAAGGACACATTGTCACTCATTTGATACTAAGGACACATTGTCACTCGTTTGATACTAAGGACACATTGTCACTCATTTGATACTAAGGACACATTGTCACTCGTTTGATACTAAGGACACATTGTCACTCGATTTGATACTAAGGACACATTGTCACTCGATTTGATACTAAGGACACATTGTCACTCGTTTGATACTAAGGACACATTGTCACTCGTTTGATACTAAGGACACATTGTCACTCATTTGATACTAAGGACACATTGTCACTCATTTGATACTAAGGACACATACATTGTCACCTGCATTTGATACTAAGGACACATTGTCACTCATTTGATACTAAGGACACATTGTCACTTGCGACTTTGATACTAAGGACACATTGTCACTCATTTAGTTGATACTAAGGACACATTGTCACTCTTTGATACTAAGGACACATTGTCACTCGTTTGATACTAAGGACACATTGTCACTCATTTGATACTAAGGACACATTGTCACTCGTTTGATACTAAGGACACATTGTCACTCATTTGATACTAAGGACACATTGTCACTCATTTGATACTAAGGACACATTGTCACTCATTTGATACTAAGGACACATTGTCACTCGTTTGATACTAAGGACACATTGTCACTCGTTTGATACTAAGGACACATTGTCACTCATTTGATACTAAGGACACATTGTCACTCGATTTGATACTAAGGACACATTGTCACTCGATTTGATATAGAACTGTACGATTGACGAAAATTGTCACTCATTTGATACTAAGGACACATTGTCACTCATTTGATTATTGATACTAAGGACACATTGTCACTCATTTGATACTAAGGACACATTGTCACTCTTTGATACTAAGGACACATTGTACTCTTTGATACTAAGGACACATTGTCACTCATTTGATACTAAGGACACATTGTCACTCATTTGATACTAAGGACACATTGTCACTATTTGATACTAAGGACACATTGTCACTCATTTGATACTAAGGACACATTGTCACTCATTTGATACTAAGGACACATTGTCACTCTTTGATACTAAGGACAGATTGTCACTATTTGATACTAAGGACACATTGTCACTCGTTTGATATAAGGACACATTGTCACTCATTTGATACTAAGGACACATTGTCACTCATTTGATACTAAGGACACATTGTCACTCGATTTGATACAAGGACACATTGTCACTATTTGATACTAAGGACACATTGTCACTCATTTGATACTAAGGACACATTGTCACTCATTGATACTAAGGATCTTTGTGGACACTGACGTCAAAGTATCCAGTTCTTGGACGGTCATTCGGATGCCCAATTTTTACAACTAAGGACGTGACACATTGTCAAACTGGAGTTGTAAAACCTTAATTTGAACCCTGCAGAGAACATTTTGTTCATCTTCAGGTCTTCTTCAATTGGTTTAACACCACCGTTGCTGTCACACTTTAGCAGAGTAGTTCATATTTAGAATACGGTTTTTCGTTGTTGCTCATAAGGTTGCCAAGGAATATGAAGTTTTCTGTATCTTCAAATATATTCTGGTTTATGAGGAGGATGCATGGTGGTATTTGATTTACACCCGTAAACATGTTTAAGTCTTCTTTAAAACAAAGGCTAATATTGCTGATACCACCCACAATAAGCTTAAGCTGAAAATCTCGAGCGCGTTCTGCTAGGGCAACTACATCGTCAGCAAGATCCAGAACTCAATCAGTAGCCACTGCCAAAAGGAGAGGGGACAGGTTAAGTTACAGATCAGTCACTGTGGCCAGTATCGGGATTGATTCAACGCTTTGGAGTTGGTGCTGATTTACTCAGTGGCTAGTACACATTTTGGGGGGAAATTACCAATACCACAAGGACTTACATTGACAAAAACTATTGACCAGTTGCGATACAGGCTCTCTTGAAATCGACAAACCGAACACCATGTGAACAATACTAAAGGCTTTGGTGAAGTCCACAACTGGCACAAATCTGATGGCGAAGAGTGCTTGGTTGTCTCTGCAGGTCTTACTTATCTGCCCGTGGGTGAAGATCCGCCTCTACGTGATGATCTGTCATGCACAGAATCGTGTCGGGTGAAAAGCTGCTTGTTCTATTCTAAGTGCATTGCCCGCCGCGTTATATATATCATTACCACGTGCCCTGCCGCATGGCGCTGGTGATAATGGCCCTCCATACGAATCTGTTTCCGTATACATCTATCTCCAGTGGCTGGCTGTGTGTGTGTGTGTGTGTGTGTGTGTGTGTGTGTGTGTGTGTGTGTGTGTGTGTGTGTGTGTGTGTGTGTGTGTGTGTGTGTGTGTGTGTGTTTGTGTGTGTGCGTGCTGTGTGTGTATGTATGTATATATGTGTGTATATATCTCCATATATATTATCATGAGTAAACAGTATAAGGTGTTATGATGTTCGGTTTGTCGATTTCAAGACAACCTTTGTCGCAACTGGTCAATAGTTTTTGTCAATATAAGCTCTATTGAAGGGCATATCAACAAATACACGAACACTGATCAAATCATATTCTACCAAAAATTTGCTTGAATAAATCTATCTATATCTATCTACCCACAAGACAGTTAAAAATGGATTACCTCAATGCTCCGTTCTTGGTCCGCTACTTCTTTTTTTTTTTTCCCCAGATAATTTTACTCTCAGACCTGAAACATTTTGAAAGTTTGTGCAGATGATATAACAATCCATACACACCATTACGACACAAGTTTTAACCTTAACCCTTTGACTTCCGCACCCTGTCCACCGGCATTCTGCATTGTCAACTATGCTAGCAGAGCAAAAAATTAACCCTTTGACTCCTTCATCCTATCCACCAGCTTCTTGCAGGAAGCTGGTGGATAGGGTGAGGGAGTCAAAGGGTTAAGTTTTTGCAGTTGGTGGATAGGGTGCGGGAGTCAAATGGTTAATAAAGAGTTTTCGAGCTACTTGAATCAACAGAATTGAATAACATGCCATTTGACTTACGCAAGACAAAGTATATGCTTGTATCAAGCCAGTGTTGGCTATAAAAAGCATTCATTTGCTTCTTTCAGTTTGCTTATATACATGTTTGTTCTCTAGACCAGTCGTTGTGATAAAGTAGTTAGCGCAGTGGATTACCGACTAGAAGGTTGTGGGTTCGAATCCCCATAAATCTCTTCATGGTGGGATTTTTCGGCTCTAACCGGCTCCTACCCGGAGTTGAGCGTGCTATGCGCTCGTTGGGAAGACTAGAAGCACACAGTCGAGTATCATTCACTTCACGGATGCGTCATTGAGGGTGTTGCTTAAATCTTCTGACCAACACCGCAGGTGCCTGTGCCTCTCGGGCCTGGTTGACGCCAAGATATATAATGATAGTACGCGTAGAGTACAACCCTGTCATACAGTCTCAATCCTAGATGGAACTCCATAGCATCATGAATATCATCTTCATCGACATCATCATCATCGCATTGTAAAGCTGTCCCAGATTCTGTGGCCATTAAGGTGGCGTAGAAAATGGGGGGGGGGGGGGGGGGGGAAAGGTGAGCACAGAGGTAATCCTAAAAAAAATGCTTGTTCTCTCTCTCTCTCTCTTTCTCTGTCTGTTCTCTCTGTCTCTCTCTTTGTCTGTCTGTCTGCTTCCCTCTCTTTGTGTCTCTTTTCTCTCTGCGTTAGTGTTAGTTGTGTTAGTCTTAGCGTATATGTGTGTGCACATGTGTAAGCGTGCGTGTGTGTTTTAGCACACACGCATGTGCACGCAAGCGGGGTGTGTGTGTGTGTGTGTGTGTGTGTGTGTGCGCGCGCGTGCGTGTGTGTGTATCTATCTATCTATCTATCTATCTATCTACTATCTGTCTATCTATCTGTTTGTCTATGTATGTATGTATGCATGTATGTATGTATATATGTATGTATATATGTATCTATGTATCTATGTATCTATGTATGTATCTATCTATCTATCTATCTATCTATCTATCTATTCGTTCATTCGCTGAAGAAGGCAAAACCGATTCCATACAGCAGATTTCACGTGAAAAGGGAAATCACTGAGGAAGGGCTCAGCAAACATGATGACGATGACGATGATGATGCAAGATGGCACAGATTTTTCCATCATAAAAAAAAAAAAAAAAAAAAGAACGAGACTGCTGGCTCAGATAGTAGAGAACACTCAATACGACAACGTACGTAGTTTTGGCGTTATCTGGGGTCTGACCCATTAAGTTTTGTAAGGCCAGGCCAACAGACGTCCCCAAGCTTTATAAAGCCAGCAAAGGAGGACACACGCAGCGTTACGTAGTGTCCATGTGCCACGTAACTCCACCATCACATCCTACAGCGCATTCAAAACAATGCTGCACGCCTTGTACTCAAAAAGAAAAAAGCTGACCACATATCTCCTCTCCTGGCACAACTTCACTGGCTCCCTGTATCAAAGCGCATACAGTACAAACTAGACACCATGTGCTACAAAAGCCTCAATAACGCAGCCCCCGATTACCTGTCAAGCCTACTTGAGATCTATCTTCCCTCACGTACCCTCCGCTCTGCCTCCGATCCTCTCACTTTTCGCTTTCCACGCACTAAGCTCAATACCTATGGTCCACGAGCCTTCTCTGTTTCTGGTCCGCTCTCCTGGAACAAACTTCCTCTCTCAGTCCGTCAGCAACCTACTTTTGTCTCCTTCAAGTCCGCTCTCAAAACTCACCTTTTCTCCTCTGCATAAAATCCTGACCTCACTCAATCCCCTCTGCAGCCTGTCTCCACTCGGAGGGGAATCACATTGCAATATATAATTGTATATAATATGCTCTCTATAATTTTCCATTGTTTTTATTCTTTCTCCCCATTTATAGCCGTGTGTGTGTGTGTGTGTGTGTGTGTGCGTGGGTGCGTGTGTGTGCGTGCGTGCGTGCGTGTGTGTGCGTGCGTGCGTGTGTGTGTGTTTCAGCGCTTAGATTTGATTTTATCAAGATTTTGCGCTATATAAATATTGTAATTATTATAATTATTATTATTATTATAACTCCGCGCTGTTCAAGGCCTTACTTACGACGTGGGCACTGTTTTAAGACAGGGCGGATGTGAGGGAATGTTTTGCTTTAGTTGGAGAATGATTGAAACTTGTAACAATGTTCTCTCAAGGCAAACAACGGGAGAGGGAGAATGTATATATACACACACGGAAACAGACAGACACACAGTATTTTCAGATCAACAACGAGAGAAAAAGAATACATGTACACACACACACACACACACACACACACACACACACACACACACACACACACACACACACACACACACACACACACACACACACACACACACACACACACACACACACACACACACACACACACATCTCTATTTTCAGGTCAACAACGAAAGAGAAAAAAACACACACACACATACTCTCACTTTCTGTCTCACTCATACACATATACAGAGAGAGAGACAGACAGACAGACAAACAGACAGATACAGAGAGACAGAGACAAAGACAGACAGACGGACAGAGACAGACAGAGAGAAATACAGAGATAAATAGATAGACAGATAGACAGAGAGAGAGGGGGGAGGAGAGAGAGGGGGGGAGGAGAGAGAGAGAACGAGAGAGAGAGAGACCAACGTGCGAGCTGATAATTTTTTTTCCATTTATCCTACTCAAGGAAACGTCAGCGAAATCTGATCTTTTTCCCAGTGACGGCCTTGGTGAAGTTTAGAACTAGCACAAGGCTAAGTTTTGTGCATTTATTATTTCATGTTTTTTGTATACGCTTGACAAGAGCAAGTTGGCCAACATTTTGCACCTGTCTTGTCGCGTTCCGATTCAATTTTGTGTAATTCTGGTTCCTTTTTGCTTGAACGATGGCAAAACTGAAACCTTATTACAGTCGAGTGTCATCCTTTTTCGACAATATGTCGTGTGATCAATCCTGCCGTAGCCGTCGAGCGTGGTTGACGTCAGTGTATGATGTAAAAAGAAGTAGGCCTATAGATTACAGTCATGTCATGCCGTCGCAATATCGACATAATCTGAACGGTTGATAAGATTTCACTGACGAATAGATATCATGTTCGTGAAAGAAATTTGATCTAGAGGTGTCGCCTATAGCAGTTTTGGATGAATTTTGGATTTGGGCCACCGGATATAAATAGGCTGCAAAATGAAGTTTGGATAAGAATCAGTTTCAAAATCCATAATTTATTGTAAGAATTATACCGAAACAATTTTTTTTAAGATATGGTACTCACCCCCGTGGGGATACTGGGGCTCTTTCAGTATGTATAGTATCCCACCTTCTGGAAATAGTGTACTACAAAGTTCCTCTTTACTGTCACTCTCTTTGTTTCTGCCTTGCTCCTTTGCTTTCTGTCATTTCTTCCTTTCACTTTCTGCCTTGCCGGTCAATTTATCTGTATGTGTTAGAAAAAGTCTTAACTACTTTTTCTCTTTGGATTGATAATTGGGGGTACATGTATTAAAGTGCATTTTTGGCTCTAGGGAAATGAGATATGGGGAAGCAATTTTAGGCAATTTAGACCTGTTTTTATGTATGCTTTAGTGTCCTTAGTTATCTTTGAATTTGTATTCACGTATGTTTTCTAAATCTCCTGTATGATAAATTGGACGGAGCAGTCAGTGTATTTTCTCAGATTATGTGCACGAATGCATTGATCTGTGTACTTAATTTTCTGTTCACCTGTCTTGTCTTGTCGCGTTCCGATTCATTTTTGTGTAATTCTGGTTCCTTTTTGCTGGAACGGTGGCACTTACTTTGATTTAGATGACACAGCATCAAATTAAATACAGACGTAATATTCAGTTGGCCAGAGATTGCATACTGATGGTCTGGTCAGATGTATTTTATTTAGTGAAATGTGAATCCAAAAGTAATGAAATCTACTGCAATCACAAGCCACAGTGGCATAACGATTAAGCTCAACGGATTAACAACTACAAGGCTGTGGGTTCAAATCCCAACAGTCCCGATTAATCGTAGGATTTTCATCTGTTACCCGCCCCCCCCCCCCCCCCCCCCCCCCCGCGAGAATGCCAGGGGCTCTTTCAGTATAAATAGTGTCCCCACCTTCTAGAAATTCTGTGCTAGAAATTTCCTCTTTTTTTGTCACTCTCTTTGTTTCTGTCTGGCTCCTTTGCTTTCTGTCATTTCTTCCTATCATTTTCTGCCTTGCTGGTCCATTCACCTGTATGTGTTCCATAAGTCTGACGTACTTTTTCTTAGGATTGATAATTGGGTACATGTGTTAAGTGCATTTTTATCTTTAGGGAAATGAGATGCTAAAGCAATATTACGCAATTTTAGCTTTTTATATGTTTTAGTGCCCTTAGTTATGTTTCAATTTGTATTAAGGTATATTTTTTTTAAATCCCCATGTGAGTGGTCACCGCCAGGGGCTATTTCCTTAGATTATGTGAGCGAATGCATTGATATGTGTACTTAATTTTCTTTTCCAATTTTTTTCCTGTTAAAGTATTGTGTATGTTTTGAAACGATCATAGCCCTGATATGGCTCTGCGCAGTCGGCTTGACTTTATAGATTAAACAAAAACAACAATGACAATACATTACCTGCTCCAACCCAGAATTCAGCGTGCTCAAACGGGGAAAACTGAAACCTTATTACAGTCGAGTGTTATCCTTTTTCCAACAATATGTCGTGTGATCAATCCTGCCGTAGCCGTCGAGCGTGGTTGACGTCAGTGTATGATGTAAAAAGAAGTAGGCCTATAGATTACAGTCATGTCATGCAGTCGCAATATCGACATAATCTGAACGGTTGATAAGATTTCACTGACGAATAGATATCATGTTCGTGAAAGAAATTTGATCTAGAGGTGTCGCCTATAGCAGTTTTGGATGAATTTTGGATTTGGGCCACCGGATATAAATAGGCTGCAAATGAAGTTTGGATAAGAATCAGTTTCAAAATCCATAATTTATTGTAAGAATTATACCGACACAATTTTTTTAAGATATGGTACTCACCCCCGTGGGGATACTGGGGGCTCTTTCAGTATGTATAGTATCCCCCTTCTGGAAATACTGTACTACAAAGTTCCACTTTACTGTCACTCTCTTTGTTTCTG